>JAKNDB010000092.1:3977500-4454200 GCA_024305405.1 Dirofilaria immitis | reverse complement strand
TGTAAATAAATTATAATCAAAAAGTCATAAGAAAAAAATAAAAATAGTCATAAATAATAAACTGATTGATAGTTAAACTTAAACAGGTATGTTAAGCAGTCTAAAGTAACGCTTAACAGCTGTTAGTTGATAGATAATTTATTTTTGTTTCATCTTTTGAAAAAGACTTTGAAGTAGAAATTTGCAATATGCTTTATATTTTCCCTTTTTCCTTTTCTTTACACTTTTTTTTTTTTAATATAAAAAATATTATTGGTCTTTTAATTTTTTATTATTTCAACTTCCTACATTTTTTATATAAATTTTCTCAAATTTTTTTTCTTTTTTGCCATTATTGTTTAAGAAAATTTTAAAAAGAAGAAATCCTAATCGATTTGTTTGATGCAACTGTTGTTTTTATAAATGATTATTTTACCATTTTTAACTTATTATCTTATCATTTGTTTTATAAAATTGTTTTATTTAATTAAAATATCATTTAAGCATTTTAAGGCCAATAATTTACCAAAATTTTTCCTGAAGAAAACAGTATGACTACTAATTTTAATTTTAAAACATATTCCACTTTTAATGATGAGAGTTGATATTTTAATATATTCCACTTTTAATTTAAAACATATTCACTTTTAATGATAGATAAGAATTGATCGATTGATTAAATGGTAAATGAAGGAATTAAATTAAACATAATTTAAGTTCAACTTTTTTTAGCTTCTAATAAATAAATTATGTACAAAATGAAAAATCCGATGAGATTTATATGTTTCCAAAAAGAAATTTCCTTTTTTCTTTACATTTGTGATATATTGAGAAAACACACCTGTTTCCTTGATTTTATCTAGAAGAATAAAACTTTCTTGCAGTCTTTTTTACGTTATCAATTTAAAGTTATGATGAAAATATAAATACTTATAATTAGTTATGATTAGATTTTTGAGTAATCATTTCTCCGAAATATTATGTATAGTTATCATGTGATATGAAAATGGATTTGATATAATTAACTTCATATTATGATTTTAGTGAGAAAAAGAGTTCTGAAGCAAAAATTTGAATTGCAATAACTTTTCCAATCAAAATAGAATTTGAATTATATTTCAGTGAATTAAATTATTTATTTGAATTGTTTGTACTTTAATTTTTATAAATACAACTATGTTATTAGCATATGCGTAATAATTTTTCAAATAGAAGCCAAATAATCTCGTCCATAATTTTTCATAGATATAATAATAATATGCCAAATAATCTCGTCCATAATTTTTTCATAGATATAATAATAATATGCCAAATAATCCGTCCAATTTTTCATAGATATAATAATAATATGCCAATAATCTCGTCCATAATTTTTCATAGATATAATAATAATATGCCAAATAATCTCGTCCATAATTTTTCATAGATATAATAATAATATGCCAAATAATCTCGTCCATAATTTTTCATAGATATAATAATAATATGCCAAATAATCTCGTCCATAATTTTTCATAGATATAATAATAAGTATTTTATAATATTTACTTTTTCTATCGATATGGCTCAATGTGATGTTAGTGATACATTCGTGCTAAAAAGTTTCTTATTATATTTTGCTTTTATTTCAATCCAACATTACATGATGGGAATTGTTAAGAAATCAAAGAAAAGAAACAAATAATAGATTTGAATTGAAATGTGGCCTAGGCCTCCAGCTTAACTTAATAATAGACTTGTAGCATAGCTTAGCCGTTATTCCTTTTGCAATATCATTTAGAGGAAGTAATATAGAAGTTTTTATTTCCCAATAAATGAAGAAATTAATTTTTTCAACTTTTGTCAATATTTTCGGAGATTTAAAAAAAAAAAAAAAAGCTAAGCATTTTGACGACTTACTTTAATTTGACATTTCCATCATGATAGCATTTCAATTTCACATAGTATGTTTAAAATAACGATCAAATAAAATGTTTCATAGGAAAGATTATCATTTAATAATAAATTAAATGAAATAAAAATAAATAAATTGCAGTTCGAGTCAATATCAGAATTCTTTATTGAATTTCACCAGAAATTTTATTAAATTTTAAAGAAGAAATAAAAATAAATTAGTATTTCTTGAAATTTCGGTGAAGTTTGAGAAAGTTATTCTTAATAAAATTATAAATCATAATTTCGGAAAAAATGCAGAAAAAAGAAAATTTAAAACTCTTAAAAGAAAAATAAGAAATAGTTGAAATAAAATTTTTATTAATTCAAATGAAAGGAGTTTAAAAAACGTTTAAAAATTTAAACATATCAAAATTTATGCCAGCAATTTTGAAAGTATTCGAATTTCAAAATATTAACTGACAATATTGAAATGAATTAGAATAAACGGGAGTAATTAATATATTATAATTTTTATTGTTATTATTATAATTACATCGTATAAAAATTTATATTTTTTTAATTTAAAATTTCAGTCCAGATCATCATTTACTGGTACTATTTTGAGATTGCTAATTTCCGATGATTCTGATGATTCTGTATTACTTGACGTATTATGACCGTCTCTTGATTTTTTGCTTGCATTATATAGCAATTGAACTGGATCAGGCCAAGCTATTAAAAGTGCTACACGTAAAGCACTACGTGGTACTGATATATCGCAAATTCTTTCCCATTTCTTTCCGTCAAAACGTATCACCGTTTTAATCACTGATGTATTATAACCGCCAATAGCATAGAAATAATTTCCCATTTTGCACATTCCAAAATTTGATCTAACAATAATGAATTTAATAAAAATTAAGAAAGTAATTTTGCTTAACATAAGTTAATAATTTTATTTATTATTTTATACCGACAAAACTAATAGCAAATTTCAATAAAATTATAAAAGATAAAAGCCTAAACATATATCATTAAAGTTAAAATGATTTGTTCTATTAAAAATTTCAATTTTTATTTAATTTCTGATATTTATTTGTTGCTAATTAAAAATGAAAATTTTTAGCGTTTTACCTAAATTGATAATCAGAAATAATTTTTAATACTTCGCTAACATTTGCAATAAATAAAATCTGATAAAAATTTAGAGGAAAAAAGAAATTCAAACATGTGAAATATTTCAAAAATTTCTTACCTTGGCAATGGCATTGGTTCGACGTTTACTGTATGAGTACTTCCAATTCGTAAGATTTCGGCACTATTTAATCGATTGTTACCATCAAATCCACCAGCGATCAGCATGAAATCTGTATCCGCAGCACATGCCAAACCTAGGAATATGATAGGCCCTAAAGCAATAGGCTTTGATTTTAAATAACTTAAAATTTCCTTTTATTTTTCCTTTTACTTCCGTCATGCAAAACTCAAATATAGATTATATTTAGGAGTTGCAAAAGCTAATTAAGCATTTATCTCAAAAACCAGAAATGAATAAGGCCGAATATATCTTTGTTTAAAATCACCAATTAAATTATGTAAAAATTTAAATTATTCGTTTACAAATAGAACAATTTATGAACAAGTGTTACTTGGCGATAGAAAAAAATCTGTTAGATGAGAAATGTGAACAGAAAGATTTTTAAAATATTTTACGGCACGCTAAATTAGCAATTTGCGAAATTTAATTCAAAAAGGTAAATTTTTATTTCAATACAAATAAAACCTCTATTGGAATAATTATTTACCGGATCTCGGTGAATTCATATGTGCAATCTCAGTCCAAATGTCCATTTCCGGTATGTACATTTCAACAGTTTGCAATACGGTTTCACCGGTATATCCACCAGCAATGTACATTTTACCACTCATTGCACATGCTGCCGCGTCAGATCGCCTTTGAATCATATTTCTGTAATCAATAATTTGAAGATTATACACTTTGCTTGAATTATCTTCAAATTTCGCAAATTTAATTTTTCTTATTAAATGATAGCAATAAAAGTAATGTAAAATAATAATTAATTTAATAAAGTAATCCAATAACCGGATTTTTGTCCATTGATTTTTATGAGCATCATATATTTCAGCAGTTCGAAGTCTAGAACGACCATCTGAACCACCAGCAACAATAATTGTACCATTAATTTCACATGCTGATATATAGCATCTGCAAAAATTTTATTTTTCATTTCAATTAATCTGATCCGGTCATTGAAAAAAAAAAGTATTCAATAGATAGGAAAAAGAAAGTACAGATCAAATATGTTTATATAGATAAAATCTTGATAGATTGAGTTAAAAAGAGAAAAGATCAAATTAATTCTTGAATAAATCAAGAAAAGAATGGATAAATGAAGAAAAGAGTGGATTAAAAAAAGTTAAAACAGCCAAAAAGATGATCAGGTTTATGCATATATGTATAATTTGAAAAGTAGATGAAGTTAGCGCAAATAAATCAAATTAATTAAATGGATTAGAAAATAAATAAAAAAATTAAGTGGATCAAAAAATATATTCATATGGATAAAAAATATCAAATTAAATAAGAAACAGTCAAATTAAAAAGTAGATCGAAAAGCAAATTAGATGCATTTTCATATGGATGAAACTTAAAAGCTGAATCAATTCAGCTTTATTAAATTAGTAACAGTTCGAATTATTTAACTGAAAAGACAGAATATTAAGATATCACTTTATAAGAATATTATAATCATCACGCAAATCTAACGCATATTTTTAAATACTACAAAGTACAGTATTCAATTTGACGACCATATCATTTTTGTTGAAAATGTACTGTAATATATGATAAATTGTAATGTTTTAATAGTTTCATGTAAAATACTTATCTAGCATGATGCATTGGAGCTAATTCACACCATTTCTTTGTTTCGCTATCATAGCAGCGCACTGTATTGAAATATTGCGTTCCTTCGAAACCACCAATAATATACAATTTCTAAACATAATATTAATATTTGAAATTTAAAAACTTTAATAATAATTGAATCGTATATGCAATAGTTAAAGTAAATTTTTCAATGAAGAAATTATAATGAAATCAATTTCCTTCCTATTGTAAACTTGAATTAATATCTACTAATTTTTTCATAATTAATTGATCATTTCGTAGTAAAATTTTACATTATTTATAACAATGCATTCATGATAAGCCACTTTACGATTATCTTCAAGCATTTCAACACGTCGCCACTTATTATCATTAATATCTAGTATTTCAACAATATTTGATGGTCCACTTTTTTCCCATCCACCGATAACTATTAACAAATCACGCTGAATTCTTGGTTTGGTTTTCATTGACCATATCGTATTTTGATCATCGATAATGTTAATTTTGAAATGTATAATATCCTTTTTAATTTCGTCTTTCTGAAGTTCTTTAATTTCCTGCTTTTTCTTTTATTTTCTTCAAATTTGATATCAAAAAATTAGCCTTTTTAAATTCAATACTGTGCAACGAAATATGTGGACAAATTTTGCTAAATATTATTGTTGTATTTGTAAATCTGCAGATACAACTATTTCATGCTACTTTATGGATATATATATATATATATATATATATATATATATATATATATATATACATTATTTCAATAAAGAATAGAAATTTATTAGTTTGTTTTAGAAATTAACAATTTACTTCTCAAAGTTTTTGGAAATTGTCAATTATGATGTTTTGTTTTTCTTATTAATTAAGCTTATTTTAGTTTTTTATGTTATATTATCAGCAATCGTAAATTACTGTAATTTATAATATGATCATTTTCATAGTAAATTATAAATCACGAAATAAAAATTATTGTTGATTTCTCATATCAATTATTTGTTATTCTCCATTTTGTTATGCATTTGAATGAATAAAACTAATGGTAATAATAAAAATAATGAGCATAATAAAACAATAATAATAAAGATAAAGATAGTAATGACAATAATAATAATAATAATAATAATAATATCAATAACAGCAGCAGCAATAACAACAATGACAATAGTCACAATGACAGTAGCTATTTTTAATAATAATAGTAGGAATGGACAAAAAAAATTGAGCATGAAATTACAATTTAAATTAGCATTAAATTAAGGTAAAAATTAGAAGTTTACTAAACCTGTTCGTCACTCAGTAAATTATAACGAATAGATTTTAATAACTGTCGATAATACGGTATACGTTTTTGCGATCTATTGAAATCCATCGCTTAAGAAGAATCCAAACATCCATCTAAATTATATAAAAAGTAATAATATCATTTTCAATCATTTTTTTAATTGAAAAATTATAAATTTTATAAATTTCACTTTACATTATTCGAATCAATAAATGTTTTTTATTAGTTAAAAAATATAACATTAAAATTTTATGCCATAATATTTAGACCAACAGATATTTTCCACTTATTAAAATGTAGGCATTAAATATATACCTCATCATTTATTTTTAGTAAATCATCATTCAAAATTTCAAATAAATTGTCACTTTTGAGGCGAAAAAATCAAGATTATGACCGTTATTTACGGATGCATTAACAGTATACAATACATATTCGAAAGCCTACAATTCAAATAAATCAAATGTTAAAAGATAGCGATATTGATATTTGCTTTGTTGGATAATAAAAAAAAAGTTGTTGTTTTTTACTTCTTTTTAAATAAAACAAAAATTTAACTTAACTTTTTTATATTGCCAGCCAAATATTTGGTACACATCCGCCATACGGCAATACAATTTTCCTCATTAATACCATCAACAAAATTTTGCACAACACATCGTGTTACGTTTTCTAATCTCCAATCATTTGCCTAAAATTGCATTTTCAAAAATTTAAAAATTTTTACAACAAAACTATTTGAAATTTGAAAAAGATTGAACGTTTAGCATACAAATTCCGATCTATAATTAGCTAGCTTTTTTTTTTTTGGAAGCATTGAAAGCGATAACGATTATCAATTATCAATGAGAAATCTGAGAAAACTTTGTAATTTTCAAAACTACAAAAATATTAATGATTGAAACTAGTAATTTTAATTCATTAATAATTTTTTTCGCATTAGAAACATCGAATAAGTAGGACGATCAATGATTGATATTATGAATCGCTTTTACATTGAAGCGTATGTTGAAGTCACATACACACGGAGAAAATTTTTCATCAAATTTCAACGAAATTATCAAATAGTTTTATTAGTTAATACTCGAGCATAAATGACAATGCTCGATTAGAATTATAAAATATAAAAACAACATTCAAAAATGAGAGACATTGGTATACCACTTTAAGTATTCGTTCTAATTGAAGCCAATCTTTGACATTGATATTTTCATATTTTAGAGCATAAAATATTTCTTTTATCTGGAAGTGCAATTAATCAATCTCAATTTTATTTAAATTTCTCGATCTTTCTAGCGAACAAAAAAATAATCATTTCCTTACAAATGTGAAATGTTATGTTATTGATATATAAATTTAGTAACTATCAAATTTTTAAATAATTTACAATATCAATTGGAATTGAAGTATGTATCGTATATTGCTGTGTTGTTTCATTAAAATGCATTGAAGGAATAAGGCAGGGACAACGACGCTCGATAAATCTACTGTTTAATCGGTACCTGGAAAATACCTATTTTAACTACATGATTTATTTTGGACGATATAGTATCGCACATACAGTAATTATAAATTTATTAATTAATATTTAACTATTTTAATAAGTAATGATAAACAATCATGAGAAGCATCTCTGTTTGTCATAAATTATCAACAACATTGCAAATTATAACAAACTATACTTGTCTTTCACTAATAAATAGAGTACTATAAACTGCCATGAAATACACCGTTTACTTTTATCCTTAATAAACGATGATACTTTAAATTACTAACAAATTAATTAGCAATATTCTCGAATGTTTTTATGCTATGAATAAGGAGAAAATAAGTCAGATTTAGCAATTTGAATTTTAAGAAATACAGATATTCGACTCGATTATGACAGGCTAAATTACGGTATATAAGAAATGACCAAAGCATCCTTCACTTTCTACTTTATTTGTCCTTCATTAATATAGTATATTCTTACCTATCATTATCGTCTGTAATAATGATGCAATCACACAATACATCATCAACATCGTCGCCATAAACACTGCCTACTTCCGCGTTATACTGTTCATTACAGAATGATTTTAGCATTACTTCGCGATCATGCTCTACCATTTTATAATTCAATAAAATCCAACAATAAGCGTTTAAGCAAAAAGAAAATGAAATTCACTAATATTTTAGTATTTTGAGAAATGGTCATTTGCATAGTAATCTTGATTTATGTAAATTTTGGATCAGATACTTTCCCATATATCATACTATTTTGTTATAATAAGTTCATGATATTATTCGCATGCAGACTTTCAAATATATAGTACTTTTAAGAGTAAACTCGTAACACTTAAGTGATATTATCTTTAGACGTATGATACTTTTATCTTATAACAGATTTAGACACTCCAGATCTACATGGCATATATGTAATATGAAAAAAAAAAAAAAAGAGAAAACGGATCGGAAGAACCCGAGTTCATTTTATCCCACATATAGCTACATTTGTTAGTAATACATAAAAGTTAACAATAGCATATAGTGGCGGAATAAAAATGTAAGCATTAACAATCGATAATATTCTGACAGAAATTAAATTTAACATCAACAAAAACTATGAAAAGCAATTTATTAAATGTCAATTATGGATCATATAATGGTTTTGAATTCACGATAATGGTTGTTGTTATATTTTTCAATACATGTAGATTTTTCATGATAATTTCGTTGGAATGTAAATATGAGTAGAAATTTTTAAATGACATTTATTTCGATAAGATCTATTTTATTTGAGGATGGGATAGAAACAACAGGATAGATATCGATATTCTAGAATGAGTGTTAATGAAACAAGATGATAGATGCACGTGAAGTTTTCATATTGATAAAATGCTGTATAACATTGATAAAATGCGGAATATGCGTTTGAAATGATTCAGATTAAAAAAAAGATTATTCAAGCTTGGAATGTTTGACTGTTGCTAAGACTTATGTAATCGTAATGGATCACGTTTAAATTAATTCTGACACTTGAATATGATGCTGTGAAAACTTCCTTTGCAAATTATCAACTTGTTTCATTAATATTCATTTAAAATACTGTAATCTATCCTATGTTTACATTCCATTACAATGATAAATGATGATAATAATTCAGTTTGACTACGTAAATCATTAATGAATTACAAGGAAAGCTAAAAACTTTAACATTTTATTATCATTATTTTTTTCTTTACATATTCTTCTAAGATATAATATAATTTACATAGGAAATAAGATTTTTGCTTCCTTTCTTTTTCCTTTCGTTTCTTTTCTTAATTCTTATCATTTAAAATTTAGTTTGATAGATATTACTAAAATTCCTCTCATACATATAATTATCGAAAAATTATTTCGTTTGTCATTCCGTCTGCCATTATTTCATTTGAACTTAATAATTTATTGGTATAAAATGGTTTAAAAGTTAAAAGGAAAAAGGAAATCATTGGAAGTATTTGCCGAAAAACCGAAATAATTTATAAACTTTAAAATATCTCTACAATCAAAGTATCTTTGAAATGTATATTATAGGAATTCTTTTGTTCAGTAATTCAGTTCACAATTCTAAAGAACTTTAAATGATTAAGTCAAACAACACTCTTTGTACTATGATCGCCAGTTAGCCATTGGTTTACACAATTTGTTGCAATTCGTTTCATCTATCAAATGAGCACATTATTTTTATGTATCAAATTATCAGTTAAATCAAATATCTACTAAATACTAATCGTCAACTGGTAAAACGGATGATCAGTTGCTCAAGTTACTGTCGGCTTAACGATCGTCTAATCACCAATTTCACCGCTAAACGATTCTATTAATCCTTGACCTAAAACCATTTCCTTCTAAACTTCCAACCAAATTTAAAAATAATTATTCTAATCTGAATAATCATTTCGTCGCTGGACTATCATATTGTATAATTGTATCGTGAAAAAACAAAACTTCTTTGATGTGCGAAAGCGAATTGATACTTCAAAGACAATTATATCCAGAAAATTTCTTGAAAATAGGAAGTTGCTAACACATTAAAAACAAGAAGGAATTGCTTCACTACTTGGGGATAGATTGTTGAGGATTTCTCGATTTACTTCGCCCGTGAGGAAGATAAGATTTCGTTTCTAATGGCTTCGAGAGTTCGACTGTAGAGCGACCATTTACCACTGGTAACATATAAGCAAAAATCTTCTATGATATATGAGATAAAGAAACATAATATCTAGACACATGGGATAAATCAATCGTACAATTTCGTATAAAAAGGGATGGTGAAACCGATCGGAAAGAAGGAGTCCATTTTTCCACATTTGTCGCGAATATTAATTATCGCTAAACAAATTAATATAATATAATAAAATAAGTCATGCAAAATAATAAGTAAATAATAATGAATCATGTAACGAATTTCGCATTCCTTAAAGTTATTTTTTTACGCGTTTTTATGCGTTTCTTCTATCTTGTCTCGACTAAATTCACATCCTTTCTTTTATGGTTAAAAACTAATTCACATGCAAAATCCTCCATCTGATACAATTCTTATACTGTAATCAAATCCCTTACAATTTTCTCTATTGTTTAAGTAGATATATGTTGCATAGTAATGAAATATTTGACAGAAATTAAATTTAGCATTAACTAGACTATGAAAAGCAATTTCTTAAAATTGATCGTCAATTATGAATCATACGATTTCTTCGGTTTTCCTGACAGAAAGTTTCATATTACTTTATGAATTTCTAACAAACTGAATTACCAAAAACTTTATTTTAAAAAGATTTTTTCTAAAGTTTGTTTAAATCAAATGAATAATATAATCTATTTTTAAGTGTTCGAAGGAATTTAAAAAAATATAATCCGCTTTTTTAAGTGTCCGAAAATATATTGAAAGCGAAATTATTAATTGTATCTAAGCATAACAAAAGATTAAATGGAGGATGTTGGTATAGTCAGAGGATTTAGTAATTACATGAAGTACGTCAAATGAAGGGTATCAAAGCGGGAGACGAGTCAAAGGTTTAGAATGAGAGAATTTCGATTGAAGGGGTTAATGTATCATCAGTTCAGTCACTTCGATAAGCAACGACAGCCAGTCTTACCGCCGACAGCCAGTATTAGGATTCACCAAGTACCTTCAACAGTCCAGCGACATAAGTGACAGTTCGAAGAAACAAAGATTAAGCGACATTGAGAAGTAAGCAGTAAAGTGGAAAAGTGACAACAATAAAAGGAGATTCACGACATCCTACTAATATCCAAACAACTGTTGGTATCCTTTGTTCTTTTACCCATCATTATTCATTTAATCTATATCATTGTTTTAATCCCTTGTTTATATCATATTATTATTTAACTCGTACGCTGCTGTTTTCACGCATAAGCCTGTTGAATTCACATCATTGTGTAAGTGCAGCATTGTGTTTTTTATAGCTCAATAAACAACAACAATAAACAAAGTAGAGGATCCCATCCTCTCCGAAAAGAAGGAAGATGTGGTATGTATATAAATATTTTTCCCAATTTTTTTTTGTCTGATTTGAAAATATGATTAATGGATTGCTTACAGCATGAATTTGTTTATTTCAAATAAATTATTAGTCAAATTTTATTTTTTTAAATTTTCTTAGAAATAAAGCTAAATAACACCACATCGATTTAATTCTAAATTGTTTAAAATCATTTAATTAAATTTACAAAAGTTTTTAGAAAATTGCAAATTAATATAAAATTTGATAAAATAATTCTATACATCAGCTATATAGGTGGATGGATTTTTATTACTTAATATCACTGAACAAGATGAGAAGATTCGTCCGATACGATTTCTTGCAACAGCAATTTATTTACTCTCATCATCTAACCGTACAATTGTTTATCCTTAATAACCACCAATCATTTCTTCGATTAATATCTATAAGTGAAATTTTCTACTACAACTTATGACATTTATTCGTTTCATTTATTTAATGTTTTTACTTTTAAATGGATTTTATACAAAGAATCATGCATGTGCAACATAAGAATTGCATTATGAAAGAATTTAATATTCTCGAATTTTTACTTAATCGTTTACTACTTGCGTTTTTCCCATCTCTTACTCCCTCCTTTCATCGTTAAAACTAGACATAAAGCTTTTTAAATACATTTCTAAATTTAATTTAAAAATTTTAATTCCTAAACATCTATAGCCAAAGGAACCAAAGAACAACTAAATTCCCTTTTCTTGGTCTTTATAAATTAATACCTTCAAACCAGTCAATACTTGAATGAAAAGTAATACATAAAAAGTGATAAGGAATTGAAGTTATCAGTTCCTATGTTTCTATGTTTTTCGATTAAAAAATTTTCTATTAACATTTGCATAATTAATAGCTTCCGATCCAAAACTTACTTATTCGTTGATTATCGATGATGCGATGATTACGAAAATGAAAGGTGGCATAAGGTATTGGAAAGCCTGATATTCGACATGCTAATTGTAGGCAATTATTAATTTCATCAAATTTCAAATTTTGAAGAAAATTTGGCTCAGTTCCAACTATATCATCATCTACAAAAACATGTTATTATTATGTATTATGTTAACAGTATACTATTCCAATAGATATAATGAAATCTAATAAATATACCATTCACGTGTAATATGCTGATATCAGAAGCGACACAACTTGTTGATTCCACAATGCATAATATATCGCCGGAATCTGATACATCACAGTCAAATATTTCCAAGCAACAATCGAGATCTTTTCGCCAATGACGATATCGTCCACCATTTGTAATATTTTTTCGTACCCACATACCATGAAATATTTAGGTTGAGATTATCTGTAATGGTTTATCCTTCTCCTTCTTATCGTGTTTTCTTAATTTTGAAAAATATTGAAGTTTAGTTGCCCTTTTTTCCATACTTTTTTAACTTTGGGAAATTTTTTAATTCTCTTCTTCTCTTACTATATTTTCTTGATTTTGAGAAAAAGTAAATTTTTTTTTGTTGATATATTGAATTGATTTATTAAAATACTGTTCCCTCCATTAACTGAAATGATATAAGAAAACAAGATAGTATCATTTGGAAAATATATTACAATGAGAGAGATAGGCATAACTATATAACCAATACTTCGCCATTCTTATCATCTCGACGCTATGATAGATCGAAAAAATATTGGTTGAAAAATTAACTGTTAATTACCTGTAATTTTTGACAGTGATTTTCTTAATTTTCTAATATGGGATTATTTGAAAAATTTACCAGAAATAATTGTAGCAAATAATATGATCATATCACCGGTATATACATTCCATTTTTTTTTTTAATATTTTCACTGATAATTGTTTTGATAATACTTTTCTACTAATAGATAGAATTTTTGATTCCTACAAAATTACTTTAAAATTTAATAATTGGACGGGGAAAGTTTTAAAATTTAAACATATGATAAATAATAAATATTAGTTTCGCCTTAATCATTGAATTCGAATTTTAATTCCAAATTCAGCTGTAGAAAAAGTATTAACTTATAATTCGTTGAAATGTTTTCAAATATGCTTCATAATTTAAATTTTCCATCTTTTTTGCTGACATGTAATTGTTGGAAGATTGTTGATTGATTTGAAAATATGAGGAAGCATGATAAATAGTCAAATTTTGAATTTTTCCATTAAAATTTTATTCAAATTTTCCGATTTTTTCCCTTTTTAATTTAAATTGGACTAAACATGAACCATTAATAAATATTAATTGAAATCAGTTAATAATATTAAAATTGTTAATTTACAATTGAAATCATTTAATCATATTAAAACAATTAATTTACAATTCATTGCTTAACAAAATCCTCAATTGCAACTTTTTTTAATTTAATAAAAATTCATACGTTGGTTTTGGATGATCTATACAAATCGCCGGTAATTTTTCCAATTTTTGATTTAAATTTCGATGAATTCATTTCTTTCGCCATCCTTGTTGCTCGTTTTGAAATCTATGAAATGGAACTATTAAAAAAATAATAGAATGAAATTTGCAAAATTCGATCATTCAATCATATGTTATAAGCTTATTCTAAATTCGACAGTCCAATCATACTGCCAAAAATTTAAATAAAAATTTTGAATTTAGTATAATTTAAACTAATTTCTTCTAGAGGCATCATTTGTATGCTCTTATCAGAAATCTAATGATATCTAATGACACAATAAACTTCACTTGCTCATTTTGTATTGACTATCGATTTTACAAGAAATATTTGTAAAATCAAAAGAGTTAATTTTAAAATTTTAATAGGAAATAATATAAATCGATCAAAATTGTTAAATATTAATTAAATACTGAGTAATTAGAAAGTAATCATCTGGAATGTTAAATGAGCAAAATTTGATTTTTTTTTCCCAAATAATTAAATAAAAACTAAAAAGAAAGGTATAATTTAAATGCTAATAAAATGCAATATAAAAATATTAAAATTAAAATGATTCAGCAATTATTTATTTTATCTACTTACCGCAACGGAAATGACGGCATTTGCGAGAAATACGAAATAATCATAATGGTCATTTTTTAGAACATTTCGAATTATATAATTTTTCATTTGCATTCAACTAGAAAATTATATTAATTTTAAATCTTTTTTAAATAGAAGTATTTATTATTTAATTGAGAACTGAATAATTTTATTCAAAAAAGTATTTAAATATGCTATGTTTTCAGTTGTTATATAATAATTTCGATATAATAATATATAAGAAAGTATGATATAATTGGAATGGGATAAACATATCATATATTAATCTTGCTATACAGAAATCAGATGTATACAAATTTAATCGAATTATTGATTAATTATTATCATAAGACCATTAAAATATGATGAGATTTGAGAATTTTAAAATCTGATTATATTTTTATCAAAAAAAAATTATAAAATTATCAGTTAAATTATCACATAATACGTATAAGCAAACTGAGGCGATTTTTGTACCTATTGATGCAAGCGACTAATAGAAGATGAAGTAAGTCTTTTAATAAATGACTTTTATTTACATAGAAAAGTGATAAATAACTTATATCTTTAGTAAGTAATTTGATTTTCACATACATAAAGAAAATAATCTGAGAAATTATATAATGAAGCGTAAATTTCTAATATAAACATTTGCAAATTACTTACTTCGATTTCTTCAATGGCATCATCAATGTACTGAAATGGCTTTGATGGATTATAAGTGGATAAAATTTGAATTAATTTCTCGTGACATTCATCCAACACTCCAACTGTTTTAAAAAATGTTTTCTGATTTCACGGGTATAACAAATATATTAAAATAGTCAAATGAAATGATAAGTTGATTATCGTAAGGAAAGCTATAAAACTAAAATCGATTCGTTCATCGAATTTTTATCATCAACAGTTTGATTAACTTGCATGAATACAAAATTTCTCGTATGTGCTTAGTAGCAAAATAAACAAAAAAATTGAATAAATGTAAAAAATAAACCTTATATGGAGGAATAAAATAAAATAGAAATAATATTTTAAGCTTTCTATTAACAATAAATACTTTGAAAACTGAATAAACCCTTAATTAATTATTTTTAACTAAAATAAAAATTGATTCCAATTCTAATTTTCAATTAATTCTAATTATTTATTTAATCGATATTTAATTTTATAAATGAATATTATCACTTGCTTGTTGAAAAATTACAAACATATGTTGTATCAATTTGTGCATGCAATTTGCAATCAATATGTAATTCCAATATAGCTCAGTAAATACCATGCTTCCTGCATTTTGGTGTTTGTTTGTTTTGTTTTTCTAATTTATTATTCCAAGACAATGAATAAGAATAGAAATTGAAATTAAAATTTGAAATACCATTCGTCAACAAACAAAAAACGAATAAATTCATTACAATTATATATCCTATTTCTCCATTTTTTTTGCTATGCTTTTGTCACTTCTAGCTCTCGAATATTAGATTAGAAAATAAAAATTAAAAGTTAAATTTTTTTTAACAATTAGCAAATTTCAAATCATACATCATCACCAATGCATGGACATTTGCATAAATATTTCGCATGTCCAAACTGCTCTTTCTTAAATGGACACAAAATAATCCATTCTCGATATTTCCGCTCCATAAAACTACAAATAAAATATTTATAAAATGGTATTTATAAATAAAACAGTTTTTAAACAAATATTATACTAATTGTAATTTATTATAAAAAGGAAATTAATTACAATTGACAAAAATTTTCTAATCAAACAATTTATTTGAATATTGTAAATTAGCATTTATTCAAAAGTAGAAATGTTGCAAAATCAAAAAATAGCAAAGAATAAATAATACATTTTTTGATTTTAACCATTATAAATTCTATTACTTTTATTTATTTCAAATTTTCTTTAAATTAGTTACTCAAAATACATTTTTTCTACTCCTCAATTTATTTATTCTCTCATTTAAATTATGAATTTTCATTCCGTATCAAAATTTTAGCAAGCTTATTTTTTGTCTTACCTTCTTATGATGCATGATTCACATAATGTATCCTTATTGGTACAGCATCGTCGATTGCAATTATCAGATATGTATTTATTAGTTGTAAACAAATATTTCCTTCCGAATTTTTGGCTTCTCTTATTGTTAATGCAGTATTTTCTGCTTCCTAAAGTTTCATTCAAAGAAAAAAATTAAGACTGGTGCTATTTATTTATTTGCTAATTATGCAAATTAAAATCATTTAAAGGGTTGTAAAAAGTGTACGCTTCACGTCTTTTTCATATTATTACTTAAATATAAATATAATACTTATAGTATAAAAGGAATCAAATAAATCGAATAAATTTAACAATTATTGATTGAAAGTATTGAAAAGTTATGGAATTTTTTTTATTAAATCAATGAATTTTAAAGAATTAACATTACAGTCATAAAATTTCTAATAATTTATTACAATTAATTCATTTCAATTATTATTTTAACTTATCGTTTATTTTTTAATATTATAGAATTTGTTGAATAAATTTGTTAAATAATTATATAATTATTTATTAATTTTTAATGCTACGAAATTAATGCTACGAATAATTATATAATTAACGACCAGAAATAGAATTAATTACTTTAGCATGTAATTGCTGCAATGTTTCTTATTTAATTTTGAAATCCTCTGCGACAATTCGAACAAATTGTTGAAGTTGTTTTTCACTTAGTATCGTTAAATCCATCTTATAATTCAATCATTATTCATTCATTTTATATTATGTCTCAAGTTTTAATTTAATTTATAGAATAATTCATTAATTTGTGAAAACTTTCTATTATATTTATGTACAAATGTTTTTATATTAAGAATCATCGAATTTAATTCAATTAGGAAATGGAAAAATATATGAGTGGAAAAGAAAAATTTTCCATGGAATCGAAAAAATAGAAATACTTTTGATTGAAGTATCCAATTTTTCAATTTCCGATTCAGTTCAGCTTTATTTAAAAGTAAATAGTAAGAAATTAAATAAATTTAGAATTTTGCAAAACTTTACTGTTAAAAATTTTTGTTTAGAAATTTCAATAAAATATCATAATAATGGTTATTAGGCTATAAAAATAAATTTAAACTTTTTATACAATATAAGCTTATATTTTCATTCAAAATTTAGCACTTAAAATATTTTTATGCTACCTAAAAATAGTTCAGAAATTATTTAGAAAATTTCTCCATTTGAAATATTTTAAATATAAAGTTTTTAAAAGCAAAAATGAAAAATAAACGTAATAAAACAAAATTATATGCAAAAGTCATTGTTAATATAATGCTTAATAGAAATAACAAAACAGTTTTATTTAATAGATAATTTTTAAAAATCCTTCATCCGTGTTATCGTTTACCTTATTCCATTCTCGTCATTATTTATTGCGGTACATATACATGTTGTACATATACATCTGGACAAACATAAAAAAATACGAAAAACTTTTCAATAGTTTTACCCATCTATCATATGTGTATATGTGAATTTAATAAATTATATTAAAATTTTTCTTTCACTTTTAGTATAAATTAAGTTGCAAAATTAAAAATAATAATTTTATATAAATATCTTTTTGTTTCTTCCTCTCTTTCCTATTATATCATTATTTATTTTCTCATTATGTTTTTTTCTTAAACTTTCATTTTATTAAGTAAAATATAATTGACTAAGATAGTTTAATTCAATATAATCAAAATAATTCAATAGTTTAATTCAATATAATCAAAATAATTCAATAGTTTAATTCAATATAATCAAAATAATTCAGCTAAATTTGGAGAGGAAAAAGTAAAGTGATTTAGTTTAGATTAAACAGCTAAAGTTTTATTTAAAATAAAGAAATAAACTTAAAAATAATAGTTTTATTATTCAGTCAAATATAACAAGATATTGCAGAAAATTTGAGATGTCGATAAGGTAAAAATTAAGAGAAGTGACAAAAACAACTAAATACTAAATATTAAAAATATCGAATTGGAGAGATTTTTGAAAATCTGATAATTAATAAAAATTTGGTAAGAACTGATAATCACAAAATTCTATTCGTAATTATATTAAATGCACTTGTTGCAAAAAAAAGTGGGATTATTACAAATATGAGTTATCAAAGGAAAAAATCATAGTTGTAAACAAATAAGTATTAAAGATTAATGTTTACAAACATATTGAATGAATATTAAGTGCTAATAAATTATTTAAAATAGTAGCATGTTATTAAAAAAATAGGAAAAAATGATGATATTAAACAATAACTAAAAGCATAATATTACTAAAATGATATACAAAAATTTTTTACTTTATTACAAGAATTTATATTAGGATAAAACAAATTCATGATTAAAAATTGCCATTTAATAAATAAGATAATAATCGTATCAGTAACGACAATAATGATAATAAAATACTAGTGATAATATTATTTAGAAAATGGATAACAAGCGGAAGATTTTGTTCCAAATTGATCCGAAAAAGAATCCTATAAAATGATAAATTCTCTCTCCAACTTTGTCGAATCAATATAGTTCTGAACTTGATTTTACATGGCAAAAATATTTCTCGATTACTTTAGTGGTTTTTTTATTTCTATTGGAAGCTTTATTATGATTATTATAAGAATAATGTCCTTACTTACAGGAAAAGAAAACGTATTGCTAATTTAAATTTAAAGCTTAAATGAAATTATTAGCAATTATATGAAAAAAAAGTATTATAATGCAAAGTAAACTAAAAAGAGATATGTTTATAAGTGAAATGTGTAAAAACTCAATTTTTAAATCTAATTAACTAATTAAAACTTTAACATTCCTCCTATTCAATGTAAATTAGGATTCAATAATTGTTTTCAAAGGAAAATGTTTCAGACATTACTTCTGTCTTATCATTTATTTATCGCTTTTCAATTATCGTTAAAACGATATATTTCAGACATTACTTCCACTTCATTACTTATTTACTGCTTTTCATTGATAAATTAATATTTGCATAATATAAAAATAATTTCAAATGTTATATAACGCTTAAGAATACATTATTGATTGATTTGAAGAAAAGGAGGAAAAGGCTTAAATCGACTATATGCAAATTAACAAATTAAAAATCAATATGTATTTAATTCGGATTATTAAAATTATTTACACGCTTCTATCAAAAGTAGTGTGGTAGAATGGAATATACACAACCAATCCAGCGACATTTACCATTGGATGTTGTATGGGTCGTACTGGGGAAATTCGGAAATATTTCTTGCAGGTTTGATGCCACGTATAACTCGTCAATTAATCATACCTAATTAATTTAATGGTACAAAAATTATACTTAATGGTGAAGGAATTCTGATAAATTAATAACACTCAAAGATTATTTCAAATTATTTTTTCAAAATTAATTTTTAGGAATGTTAAAGAAAATTAGTACTACTAGAAATATTTGAAATAATTTTAAAAAAATATATTAAAAAATAATTTAGATTAAATCAAAAAAGTAAATTTTTCTTCTTTTCCTTAAGTTAACATCGCTAGCTTAATCAATGGCTAATATGAAATTAAATATTTAAAAATTTTATAAATAACATGCTTGTGTAACTAATTTAGTATATAATAATTTTATTGTGAGAGAATACTCTCATATCTATGCTAAATAATTCAGTAATTTCATAAAATTTCATTTGTTTATAAAAGTCTGTTGAAAAGCTTAAAGTTTAAACATGAAATTAGAAACCTTGTACGAAAATAACATAGTAATTGTTTAAGATTTAATAATTTCAATCTTTTTTTCAAACTTTTTTAAATTGTGAATAATTAAATACAAGTGATGCATATATCAGTTTATCATTTAAGGAGGAATTACAATATGACAGATTAGAAGCAGGTGCATATTTAAATTGGTCTGCAGGTGCCGGTTTAAAAAATCAAGCAAAAGTTGTACTTGAAACGGATATGCATGCAGTGCACCTGCATGCTTGCTTGTCGCATTTTCCGAAATTTTACGCAAACTTATTCTAGCACAGGTAAAAGAAAAGATAGTAACATGTTTGAGTTAAATAATATATTTGAATGCACCAATATTTTTATAACTATTTAAATTCCATCGATCCTATATGTATCTTTTTGTCCCAAAATATTGCATGAATATTTTCTCGAGAAACTTATATAGATTATCCTTCTCGAAATCACAAGCACATCCTGGTATAGACAAACATCTTTAAATGCATTTTAAAACATCAAGAAGATGTATTTGCATTATCAAATATTGCTTAGGACGGAAGCGAATTCATAAAATCTGGATGAAAATGTTCTAAGATTTAGATGATAACTGAAAAAGTCTAAATGAATATCTTTTAAATGCAAACAAATGTCCAGAATTAAATTATCATTTTATGGAAGCAAATCAATACAGTATTTCATTAATTTTAAAACTAAGTTATTTTGCTTATTTTAATATGATTGTGATAGTTTAGATATCGCAACAACAGTTATCTTCTGGTAAGGAAATTATCATTCACTTACATGATATGCCGAATGTTACAAATGCCGGTCTTTACAATGTACTAGCCTTCATTCAAAATGGACAAATAAAATTTTTGGAACCTGAATTAGAGAATATTTTAATAGCAGCAAATGATCTTCAAGTAAGTGTATCATTTGACCGAACATGTGATGAATTTTAATATTCAAGTATTTCGCATCTTTTTAATGAAATCAAAATTTGTTCTAAATTGGATGATAAGAGAAGAATTAGTCGAAGTTGGATGATAAGGGAAGAATTAATTGAAAAGATGATGTTACAGAGGTAAAAAATGGGCGAAAGAATTAGAGAAACAATAAGTAAATGAGTAAATTGCAACTAATAGGAACAATAAATAATTTGTTCAGGAATATGAATGGAATAGACAGATTTCGGGAATATATAATATATTTTGATGTGTTGAAAACTCTTTAGTTTTTAAGTTACTCATAGAACCGATATTCTTTTTAATAGTTAAAACCAAACAGGTAGATCTGCCCTTTTTCAAAATAAAGCAATACTTATGAGGTGTATCCTATTTATGATTATTAAACATAATTGCAACTTATGATTAAATCTGCTCCTTTTCAAATGTACTCAAATTTTGACATAAAAATTGTTTTCAGGTGGTTTCATTGGTATCACTGATTTGTGAAGAAATGACCGCACGCATATTAGAAAATACGTCAACTGCAATTCCATTATTGTATATTGTTGTTGCTTGCTTACCTCCGTTGGTTTCATTAATTGTTTTTTTTAATCAAATTTAATCAAGTATGAAAGCAGAAAAGCCCGATCGCTATCTCCACATAATTCAGCATTAGTCTGCTACCCGTATTACTTAGCTTCGAGGATTTCTGAAGGACTTTATTCATCATCTTTGTTACTTTATTGATTGACTATATAGATTACCGCCATTAACAGTTACTATTCAGTCAAATTTATATAAGGAAAAATAATTCAAAAAAGGATTTATTATGAAAAAAAATTCTAATTGTCCGAGAAATCTTGATATAATTCAAACGAATAGAAAAATAGGAATTCATAGTTTGCCATGTGTACAAAAATCTTTTTCTAGTTCAAACGAATTTCGATAAAAAGAATTCAAGATTTATGATGCAAAAAAACTCCTAATAGAGTATTAAATAATGCAATGATATTACTTTAAATATTTATTATTTCAATTTTTTTACAAATTATTCGCCCTAAAATTAATTCAAATTTTTTATTTAGGCGTTCACAGTATCGAAATATGGTTGTTGACGTTGCAGCAAAAAAATTTCGTACTATTATAATAAGTTCGGAATTTCGGAAGGTAAAGAGAAATAATTTTTTTCTATACTCTTTTACCATATTTTAATTAATTAATTATATCTATGAAAGAGAAATGGAACAATCTGTCATCTTGCAGTTGCGGTACATAATAGAAGTAATGATACGATCGTTAGAGAACATTACAAAAACTGTTGAATGATAATTTTCCTTTTCAATAATTTGAAATAAATTTTTTGATTTCAAAATTTTTTCAAATAGATATCATTCGAAATGCTTTACGCACTCATTTCTTCGCCAATGTTACAAGAAGCTGAATGGGTTATGGAAATTTACAAAGCAATTTTATTTTGGCTTCGAAATAATATTGAACAAATATACCTTGCACCAGCATTATTGGATAATGTTAATTTCAAGCTTATTATTAATATGGTTGAAAATGTTTGTCGCTCACTTCTTTTGTTAATTTTATTTATTTATTAAAAAATAAACTTTTTAATTTCATATATTAATAAAAATTGATTTTCAGATTCCCTAAATTATTGAAAAAACTATTAAAAGTGAATAAAAATGGATATTAATATAGGATATAATATGCAATGGTTTTTAATTGGTAATGAAGTAAAATTTAGATTTAGCAATAATAACTACTAAATATGGTAAATTGGTATAATAATATAATAAACTAATATTGTAATATTGGTTTACATAATAAATTAGTAATATAATGAATGAATAAATACTAAAGAGTTTTTTGCGAATTGAAAAAACTACTATTTTTTAGCGTCGAGACATAATAAATAAATCATTTGAAATACCAGAATTGGGACCAATTATACAAATTTTTCTTAATGGATGCAATTTATGCTCAATTTTTGGTTTGATTCGTTTTTTTGTTTTTAAGTTTTTTTTTTTAAACTGTTAATTCCAATTATATAAATTTATGCATTTACGAATACTTACTAAATTTTCGTAAGTAGAAAAAATTATTTTTTTAACATCGAAACACATAGTAGCGAAATCGTTTGAAGAAAAATTCGAACGTTTCGAACTAAAGAAAAAAATTAAGTTAATAAATAAAGGAAGTAAATAAAGATTTAAATTGATGATATGAAATAGTAAATTATTGAATGTTTAAGCCATATAATTAATTGAAATTTGATGGTTTTGCAGGATGATTTAATTTTATCACCAAGGCATGATCAATCGTTGTCATCATCTGTCTATACGATATCTGGGGCAGAAACCGTAAATGCGCCAACTCCAATAAGAGGACCAATAGGATTAGCGCCATCACCTCTTTGTTCATTCATTATTCCAGCATTTGAATCCACGTCACCTTTAACAACTAGAAGTCTTAATACCGAAACATCCATATCAATGGACAAAAATTGGTGTCCGATACAAAAGCATCCAGCAGAATCCGATAACCTCTCTGATTATCAGACTATTCCTACCGTAATGCATACAGCACAAGAAAGTACTGCAAGTAAAGCTGGCAATAGTGAGCGAAGACTTTGGTCTGAAGTTCTAGTTGAGGGGCTTAAGCATACTTCAAGAAATGGAAATGTGACAAGTGAAATAGTTTCAGTTCAAGATAGTACCACTTCTCCTACTTCTCCAACAGTACCATTAAAAAGTCCTCACGATTCGATTCCTACCACAATTGCGGAACGTAGTGCTCCGATATTTACTTATGCAGCTGCTGCTAGTGGTCAAAAAGAAACAGAAACTGCTGTTGGAAGTTCTTCAGTTCCAGAATCGATTGGAATTCAAACAAGTAGTAGTCAAGAATCAGCTTCAAGTTCGAAACGACGACGTAAATTTGAGCAAATTCCGTTACGAACTGAACCACCAAAAAGTCGCAAAGAATTACGTAAGGAACGACAAGCACGTGAAAGAGCTGCGAAAAATTGATTAACGATAGTGAGAGAATCATTATTTTCCTGCTTGGATTTCTGTTTCAATTCAAGCATTTCTATTATATATACATATATTTTTAGTTTCCAAAATGTTTGCCATAATCTCACGAAGAAATCTTTTGAATACATCGCAAACATGTTAAATTATACGATAGAGAGATTTAGGAATAATTTGGACTTTTGATGCGATAAAAATCTGATAGGAGATTTTTTTCTTGATGTTATTTGGCACAGACGACTAATTTTGGTAGAGGAAAATTTATCAATTAAAGAAGGATTTATTCGTGATTTCGTTATAAGAAAATTATCAGAAGATATCATTTTTTGAAAATTTATTGGAGTTGTAGCATAGTGAAATATGATGATAATGAATTAAACCGAATTGTAGCATATTTGATCCAATCAACTGAGCGGCTAACCAAAGAGTTTTTCATTCCCCTCTTCTATTCAGATCATTCTTAGTATTTATATGGTGAGAGATTTTGTTTATAACATATTTAGCCAAAAACTATAAACTTGATTATTGGATTAGAAAAGATATTTACAATATTCCAAGCAAAGGTTTGATTATTAAACTAGAAGATGTTTACAACATTTCAACCAATTCATGTAACAAGAAGATGAAAATGAAAGAAATGATTTATTTTAGAAATATTATATAAAATAACCGTTATATTAAAAATTTCCTTAGTATTCCTGAAATATTTCTATAATACAAATTGTTTTGATTATTTCGACAATATCGAAAAATTTCCGTTATTTAAATATATATAGAAATTTCAAATTATTATTTATGAATGACCATCGTGGAAGCTTTTTGGACACCGACAAATAGTAATGATCAAGATTTTATCGGCTGACAAATAATTTATCTTCCACTTCTGTTATCAGAAAATATCACGAATAAAATTGATCGCTTGGTTGTTCGTTATTGTCGTCAATCGACACATGGCTATTCCTTCAATCATTTGGATATGATATCCAAATATCCAAATATTATATCTAAAATAGTATTCCAGAATAATTATCGGATTTGCAATATTCTGGGTAATTACAATAAACTAAAACGATAAAGGAGCCTCATACTAATCAATATCAATCTGATACGATAGATAGCATAACTGATGAAAAGCAACGAACAATTTAAACGTCATCTAAATCAATATTATCATTGATCCTTTCCGAGAATCCCTGTATGGTTTTAGTCATCATTTCTATCATACCATTTTCATTAATTTAAAAAAGAAAAGTAAATTTTTAGACCAGAATTTTAATTTACGAATTGAAATTCTTACTTCTCTAATTTCTTTTTATACACATCCATCATTAATTACAATATATTATTCTTGGCTAGCATTAAAAAAATGCATAAATCAAAATTTCAAATTAGAGTTTATTTTCACTATTCATATCTCTCATTTCTTATTAATATTCCTCGTTCTTCTCCTATTGTACTTTGTATTATTCCATGAATAATTTAACAAAATTTTTAGGATTAATCTTATAATAAATTAACTATTCAAAGAATAATCCAATCGTTGGATATATTTGGAAAAATTTGCTTTAATTTAACTATTATGAAAAATGAAAGAAAATTCAAAGACCAATTCAATCTAGAAGATATTGTAATAGATGAGATTGAGAGTAAAAAAAATAGTGTAGAAATAATTATAATTGTATCAATGATTGAGATGAGAAGGAAAAATGATTAAATTTGAAGAGATGGCAGAAATTGATGAGACTTACGAGACAGCGTATAATGATAAATGAGGAAGATAACAAATTGTCAGAGTAGCAGTATTTATTATTGTTAGGCAAGTTGCTGCTTTCTTCTAAAAGTTTAAATTCACATAACTTATTTCAAGATGTGTCTATGTACCCATGCTTCACGTGATATTTATGTGGTTTGCATGATATGATTATGATTATTTCGTGATAGATATGCATTACATGTGTCTTTCCATTTTATAACAATGCTTTCTGCTATAATTTGATTCATATATAATGGTATTTAATTATACGACTTTTCTATTTGGAATTATATAATTGCGAAATTAAATAATTGCATTTTCGCGATTAAATAATTATGATAATTGAATAATTATACTAATCATGAAATTAATGAGGAAAACGAAGAAATCAAATATGATTTCTTTGTTATTTCATATATGTCTTGTAAAAAGAAAAAATTCAAAATATATAATAAAATTTCAGATAATGATTCAATGTTATATCCAATAAATGAAAAAATATATATCATGGATACAAATGAAGATCATGATAATAAGACACGGGCGAAAACGATACATTCAATAACGTTTGATTCGATCGATATTGACGATCACATTCATTGCATGTATTGCTTCTATATCGATTGCCGATATAATCGCTGCGCGTTACGTTCATGTCCTGAGTGTCATGCCACATTGCATGGTTGTAAGCTTGAAGATCATTTATCGATTTGTGCCAAAGTTAGTTTTTATTTTTTATTTCAAATATTGTCAAATCAGTGAAATAATAAATTAATTTTCTATTAATAAGCGCTTTTTCTCATTGAGTAATCGAAACTATGGAACAGTATTGGTCAAGCTACGTAAATTTCAGAAATGATAATTACGCATGTTAATTGGCGTGAAATATAATTGTGTGAATCATCAAAACTAAGTAATGGTTGATGCCTTTTTTCTTCGAGAAAAATATTGAGCAGAGCTTTCGCAATAATTAAGAGAGAGAAAATTGGTGTGTAGAGATTTTCAGTGCCAAGCTCTACTATCACGTGGAGATATGTTTTGCTAATTAATAAGATCAGAAAATAATATGCTCCAAATATAAAAATAACAATAAAAAGATTTGTTGCAATCATGTGGTTTTCTATGAAAACATTATTATCATTCAACAGGAAAGCATTGTTACATGTGCTTGACATTTAACCCAACATTAGATAATTCAGTCTATATTATAAATGCCTTTTCTGATATATAATCTTTATCGCCTCCCTAGTTTTGGCCAAGAATACAGTTGATAGCTTTTCAAAAATATTGATCAGTTTGTTACGGCAAGGGTTGCTCCATTAATATTTAAAAATTTGATATTTTGAAATTATATAAATTAGTGAAATGCTTTAAGGCATACGTGCCATGTCTATGCGCAGCATTCGGTTGTCCAGTCTTGTTACGGCGCGATCGAATGTCGCAGCATTTGGAACATTGTTGTGCATCTGCAATATGTTGTTCGGTACAGTGGAATAGACGAACCCTTAGTAATTACGCAAAACGCAAATTGAAACGTATCGCAAAAGGTCTGGAACAGTGGGAAATAGAGTCCCAAATAGATGACCGTGAAATTGATGTTTGTGCCGCACTGGTTGATCAGGTTTTTTTCCTTGATCAGGTTTTTTCCCTTTATTTCGCGTTGAAAGACTTCAGACATTATTAATTGGCCGGAATCAATTTATTTATTCGAAGATCTTATGGTTATGAAATTATATCAATACATACGAAATTTTGATTCGCGGTTGTCTTGTATTGAGAAATATTTTCTTCGTCCTTATTTTTTTAGGAAGCAATCATCGATTCTTATCGGGTAAGTCGCAAAGATCGACAACATCTAACTGATTTCCAGAACCCATGTCATCCGCTGATGCCATTAAGATTATCGCTCGAAAAGTTGTCCCATTTTGAAGACGAGGACAGCAGTGACGAAGAAAATAGGCAAAAGGTTTTCTGAAAAGCCTTTAGTTATAACTTTGTTTTTGGATTATCTTTTGAGGTAAATTTTATGCATTTTTTTCGTAATGAATGCCTCTAAATGATAGTAATATCGGTGGATGCAACTTGGAAGGAGAAAACTAGCAATGGATTTCCTTAAAAATAGCCTGCTATTCACTTTGTGTGTGTTAATTTTGTGACAGTTATGAGTAATATGGAAAATGCTTGTCTTGGAATCCTGTCTTCATGTTGCCTGAGGCTGATAAAGAAAGACTAATAACATAAGGCAGATGTATTAAATACGTTCGCTTAATTGGTTTTCAGGAAATTCAATTGAAACTTAAACGTTCTCCATTTGAAAATTGCTATTTGTGTAAATCTGATCCAAGTAGTCAACATCTTCACGTGCTGGGTAACATTAGTTTCGAAAGAAGTGAAATTGCTGCAAAGGAAGTGATACCATCTGTTAAAGTATCACGTTTGCCCTCATTCTATGATAAAAGACATTTATGTGTAAGTTTTGGAAATTAATATCATCAATCTATGAAATGAGTCATTTTTAGTTGTGAGAAATGATACTCTAACCGTAGATAACTTAAATATGGCGGTGATATTTTTGGTGGGTTGTGCATTATTTCATCTAAAATCATTAACAATATATCTTCGTCAAATGAGTAGTGTAAAGTTGAAAAACTATACTGGATCTTACATTTTAGTATTCTGTAATATATGTTGTAAGGGAAAGAATCTTTTATTTCATAACGTTAACGTGGACAAAGCAATAAATCGGGAATTGATCGTTGAAATTTGGGCTATTTGTTAATCGAGACAAAAAAGTATTAAATTATCGGATATTATCTTTATTCAGTTATTTTTCATCTTAACAATAAATGTAGTTATATCATGTTTTTATTAACAACTATAAATCCACATAATTTTACTTAATTCCTGTTATAGTTGAATATTGGACGTGAACGTTTTTCGGTATTCGCTCGAAAGGTGAAAATATGCCGTGTATTCAAAAGGGATTTCAGTATATACGTTTTGTTGCAACGAAAGCTTTCGTCGTGATGAGTACTGTACTCATTACGAATTGTCACATATGGGAACTGACGACTACATAAGACGTTGCCCGATGTATATCGATGGATGTCCCTTTATTATAGCAAAGCCAAGCCATGTTGGGGCGAATTAAGGTCTATTTTTCTTTGTTTATTTGGTTTTTCATGTTTTTAGTATTCCCTAACTATCGAAAGTTTAATTTATGCTCGTAACTGATTTGATAGCTTCATTATGATTGTTCGTAAGAAATCCTTCATGTGATCAAATATTGTATATTATTAGACGATGCATTATTATAGTCAAAATTTGCAATTTTTTTGTTACGTCTAGTTTTTAAAATTTTTTTGCTTTTTTATTTTTGTGTTTTATTAATTAAGAAAATCTGCTTAAGTTCTTTCTTTTTATTTCATCCTTTCTAAAAATTCTTTTGTACAGATATAATCGCTATCTGAGTTGCATTGTACATCGTCCACCCGAGACAATGATTTTACCTTGTGATAGTTCACCGCTGTGTGATTTGCCACCATTAATATTGATTGAAATTCTGCAATATTTGGATAGTTCTTCATTGCGTTGTTTATCGTCAACATGTAGACATATGCGATTGATGTGCTTCAAAATGGCTTCTGATTTTGCAATAGTACATATCAAATGGGAACGAGCCGAAAGCGGAAATTGGTCAGAAAAATGTTTTGTAAGTTATTTAAATCTGAATTCTATGAAATTTATTGCAGTTTATTGTTTTAGGTGAATTCACTTTCATGTAATAGATAAAATTTCACCGTGAAACACAATTTCATATGAAATAAATCGATCATTGCAAAGCACATGAATTTTTCTCTCAAATATGTGAACGAAGTTCTTTAACAGGCAGGTTGGAAATGTGCGTTTGAGCAATTTTTTGTACGATTAATTTTTATATGTATTTCATGACTGATTTCATTTACTGTAGTATTTATTAATTTCTAGTGGTTAGATAACGGCAATCAACTTCCGAATAATTTATCAAAGTTATCATATAGCCATCAGATAGATGCTCTAGTTGTTTAATTTTTCGCTTGTCTTTTTGTTAATTTATTTCTCTTATTATGGATTTTCCCATTTATTTTATCATAAATGATTTAAGATGCTAATCTATATCTTATATTCCAGATAGTAAGTGTAAAGAAAGATAAGACATTTAATAAAGTAGTTAATGGTAAAAAAATAGTATCGTATTTCTTATACTTTGAAGTAGTTTTTCTGTTATAGATGTGGAATTCAGTAAATGTCAGCAACCGATTCATGAATGGATAAGTGCGAGTACGACTATTTTAAGTAGCCATTTATCGGAATGCAGATTTAATGTTCCGGAAAAATTCATTCATGACCGCGTCGCTTTATTTCCGACAGTAAAGCAAGCTTTTTCGGAAACGATTTATCCTAGTGAGAATCGAAATCAACAGCGTGTCGAACAAATTGTATAGTCTATTAGATTTGGATTACTACTTCACATATTTGTAACGATGCTGATGAAGCTGTCTATTATTTCAAAATTCCTATATCTTGGGGCGTATTTTACATATGTTGTTAGCTTTATTAGTTCTAAATCTGTTTAAAAATATATGATTTCATACTTGTCGCGCTGAAACATTCAAGGAAAACTTACATTTTTATATACAACATGGATATAGTAATGTTGTTTTTATTATAGCATTTAATGAAATTCTTGTCTTTCTCACTAAAAAATTTTGATGTAAGAAAAAAGAAAATTCATGCTAACTTCAGAGCAGTAATGTTGTTTATTAAAGAATAGTGCAATTAAGAGGATGCTTAATAGAAGAGCAAAAAAATCCAGACTACCAAGAAAAAAATTTCAGTTCAAATCATATTTTGAAATATTTTGACCTTCTTCCTAGTTTTTATTTTCATAATTCCTTGATAGAAATTCAAGAGGGAATAATGGAGAAGTTTCATAGGTATTTGTAAGTTATTTTTACTTCAATTGAATATTTAAACTCAATTTCAAAAGCAAAATTTTCGAGTCATATCACGAATATCCCAGTTCCATCTTTTTATCATTGCATCTCTGCTTTATGTTTTTTTGCGTCTATCTATATTTATGTATTTGTGGTTTCATTTCAATTTCGGGTCCTTTTTACAGTTCTGTTAAAATCAAATCAAGGGAAGAGTAATAAAATTATTCTTTTCCATCTCTTTTGTTTTGCCGACTCATTAATTGATATACAAGCACCGTTTTAATTAGCACCACACAACTTCTCATTTATTTCGTGCAATTTTCGAATCATGCGAAATTTTCATTCCGTAATGAATTTTTGATTTATAGTAGTTTTTTCGATATTTTCTAAACTAAATTTAATATATATATTAAAAACTTTTCCATATATTATGTTAAGATTTTATTATCTGATTTATTATCTGTTGTTATCTGATTGTTATAAGATTTATTATCTGTTGAAGAGTTCGGGATATCCTTAAAACGTGATATCAAAAAAGAAGTTTTATGAAGATAATCAATGAAGCAACCAACGAAATTTTCTGGCTATTTTTAGTTACGAACATCCTTACCATTATTAATGACTTAGTTTGACCTCTGATCTCTCTATCGCCAGAACTATTTATGCTGTAGAAATTGATTTTATGCTATTGAAGGAAAAGTTGCATAGCCTATCGATTATATTTCCATTATCTGATGGCTCACCCACATCTTGTTTTGAGCATGATTGTTTATTAATCGAACTAGGTTACGGTAATTTTCGCTATAATAATCCATCATGTTGAATTCGTTTAGCGTGATAACACCATAATTCAAGCTTAATTTTTTGTTTTCATCAGTACGCACCATGTTTTAATTTATTAAACCAAAGATTAGTAAGCAAATATGGACCAACAAAAATTTTGAATTGTTAATTTCATATGAACTATATTAGCAATACCCTTTTACAGTGTCCATCATTTTTAAATCAAATTAAAAAATTGAACATTTCCTTTTATTTGTTTTATCAAAACAATATTTAAGAAGAATTTAAAAAATTCTGTGATCTTTTGCCTTTCGTTTGCAATTGTTTTTTGTTTTCTTTTATACAAAAAGGTTTTGCTATGGCTTATTTTATCATTCTTATTTTTATTCCTACCGTACGTTTCATTTTTTTAAATTGTTAGAAAAAATGAGAGTGTATTAGAAAAGCTTAAACTAACTGATAAATTTGTTAAAATAGATGATTTTATTAAAATGAGTAATTAATTAATCAGTTATCGATAAGGATAATTAAATGAGTTCACTGGTATGTTACAACTTTACTTATTCGATTTAAAAAAGAAGATCACATTGTCTAATACTATTAAATTAACCGAAAAAGTGGCATATCCCATTTGAAATGTAAAAAATAAAATCTATTGCACTAACGGGAACGTTTTCTTCTCTAATTCTCAAGTTTTTAATTCTTTTTCTTCTCTTTTGTTTTTAATACATAAGAAAGAAATCATATTAAATTTAAAAAAGAAAAACAACAATGAAATGAAGAAATTCTCATCACACTTAGAAGCAAATTAAAATTAATCGAATTATAATCAATGATTGCTTAACCGTTGAATATTGTTGAAATATTTGGTAAATTTATCGAAATGGATAATTTTATCAAAACAGATAATTAATTACTAATATAAATAATTCAGCATATGTCCAACATCTAATTATAATACGAAATTATCAAGTAATTATAAAAAATACATACATATATATATTTGGTTAAATGTAACTGATATAATGAGATGAAATTAGGTTGGTTCATAATTTCAAGTAAAACTCTAATATTGCTTTTATAATATCTTCGATACATATAATTGTTTCTTTTCTATAGCTGCAAATTTTGTTTGAAATGTTGGATAGGACTCAATGAATATTTTCAAGTTTTTTTCAACAATTTTATAATTTCGATTTTTCAGTTTTACTTAATCTTTGTTCTAAATATTCAAATTGTTCTCGTAATTATCTTTAACATAGCAATAGATACTTCAACCTTCATATAGAATATCAACATTTTCACTTTTATTTGATTAGCTACAAATCTAAAGATTCCATTTTTAAGCTTCGTATATCAAAGTTATGCTTTTAATTGCATAAATTGATTGAAGTAATGTTTCATTCCTACAAATTTCTTACAAAATTCCTTGCATTTATTGCACTATATATGAATATTATTAAATATCGTAATTTAACTATCAAAGAAATTTGAATAGAATTCTAGTCAATGAATTTTACTAATAAAGATTTTAACATTTTTTTAAAACAGTTTTTATCCGAAACATTCTGTCAAATAAATAAATAAATAACTTCAATTAGCATATTAATTACAGATGTATGTTATCGAATCATTTACAATAATCATCAATACTAGCAAATAATGATTATTGACAAATATTGTCAACCATATTTGAATTTTGAATTCTTCTATTTTATAATATTTCGAAATATATTTCATCAATGCTTTCATTTTTATAATTTTTTTATTTTTTGAAAATTAAATGGGACATACTTCCTTTGTTAATTACTACCTGTGCATAGAGATATAATTAACTATTTCCGGTTTGTATCATTTTAGTGGAACAATGATTTTTTATTTCCCATTTTTTATTTTTTTTTTTTTGATTTTGTTATTCCTTTCTTTCGACAATCATATGGGTGAAAAAACAAGAATGAATTAATTACTTTCGGCAAAATCAAAACATTTCATTTTCTGGCAATAGTAAAAAATTTTGAGTAACGGAAATAATGAAGAAAAAAATTGTTTTTTCTATTAACTTTATAATTAAAAAAGCTTCAACAATTAATTTAGAGTTTAATTTAAAATTTATAATATATTTGTATATTATAATTTTAATGCTATATTACTATTGATATCTGTATTTAAAGAAATATTTTTTAAATAATTTATTATGTTGTTAATATAATTATAATAATTTTTATTGAATTTTTTGTAATTTTATATCATTTTATTTGATTGTTTATTAAAATGTTGCAATTTTTTACTGTTTTGTTAGCTATTAAAATTAAAAGTTTTTTCATTTTATAACTTACCGATGGATGAAATAAAAGCGACAAAATTTTTTTTAAATTTGAGAGCCAATATTTTTTCAAATATAGAAAAGGTTAGTGCAATTATTTTTCTTTTAATAAATATGTTTTATTAATGAATTGATTTTTTTGCTATTGTTCATCAATTCTTATTGCTTTTCATCATATGGATTTTAACAAAATTTTATTGCATTGTAAAAATTTGCAATATAAAGGTATGAATTCTTTTAAGTTTGTTTTCAAATTTTTTTTTAAACAGTTAACAGAAAAAGTTTGTTTTCATTACTAAATGGTTATGGAATAAGAAAATAACAGGTTCTATCAGAAAAGTACCTTTTTTCGGGAATTATTGAGAATCATAATTGACCAATTTCTTTTATAATAATATCGGAAATTGTGAAAGACAGTAAATTATCCAAAATTTTGAAAATAAAAAAATATTAATTGATAATTTTTTATGATATTTTTAATGAATCTATAGTAGGTAACGCTATGAATTTAAAATCGATATGATTCTTGCCAAGTTGTTAACTATCATAAATGATAATAATTAGCTATAATTTGTGAATTTAAACGATAATCGTTGATGTGAATTGAAATAGTTTAAATTCTAGAATTGTAATCTCTATGGATTTCGATCGATAAAGAATCAATAAACACTCGTTAAAAATTTTTGGAAAAAATCAATATTGCATTTTAAAAAATTGTTTGCTCGTTTTTATGGACCGTATTTCCATAGAATAGAGATTTCTGTTAAATATATAATTGCGCTTCCTTATACAATATTTTTGAAGGATAAATATATCTATTGTAAAAACATACATTATGCTAATACTTATGCATTATGATTCTATAAGAATAAAAATTGGATTAGCATTTGAATTTTACATTAATTTATATAATCGCTTACTTATTTTGAAAATATCTATTCATAATATAATTCAATTTTTAACATTTCATTTGAATTTAAATAATGCGGTAATTGATATTGTATTATATATCATTATGAAATATTAAATTTTCTAATTATTTCTACATTCTTTTGAAAAAGAACATTTCTTTGCTATACAAAAGCAATCCATTTATTTTCAATTATTCATTCGTAATTACAACAAATATATCTTGCGTAAAAGCGAATTTTTAAAAATAAATTTCAATACTGATATTACTGATATAATACTAATACTGTTATTTTATTCTAGAAAAGTTATCAAAGTTTTTCATAAAATTTTTCTCTTATTCATATTTATCATTGAAGAATAGAAAAATCGTATGATCTTTTCTAAAGAAGCAACAGGAAGAAAGATAAAAAAAGCTTCTGTTATTCAATAGTAATCACGATTCGAGAAATTTTGAAATTCAATTTGGAATCAGAAGAACGTACAATTATGTCGGATTTTATCTTCTAATTTTACTGCTAATACATTAGAATGTGTTTTCTATTAATGTTTTCTAAGTAACATATATGCGCTCAAAGATGAAATACTGTGCTAATTTTTGCTTATTTTTAAAATTAGGATATTCTATAAAAGATAAGTAAAATTTTTTACTATAAATGGATTAAAACAAAAAAATATGAATAGTATATGTATACATTAAGCAGTAGAATATTTTGGAAAAGTAACTTTTTAGTTTAAAAGTTAAAAGTTTAGTTATTTCTTTCTTTCTTTCTTTCAAATTTTACATAAAATTAATCGATCGATTTTATAATCTTTTGATTAGTATGTTTATCATTGGAATTATTTTATTATCGATATACATATTTTGTTAATTTTATTTTATTCATTATTTGACATAATTGTTTATTTTGTTTAGGATATATGCAAATTTTACAATACAATTAATTATTTATTAATAATCTAATCAATGTATCATTTTATTGTAACAGTGTAAATGGATCAAGTTTGGTTTTTATTATTGCTTCATCTGTCACTCTTAAAAACGATTGCTATTCAGAGAAAATGTCCACCATGTATCCGTTATAGATATTTTGAGCAAAAGGTATAGATATTCATCATTTTTCTATTTACATAGTCATCGATAAATGATTTATTAAATTGCTCTGCATTGCTGAAATTTGAATTCTTTGACAATTATACTGCAATTTAAATTCTCTGATTAATGTAATGTAGCTGCAAAAGGTTTCAAAATTCTTGATGTATTCAATTTTTTTATTTTTTGTTCACAATTTATTCAATTCGAATAGTTTAAAAGGTCTAAATTGCATCTTTTTTTTTAAGATTATCGGAATATTTATATTTAAAAATTCTAATTTACAACTGTTTTTTTTTTTTTTTTAAATTATTTTTAGCATATATAAAGATAATATACGACTTTCATCATTTCATATTGTTAATTTTCAAATTGCCATATTTTGTATTGTTAATTTAAATATTAGTCTTTCAATTCTCTTCCGAAGTATTTCAAAACATAACATTAATTTATAATTTTAGTTCCATACAACTGGACAATGCCCATGTGTGAAATCCCCGGTAGTAATAAATGTTTATCATATGATAATCGTTTGCAAGCTGCAAATATCGATGAAGCCTTGCATACATTTCCGGATCTATCGATCATGACGGAATCTGCATTGCCGTTAGTATCGGAGGGAATAATATCGTGACGAAGTCTGAATTGCGATTCTTATCTCCGGAAAAAGTGGTAGGAAAATAATTGTGGTTAGACACTACAAAAATAATCCATACATTAAGGATGGCATTATTGATTGAATGATTCATCAAAATTAGTTTTTAATAATCAGTTTTTTTCTATTTTCTTTGCATAATTACTTCCTATTTGAAATTATTTTTAGGAAATATATTATGCATTATTTCGAGACAATAAAGATCATTTAGAGCGAATAAAGATGAAAGAATTATTGAATTAAATTTAAATGAAATTTAAGATTTATGAAGCTCCAAAAATGTATAAATGCGATGGGAAAGAATGCAAAGCATGTAAACGTTTAATCATCAATGCATTTCTTAAAGCAAATAATAATGATTTTTCGTCAATGAATAATATTGCTTCTGAAATGCCGATTGATACCGATGAATCGTTATGTATCAGAAATCGCTCTATATCAAGAAATGTAATTAATTTTCGTTTTATTCAACAAATTACATACAATCAAAAATTATTTAAAAATAAGAAAACTAATGCGCTGAATAATATTAATTAAGTAATTTATAGAATTATTGAATTTTTGATAAAAAAATTTGATAAATTTCATGATTAATATTTTTTAGATTAAATTCAATAATTATAATCAGTTTTTAGAAAAATATAAAGAATTCTTTTTCCTAGATTTTGATAATAAAAATATGAATTATGCATAAAAGATAATTGGATAGATTAATAGGTTAATCATGCAATCGAAAATGCTACTATTGCTAAAGAATTCTCGCTTCATATGAAAGAATTTATTAATTTATTGAAACCAAAACTACGAAAACGAAGGAATTCGAATGAATCGAAGCAAAAATGTATAGAATTGTTGATAATTTATGGATTTACCATCTTTTCTTTTTTTCAAGATCGATTACTTTTCTCGAGTATTAATAATAAAAGATATTTAATACATGATGCTTTAAAATAAGGGATTTTTTGTTAAAGAAAGAAGAAAATTATGAAATGAAAGATTTTATTTGAAGTTTTCAAAATAATGTCATTTTTATTGAATTCAATCATATGATAACATTTGGCTTAACTGAACAAACTATTTGATATGAAAGAAAATATACAAAAATAAATAAAAATTTGATAAAATGAGAATAACGAAATATTTACTCAATTAAAAATAATGAAAATGGAATTGAAAATATAATATTTATTTTTATTGCATCTTTTATTTAGCGTTTTTTTATTTTATTGTTACATCGTCCGAAATATCGGATAAATTCCATAAAAATTTATATATTGAAGGAAATTGATGAAAATTTAATAAAAAGAATTTTTTGATTTTGAAATAAAAAGTGCATTTAATTTGTAAAATTGAATTGATATTATTAAATGTGAATACTTTTTTTTTTTTTAATTATAGTGATGGGTACAACAATAACGATCAGTTGTAATTATAAAAAGGTGAGGAAATTGCACAAGGTTGGTGCGGTTTATGTAATCTATGCTGGCAATGGAGAAAACTACCTGATGATTATTTCCCGACTTTGCTTAATGAAGTTTCTTGCGATATTAATGATGAGAAATGTCTTACAGGTTTTTTTCTCCTTTTTTCTTTTGATAATATTTATCATATTTCATTTTTTTGCCGTCTTTTTTCTGCTAAAAATATTTATCATATATAAAGAATAAATAGAAATTTTATGAATGAATAATTTAAAATTTATTCCTTCAAAATTCAGGATGTATTCATTTATTCACTTAATAATTCATATTTTCCTCTCATTAATATTTTGCATATCTTTAGTATTACGATATTATTTTAAGTTTGATTATCTCTTACTTAAAATCTCAATTCTCTTTTCCGGTCAGAAAAATTTTCAAAAAACTTATTCATTTTAAATTACGAAGTTAAATCTTATAGATTATCGAATTAAAAAAATTAAAATTCATTCAAGCTTCATTAATATCAATTCATTCTTTGATGTCTGAAAAAAATTATCAAACAATTTCAGGTCTTGGTAACTGTCGTCCTATAATGCGTGCTATAAACATTCTCCGTAACGTGGGATCAAGTAAGTCGCCTCGATGGATACAAAAATCAGTTAATACGATATCGGCTTGTGAATGTCAAATAGCAGTAGGAACTCCATTATACTCGCTTGCTTCTCATTGATTTAAATTATTATTGTCAAAATTATATTAATATTTTTTGATCATTCATTGCCTTATTGATATTTTTTTAATTAATTCGAATAGGGATAAAAATTTTAATATATAGGTATTTTAAAAATAATAAATGATTATCTTATAATCATCTCTTGTTTCATTTTCATTTATAACCTATATATTAATTAATTCATTATATTTGTATTATAATCATTTTTTTCATTATAAGATTCTTTAAACTTCAATGATTAAAAATATAAAATTTGGAACAATCTAATATAAAATCTAATTTGCTATATATGTATGATTTAAATCAATAAAAAAGTACACAATTTACTTGCAAGAATTAAATAAAAATTTGCTTGAATAATTTCGTTTCTATTCCATTTCTATCATTTTAAAATTACTGTGCCATTTCGATCTTATTATCTATTTGTGTGACATTTTTTATTGTTTTACTGTTATGATATCGAAATATTTATGATTGTCAAATTATTTGAAAATAGTTTCCAATAAAAAAATGGAATCACAATTCTTTACTTTTATATCATAAATATGTTGAAATAATTGTATGTGACATTTAGAAGATTTATATTTGAAAATATTATAAGAATCTAAATTTTAGTATGATATGAAAATTGCGTATTTAAACGATTAAGTTTATACTTTCTATTTTTTCAACACTACAATATGCATGTATATTCTAGCAAATTCGGTGGTTAAGTATATATAGCCAAGTTTTCTTTTATTCCCATGTGATTGTTTTGCCAATAAAATGACTTAAAAGTAAGCAAAAAAAAAGACTAAATTTTGTTCGTTGAAAAAATTCAGCATTTAATTTTTCCAACGTAGAAAAAATGATCGATAGTAAAATGAATTATTTTCAAAGAAAAGTGTGGAAAATGCAAAGCAAGGAAAAAGAACTTTCATAAATTTTCATGTCACAATTTATGTATAAGAATTATCTGAATAAAGCAAAAAAAATACAAATTATCTTGTAATTCTTCTGATTTATACCATATACGCCAGGATTGATTCGAAGAAATTTGTTCAAATGATGGATCTTTGTTTCCTTCTTATTGATTCCTCAATTGATTTTGCAAAGCATTCCATCTGTAATAATTTTAATTTCAAACGAAAATTGCTGCCCATCAAGTAGAATGAAACGAACATTATTCTTAAATCAGATCTTAAAAAATATAATAAAGTTGCCAAAGAAGTAAAGAATACCCAGGATAAAATCTTTTGGAGATTGAATCTGGCATTTTTGATATATGAATATCGTCTGGAATTCCTCTTTGATCTTCATCACCAATCATGATTGGCCAACCACTGATGATATACCTATGAAAGTAAGCAATCATATGTTGCTTTTTTCCTCATTGCAATTCACAAATTATTTGATATTTAATGGAATTAAAATTTCTCAGATTGCTATGTAATGTTACTTTAAAATTATTATCAAGCATTAAAATACTTAGATTTTAATGGAAATATCAAAAATGTTATATGAATTGAGGGATTTTGTTTTCACGTTTAATCATATTTATGATAATACCATGTCGAAAACATAACATCTTGTCCACTTTGTCAAATTAAGCATTGTCTGATTTGTTTAATAGTTATGTCAGAGATAGCTTAGGAATCTCAAATTTTGTAGATGTACTTCGTTTTTCGTAAATTTTTGCATTTGTAATTAAGTCACTGTTAGATATACGATAAGAATGGAAAAACGAAACAATCATCTCGTGTATCACGCAATTTAAATTCCCAAGACTGACGTAATTTCGATTCAAATTTCGTTTTCTATAAAAAAATGTTTGAGATGTTATGAGCTAGTGGGAAAAAGAATGGTACGATATAAGTGGTGCGGTGATTAATCATAGCAATATGCAAAGGATGATTATTTCTCTCTTCTGTTATGAGTTCTGATAAAACGTGAAAAGTATAATTGATATATATGTATCATAAAAAGTATATTGTGTTGTAAATAATAATAAAGGTAATTTTTACAAATATAAATATTAATAAATAAATATAGAAATATAACATTTACAAATGTGCCACATATATCTAATTTTTTCAGTGGAATATCTTTTATAAATATTTGAAATTTTTCTCTCGCTTGCGAAATAAGTTTTAAATTTGAAAAATTAGTCATTGTTATTATGATTTTCAAATTTTCTATAAATTAACAACAACGTGAGATATAATTAAATGATAAACTTACGGTCTGAAGTGATGAGCTGATGACAACACCGTTATCGTGCAAAGAATTATCAACGTTAACAGATATGATGAACGCATTGCTGACATTTATATTCTTGCAAATTAATTAATTATAAATTAACAGTCAGTTTTATTTTATTTATCTAGTTAATATATAAATGAATGAAATTAAATTAATAATATATCAAGTAAAATAAATACGGAAAATATTTATGAAAAATTATAGAATTTTGTAAAATTTTGATTTAAACCTTTTACAGTTCTACAGCTTATTAAATTGAATTTAATTAAAAAGATATAAATTAGTAAAAAATACGAGGTCAATTTCACCTAACAAAGAATAAATGATAAGACAAATAAATATTATTCAATTTCATGCTAACTAATTTATCAGCTAATTATTTAACCTAAATTTTTTTCCTTTCTCTGTTTGTCAAAATTTTTTCCTTATGTATTTTTTTAAAAAATGACCAACACAGTTTTTTTCAAATATATACCTTCGAAAACATACTTTCGTTTAATAATTTTATAAATTTAAAGGTATATTAAATGAAAGTAAAAATGGAAAATAGCCGGAAAACACTAATATTTGATCAGCGATGGATTTGCTATCTTAATACATTATTTATTGCGTAAATTAATTTTTATTTTTTGCTTAACTATGGTTAACTCTTTTAAGCTAATTTTTATTCTTTCGATAAATATAATAAAGACTAATATGATATCAAAGCATCAAAAGTTCATTAAAGCATAAAATTGTTTGGAATATTCAAATCAGATTTGTGTCAGGTAGACACTGATGAAATTTTAATTACAGCCTTCGAGCAAATTTAAAGTTTTCTATTTATTATTAATTTTTGACTTCGAACTGAAATCGTTCAATGAAATAAAAATTTGGCATTTAAAATTAGAAGTTTTTAAGACATAATGTATTTATTAAAAATATGTTAATTTTAAAGAAGTAAAAAGTATATGATATAAAAGTTATCAATTGCTGCGTGTAAACAAAAGACGTCTTATTGTTTCAATAAATTTTATATTCATAGAAATTTTTATGGCTAAATAAAAAAATAACCAAAAATATTATAAACATGAAGGAAAATTATGAAATAAGTTGGTCGAGGATTAATGGTAAAATTCCAATCCTAAAGAATACATATATATTTGCTATTTCAAGTGGAATTATGGAAAGCGTTTTAAAATTTCGAACTTAATAGCATCCTCCCATTGATGAAAGCGAAATTATGTATACTTTGTTGAAATTTTTCGTTTTCTTCTTTAGAATTATGAAAAGTAAAGCACAGAATTTTTATTCAAAAAAAAAGTTATTTATCAAATTTCCAGAATTTCGCAAAGTATTTATGAGTGATAAAAGAAAACAAAAACGAGGATATAACGAATAAATTTCATGATAAAAATGCAAAATATAGAATTAAAACATGACTGAAAATAAATCATAAATTCGTGCAAAGGAATAATTCAGGTTTAAAATGATTATTAATAACTCAAGACAATGAATATATAAATGCACTGTGGATAAGTAAATAATAATTTAGAGAAATATTTATTACTTCATGACGAGAAAATTTCAAGTTATATCCATTGTATAAAAGGAATTGATCAAAGTGTGTTATTGATTTTTTTGTTTTTTTTATCATTACTATCTCTTTTATTTATAATATTATAATTCTGTGAGAAAGTACCGTATTACCATAATCTTCAATAATATTTTTGATGCAGTATTAAACACACGATATCAATTTTAATATAACATTATTCAACATTTGATACGATTTTTTTATACGATGCTTTTTGGTGCTATATTACCAGTTATCTGATATGATATCTGGCATTTTATTTTTGATATGATATTATTAGTAACTATTCGGTGGCATTTCTGATATGCTATTACTAAGTTTCCAATAATACGTTTTCCATATAATACTACAAACATTCAAATAGCACTTTTTGGGTATGATTTAATTAATTGCTTGATATGATATTTTTAATAGAGTGCTGCAAGCCATTCGATATGATATTTTTGATATGACATTTTTGATATAATATATTACTACGGACGATGTAATACTATTGATATAATATTACTAGACATTCAACATGATATATTTTATAGCACTATTAATTGCCGATAGAATATTTTTAATATGTATTATAATTAATAATGATAACGCAATCGGATTATTACAATAGTAAATTTTGCAAGCAACAATAAAAGAAAAGGAAAAAATGTAATAAAAATCGCAAATTGGTGCAGAAAGAAAAGAAAAGATTTTTGTAAGAATTTCGTAAAATTACGAATTATTCTATACGCAGGTGATTTTTGATAATTAATTTTTAGCTGAAATAAATGAGCCTAATAAATTATCAATTAATCAATTATATGCCAAGCAATCAGTATTTGCAATTTTATCAAACTTTATCAATTTGTTTTTGTAATCTTTGATCCTCGTCTTTCATTTTTTATCCCATACTTTCCTAATTTATCTTCATCGTCTTTTTCGTCTTTATTCATTCGATTTGTTTCCCATTTCTTATTCACTGATGATGATCTTTACATTCGAAACGAATATATTTTCTATTTCTTCTGCTTCTTTAAAGCATTCAATTCTAACATTCCTACTGCTATATTTTTTTCCCTTTCTTTTCCTCATATAATTAATGCACTTATATTTAAAAGCTTCAGTATATGGGAAAAAAGAAGAAATAAAATAAAATTATATGAGAAATTATTTTGATTCCTTCTTCCTTATACATTTATTTGCTCTCTTATGCCTCTTTCTCATTCGTCCTAATAAGTTTTTATTGATTATTTTGTTATTTATACAACTTTGCCAAGCTTCAATAAGTTTTACTAATATCCATTTTTTTTCTTGTTCTTATGCTTTACAAATAACAATAACAGTAAGAATAGCAATAACAATAGCAATAAAAATTCTATTCTTTCTGTATCTTTTTTTTCCACTTATGCAATACTTCTATCTTGGCAAAGCTGGTCCCTTTTCTTTGCATTTTTCATCCCTTCTTATCCTAGGCTTCCACTTTAACTCCTTTCTTTAAATCATTTTAATTTGCTTCCTTTTGAAAATAACAACAATTTATGTGCCCAATTCTTAGATCTCATCCCTTAAATCTTATTTCTCCTACTTTTGCAACATCAAACATCACTATGCTAGCATTCATTATATTATCTCGGTTATACTAAAGAATCTAAATGATGCTATTATCAATACTTAAAAAGAAAATAGGTTGAATTAATAAAAAAATATTCGAAATTAAGTCCTAGTAATCAGTCTGCTATAAACGGAAAAGATAAAGAACTCTTCTTTTGATGATTTGAGCAAATGATTTGTTTTTAAACATTTTCTTTCATACCTGAAAAAAAATCTTTTCAACACTTTCAAATATTAAAAATCCTCATATGGACTATAAATGAAGTAAATATAAGTCAAAATTTAAATTAAACTAAAAAGAGAAAGATTTAATTAGAATTAAAAAAATTTTTGCACTTATTGCTTACTTTTTGCCTGCAATGTTGAAATGAGTTTTATTTAATACGCATTCAATTAAGGGATTAAATTTAAAAAGTAACGCTAACAAATGAATAATTTTGGAGCTTATTTTATACCATTGGATTTTAAAAATGATAATAATGTTAATGTTTTTAAATATTTGATCATCTCGATCAAACGCTAGTTTGATCCTATTGTTAAATCATACGCAATCGTTTTGATATTTTCAATTCGTTCTTTTCAAATATCATTTGTTAGCGAAAGGTTTTTTTTCAACTTTCAAAATTAAAACAAATTTAAACAGATTAAAATGAAACTTTTTGGAAGAATTTTTATAAAATATATTCTCGATTTAACTGATAAAAATGAAAAATATTTCGATGATTAATATAATCGTCAGAATATATTTGTCGCTTGCAAAAGAACTTAATAAAAGACTTTTAAATTATTCAATTCATTCCAAATATTTTGTAGTTAAATATTTGTTACTGGTAATGACTTGATTTTTCTTTTTTCAGAATTAAATATAATTTATTTGTCGGTTTGCTAAATTAATCACTATTGATTGATTTAATTTGAATAATAATTGTTACCTACTAATTAAGAATATTTTTAATTCAGTTAGCCTATGAATGAATATTTTTCCTCTTCACACATAAAATGTAAACATAAATATGTCTTTTCCATCCTTATTCTATTTTCATTGCTATAAATAATTGATTTTTTTGATTCAATTTTATTAATAACCAAACAACTTATTAATTTGTAATTATGGATGATAATTTAATTTATGATTTTTCTGAAATAATTTCAAATTATACTAATTTATACTTACACCCCGTACATCACTACAAATTCATTTATTCGATACAAATTTATTTAATTATTAAGTTTTATAAAAGTATCATTTTTTATCCCGAAGATTTTTTCATTTCATCACGTCATTCATTCATTTCATCATACATTACGATTTTTTATTGAAAAAAAAAATGAACAATCTTTTATTGAAATGATAGCATGAAGGCAATATCATCATTATCGTTAACGTTTCCTTCCTCATACAGTGGCAATTTCATTTTTCTCAAATTTCGTTATCGATAAAAAAAAATTGTTTACTTTTTGGAAATGATTAAAAATTAGCAATAATAATAATAACAGTAGAAATTAGATGTATTGAAAAATGTTTTTGTTACTTCAAGTAAATTTACCATTTTTTTCTTTTTTCAAATTTTCCATCTCCTTATACTTAAATTTATTAATTGAAGAAATAAAATTTGCAAAATTTTTAAACAAATTTTTATCAATTTTTCAATCGATATTTTAAAATTTAAGCAAATGCTTAACAAGTCATTTACTTTTTTTTTTTTAATTTACTCACTGTCATTGTTCATTGATATGAATTTTTCATTCTTTTGATTCTTAGTTTTTCTCTCGCTCTCCCCATTCATCGATGGTTGATGGATCGAAGAATACCTCCTTACTCGTTCTATTACGTAATTAAAATTCAACACATATTTTTCAAATTTCTTTCTGTTCCTTAATTTTAATTACTGTTTTATTCATTATCAATTATTGATTATTGACTTATGGAATTGTTTAATTTTCAAGCCTTATAAGGATTTAGTTCCAATTTTACAATTAGTAGAAATATATGAATATTTTAAATTTAAATAGATACAAATTTTAAATGTTTTCTTTTATTTCAATTTCTATTTAATAAACACAGGATAACTCTCTAAGAAAAACGAAAAAATTATATACGATAAATTTATAAAAATTTTTGATATTTTAACAAACTATCCCAATGAAAGAATAAAATGAAAAATTCATAGAAGATTAACTGATATTAATTTATCAATATCAGGAAATTGTGAGTTGATGAAAAGTTAATGATAAAAATTAATAAAATTGAACGAGTTTTATAAGATGAAATGTGTGAATGATTATTTGAAAAATACATAAGAAAGAAAATTTTGATAAGAGATATTTCTCGGTGTTTTTCGTCATTTCAAGAAATATTGAAAAACAAAAGGAAAGAAAATGCAAAAAGAGTATTTTTAAAAGTAAGTAAGAAAAGAAATAAATACAAAAAATAATGAAATTTTTGTTACTATTTCTTTCAAAACAAAAAATAATAATTTAGTAATTTCAAATTATTTTTTCAAAATTTGTATAACATTGCACTTTTTTCATTTGTATTTTTGTATTTTTAGTATGAAAAGAAAATTTTATAAATTATGCAAGCTTTATAGCGGTAGTTCTAATAATTGAACAAATAATTTAAACAATTATTAGATGCGTTTTTCATAAATGGTTCAATTATGATGATAGGATGATTGTCGTTTTTGTAGAATAATTTAAAATTTATTACTCCAAAATTTTCAGTGGAGCTTTAGTTATCAGAATGATATTTTTTGATAATCAATTAATTATTAATTTAAAAAGTTCAGATTCCGTAAGCTTCGATACTAACCAACTATGCATGATATTATCTCTATGTTCGTTGAAGCACGAACCAATGATGAAGAAAAATAGTAAAATAGAAGAGAAGAAAAGGAAGAGATAGTGCAGAAAATAAAAATTTGGAATATTGCCGAGAGAAATAACTTTTAGATTACTTCGATCGTAGACATATGCTATGCCAAAGATTACTTTTTAACGATAACATTGATGAGTCATTTATTAAATCTGCTTAGCTTATCCCAAAGGAGGGTATCACGAAATTGAAGTGTCGCAGTGCCTTATTATCACTTGAATATTTATGTTGAAAGTATTACATCTCATGAATTTTAAACTTTTTAAATAATCGATATATGGAATTTATTACACACAGCGACTAAATTATTAAATTAATTATTAATTTTCTTTTACTATTAACTAATAAATACATTGTGTGTGCAAATATGCATATACATATACACATATATATATATATAATTAAATAGAAATGGAAAATATGCATCCATTTCAAATATTCCATTTCAGTGTTATTTGTATAAATGATTACTTTTTCATGATTTAGTTTTTTTTAGTTTAAAATTTTGAAAATTTTCACTTTTTAATTTGTTGAAAAAAAATATCAGAAATGTTATCAAAATTAATATCGTCACAATTGGTTATTAATGCATAAATTGGATGAAATTGCAATTAATTTCTTATTTCATTCCTACTTTTGATCCAAATTACAGTTAACTTTTTGTTTAATTTTGCTAAAACTTATTACTCGAAAATGATGAATATTAATTATATAATATATAAATTTATATAAGCATCAGCGGAAATATTGCAGGCCAATTGTGCATATTATATTATCAGGCAATGTTATAAATTAAATTATATACACTATCGTTAACAAATATCACAAGTAAAATTATCGCTATTATCATCTGAAACTATCATAAGTTAAGTGCACGAAATATTTTGTTTTTTTCACATTAATTAAGAGAAAAATAAGTTCTATTTCATTATAACAAATCATATTTTTTTCTTTTTTTTCAAGTCATTTTTTGTTAGGAATTTCGCCTGATGCTAAATGATTAAAATGGAAATGATAAACGTTCAGTATTCAATAAAATTTCCGGTAATTGCTAAATGACTCATTTCAAGTCTCATATACTTTTCAGCATCAGATTGAAATTGGTTAGTGAGAAATAATCATTGCATACTAATCCTATATGCGGGCTGTCGAGTGTACAGTAATGCAGATCGAGTAGCCGAGAGGGGGAATTCAGGGTGCAGGGAGCGGGTGTTAGAAGTAGATAGCGTGATGTTGTTGAAAGTGTTTGGGAAATTGGAGTTCATTGAAGTGATATTTTATAAGAACCAATTACCATGTTCGGTAGTATATTGCTTATGTTTCAAATATTTTAATTTATAGAATTAATAATTTTATAAAATTTTTCTTTACCTGTTGTTTCTTCGCTTCACTTTTATGCATATGTTCATTAAGAATTGTGTTAAACAACGGCAAATGGCAATTTAACTTCTGCAGCGAATAGAATGACACTTTGATTTAGCAAGTTTTTATACCACCGTGTAAAACTTATCATTCTTTTTCATTGATCTGTTGTTTCTCGCAATTGATTTTTTCTGATTAATATATTATTTTTTGTTGCAGATTATAATATTTTTATATATACTTTCTTTTCACTTGGATAATTAAGGACTCATTACTGGTAATGCCTTTTCTGGAAGTTTTTATTCTTTTTTGTCCTTCATTTACATTTCAGTTGTTGTCCATCCACATCTATGTTCACTGACGTGAATAATCATATGGTGAATGTTTATATAGTTTATGGCAAACAATCTGATATATTTGTATAAACAGTTCGTTTTACATGAATATATTCAGTATAAAGTTTATAGATTGTAGCTTATTCGTATGCTTGATACTCGTTGTTTACCAAATAGGGGATAGTTCGTATTTCGTATTTCGATGAAAATAATTGTACAATTATTAGTGTGATATTTTTATTCCTTTGTTTTCTTTGTGTTTTCCTTATTTAAGAATACCTGTCTAATTCCATACCATGTTGATTAGATCTTGTGTTTTTCCCTGGTTTTTCATAATTATCTTTTAGTTTCTGATTTAAATATTCAATTTTTCAGATATCATTATGTAAATACTATGATTCAATCAATGTTCTTCATTTTTACACATGTATATTCTCTTGATTATTGTATACTCTTAGTGGAATATTATTTTCAATTAGAAATCATTAAAATATTAGAAAAATGCTTATAAAAGTGCATACATATTCACTCCATATTGCTCTTATTTTTTTATGGAAACGAGAAAGGATTTATCGATTTTTTCCAAAAAGCTTATATATTAGGCTGTGAGGTTATGAGGTGTGTATATGTATATATGTATATAGCATGCATATATCTATGGATGTATATGTATTTATGTGTTATGTTTGCTTTACTTGCTCTTATTGAATTAGGAAAAAATGAAAATTCTGGAAAACATAGTGAAGCATCCATTATGTATTTTCGGCAATTTCTCTTCCAGAAAATGGAAGCTCCTTTCAATTCTTCCTTCCTGTTTTTTTGTTTTTATTATTTATTATTTCCGAGAAAGAATGGATCGATTGGATGGGAGAATTTTGAGCAAGCAATCTTGAAAATTGTACTTCATCGATCAATTAATAATCGAATGAGATAGTAAGTAATGAAGATAATCATTTATTCGTCGAATTAAATTATCTCGCTTATAACTAAAATATTTGCCAATATATAGAATTACCATAGTACTGTTTTCAGTTTTTCGTTTTTTTTTGTTCATCGATGTTTCTTGAATTTTACAGTAATTGATAAAATTAAGGAAAGGTTTAAGCCATCATTTCCACTGGTATGATTATTTATATTTACCGATTTCCATCATATTATTCGTATTCGTTGTAATACGAATTTTCGTATGAATGTCTTTTCATGCTATTTTTAAAAAATCTTTAAATTACCAACGAATTCTGATTACTTTTTTTTTTTGAAAATCTTACAACAGCAAGTTAGATTTTTTATTTGACATATTTATCTTCATTATCCTCCATTTAAAATTTGCGATACATTTTGTGCTATGATTATCAAGCGAATGCTATTCAATTGTCACTTTTAATTTTTTAGAGGAAAACTATGTCTTTGTTTCGCGTTCATGTTTAATAGAACTTTTTGGAGTGCAAATATTTCAGGCATTAAGATTTTGTATATAAACATACACACTTAGTTTCATCTTATGTGCAAGCTCTTGCGGTATTAATTGATTGGAAATTTTTATTTGAACGAATTACTTTGGCATCGAAAAGGGAATTCATTCGAAGTTGCACTCCTTGTTCGTACTTTTATATCGTGGTGGCAATTATTTAACAAGGGAGCGTTAAAATGGCGTGGGCTAATACGGGCATGCAAGCTCTGATTCCGATTATCAATAGATTGCAGGTTTATTGTTATCATTTGAAGTTTTACAATTACTTTCCAAACTACTGCGAAATTATTTATTAAATTAAGCCTCCAATTACTGCATCACGTCATTTTCAGGATGCATTCGCTCAACTGGGGACATCACTGAACTTTGATCTGCCACAAATAGCAGTGGTAGGAGGACAAAGCGCAGGCAAATCATCTGTACTGGAAAATTTTGTTGGCAAGTTAGTTTTTTTCTTTAATTTTTTTCTTTTATTTTTTCTTTTTTTGTTTTTGAACAATTTAAAGAATTTCCTTAAATTTCTTTACAACTTTGCGATGACTGTATTGAATATATTTTCGATTTCAGGGATTTCCTCCTCGTGGATCTGGTATTGTTACACGCAGACCGTTGATTTTACAACTGGTGCACGACCAACATATAGGTAAGTAGCGGTTTTAAAAAATTCTTGAATTGGTTTTCATAATACATAACTATTCAGCCTTGATAGGGCAGCGAACTAGAAACATTCAACTTGTCCTAATTTTGATTTTACAATCATAAAACATTCGATGTCCATGAAGTCGATTGCAAAAGTATTATTTACAGAATATGGAGAATTTTTGCACAAAAGAGGACAAAAATTCACTGATTTCGATATGATTAGAAAAGAAATTGAAGATGAAACAGATCGCATAACGGGTCAGAATAAAGGCATCTCACCTATTCCAATCAATTTGAGAATTTTTAGCCCAAATGGTATTTTATTTAATATATTTTATAACCTGCATTACCTCCTTTTCTAAACGTGTTTCTTGATATTTCCGTGAAGCGATGAACATTTTTGACTTTTGTTGAATGCAAAGGACACAGTTTCCATTTCACACAATATTTATCTATTTTACCCTTATATTACTGTAATTCTACTCTTAAGCTTCTATACGTAAAAATAAAAAGTAAATTTCATGTTCTCAGGATTTGTTCTCCTCTAATAATTTAGAACTTTCTGTCTTCCTAATTATTTAGAAATAAAATAAGTTGTTCACAAATTCTTGTTCAGCTATTCCGCGCAGGAATAGTAAATAAAAATGAATAATTTTTTGCAGGCAACAAACTATAATACTCTTATTTTTACTAATATTTCCATGAAAATTTTCTCCTAGCAATGTCTTACCAAAAAAATTTTATTTTTAACTTTTCTTTATAAGAATAGAAATTTACTACTATTGTATTATAAGCGATCGAATCAGACGAGACATAATTATAATTATTTTTAATAAATGTTTATATTTGGTAAAACTTAAAGATTAGAAAAAGTTACTACACCAGCAAATATTTTCTAGTAGTGAGATTTCTTTACTTTTTGCTTATTTAATTTTAGTCGAAAAACAGATGAATTGTTTTTTTGAAAGCCTTTAAGGTCAATGGATCAGCTAGCATTTCAGATTCTTTGCTCTTCATTGAATGAAACAATCCTCATACAATATTCGAATGAAGCCAAAGTCACTATCTTTGATGTATTCAGAAATGATATTTTTATTGCGAAAGATTAATAAATCATATCTTCAGTTTTTAAGTTAAGTGAATTATGTTTTTAGTGTTAAATTTGACTCTTATCGATTTGCCGGGCTTAACAAAAGTACCAGTTGGTGATCAACCTCCCGATATCGAGCATCAGATACGAGAAATGCTATTAACTTATATTTCACGTGAAACATGCCTCATTTTGGCAGTTACACCAGCAAATAGTGATCTTGCTACATCTGATGCACTTAAACTTGCGCGAGAGGTTAGTTCGGTTATTTTTTTACATATAAACCAGAGAGAAGCCCAAATAGTTTAGATTTTTCTTGAATTGCTTTTTGGCATAATTTTGATTTTCCAAACTATTTTCGTTTATCAAAGAACCGTGATTGCAGGTTGATCCACAAGGATTGCGAACTATCGGAGTTTTGACAAAACTGGATTTAATGGATGAAGGTACTGATGCTCGTGACATTTTGGAAAATCGTTTATTTCCACTTCGCAGAGGTAAATTATTATAAAGCTTTTATAAAATAAGTAAGCAACTGGAAAATATCGATGTTTTTTTGATATAATTATTATTACAATTAACTTCGTGCAGAAACTTTCCAACTTTTGGTTAGTGAATCGCATTACTAAGTTATTCTGTGCTCTCTGTGAATCCTAAAGCATTCATCACTCGTTTAATGTTTTAAAATGTCGCATTATACAGAATGATTCTTGAATTTGAAATAAAGTGAACATGCCGACAATGAGATTTCTTTACTTTTTGTTTTCTAATTTAAAATTTGCACTTTTTCGAAAAAGCGAAAAAAACCTAACAGTAACAAAAATGCTCATAGTTTAGGTTATATCGGAGTTGTAAATCGAGGTCAGAAAGATATTGTTGGCAAAAAGGATATTAGAGCAGCACTCGATGCGGAACGCAAATTCTTCATATCACATCCTGCATATCGGTAAATCTTTTAGCGTTTTGGCGTTTATCTGTCCTTTTAATTAGTTTGCAATTATGCTGAAAATTACCGATATTGTGCTGTCTTATGATTAATAATGAGACTGTTTTTACAGACATCTAGCAGATCGTTTGGGAACACCATATTTGCAAAGGACATTAAATCAGCAACTGACAAATCATATCAAAGATACATTGCCAGCGTTGAGGGATTCTCTACAAAAAAGCTATATGCATTGGAAAAGGATGTTAACGAATATAAAAATTTTCAGCCAAATGATCCGTCCAGAAAAACGAAAGCTCTTATGCAGTATGCTATTATTTCTGTGTTTATGTTTCTCAAATACAAATAGCATAAGAAAAGACCGTCTGATTATGCCGTCGTGATTTAGACTTACTAAGCGAAATTTTTTAAAAAATTTCTGTAACTCTCGCTATTAAAATTTGCAAAACCAGAAGCAGAATTAATATTGGGCGTCATGATTTTCCCAGGAAAATTTTTTGCAACTTTCTCAATGCCCACTTTACCTTATGTCGACGTGCTGAATTTTAAATCCCACAAAATATACAACTAACAGGATTATTTGCGCCAACTAGGAATGCTATCACTACAAAAAATTATCATAGTTATTGGAGAGCGAAAATAGATTTTTTTACCCAGATAAGTTTTTATAGATATGTATAATATCGATATTCTTACTTTTATCTCAAAAAGCTAAAATCATTATTCTTAGGATGGTACAAACTTTTACAACTGATATCGAGCGATCAGTTGAAGGATCATCATCAAAGGCTGTAAGTACAAACGAGCTCTCAGGAGGTGCACGAATTAATCGGATTTTCCACGAACGGTTTCCGTTCGAAATCGTAAAAATGGAAATCGATGAAAAGGTTAAATTTTTCGAACTATTGTCAGTCTTATTGGTCTACTAAGCTTATATGTGCATGAAATTAGTTTTGACTCGCAATATTTCATCTTAATTTTCAAATTTAAATTTTGGAAAAAGTGGGTTATGATTTTAGGCTTATATTTGCAACAAAAACTGTTGTGGTCATCATAAATTTCTGGGCATGACAGTTTTATCTTTTTATGTGTATGCAAAAGTGAAGTGTAAAGCATAAATTTGATTCCATATTTCTTTATGCTTAAGGGTTTAATTTTATAGGAGATGAGAAGAGAAATACAAATTGCTATACGTAACATTCATGGCATCCGTGTTGGTCTTTTCACTCCTGACATGGCATTTGAAGCTATAGTGAAGAAACAGATTGAGCGTCTAAAAGAACCGTCACTAAAATGCGTTGATCTAGTTGTTAATGAATTGGCCGCTGTTGTACGACAGTGTGCTGAATGTGTAGGTTCCACTACTTTTATAGTTTATCTTTGAAATTTATTCATTGTTCGATGTCAGTGGTACTGCTGTGATTATATTATTATATTGTATAATTGAAGTTTTTCTAAAATTCTTAGTCATTGAATTATTATATAGTTTTTACTACTGACTTTAATTAATAACTGAGGATTTTTATGGTTTCTTTTTTTTATCCACAATTGGACAAACAGAGATATCTATAAGTTTATATCTATAAGTTTATAACAATCAGGGTTAACGTAATGAAAGCAAATAATAATTTTAATAGATGAAAAGGTCTCTTTTTGAAATAAGCTTAAGTTTTAGGTTGCGCGTTATCCAAGATTGCGCGATGAAATCGAACGAATTGTAACGACAAATATGCGAGAAAAAGAACAATCTGCAAAATATCACATATCGATGCTTGTTGATTATGAGCTGGCTTATATGAACACTAATCATGAAGATTTTATCGGGTTTTCAAAGCATGTTTCAATCTTTGCCTAATTCTTTGCATTTCGTTGATTATACATGAAGAAGAGTCTATCGTCAGGCAGTCATCGTAATGTGACGTACTAATGAAATTATACTTCTCGTAATTTATGGAATTAAATTTAAGTGTAATAATTCGTGGTATTATCTGCGGCTGTACTCTATTCGGTAGATTTGTTTGCATTAGCACTATCTGGAAATTAAATTTGCTTTATCTTAATTAATAATGAAGAAGTGCGAAGATATATCAAAATATTATTTTTGGGAATTGTATAACAACTTTTGATTTTTATAGTGCGGAAGCAAAAGCATCGTCGACTTCACAAAAAAAATCTAGGTAATCAGGTGATAAGAAAAGGTTGGTTGTCAGTGCACAATATATCGTTTGTACGTGGTTCAAAAGACTGTTGGTTTGTACTCACATCTGACAGTTTATCGTGGTATAAGGATGACGAGGTATGGTACTTTCATCCTTTTATATTCTCATTAATTTAATGCTTTACATTTAAATTACAACCTTAAGTGATATTTTTTTCTATTTTTCAATTTATTTTTGACATCTATTTTCTGCAGGAGGAAACCTCTTTTTGATTTTCTTTAGCTCTGTATTATATGAACGGTATAAAATGATATTGCATGTGAACTGTGGTTGACCTATAGATCATAAATGTTTCGCATTGGCTTACTAAAGGTATTTCTCGGTATGCGATAAGAAAAAATTATTAACTTGTTGATTAGATAAAAATGTGATATTTTAAACTTCCTGAACCACAGTCTAATATGCAGAGTTATCTTTCCGGTTGCTTAAATTTTTTTTTTAAACTGTTATGATATGGAATATATTGTTCAGTTGGCTTTGTTGACGACATTTTTTTGAAAACTTGAAAACATCAAACTGTAGGAAAAAGAAAAAAATATATGCTACCGTTGGATGGAATAAAATTGCGAGATCTCGAAGCTGGTTTTATGTCAAAGCAGCACAAGTTCGCTCTGTTTTATCCCGACGGAAAGTGAGTTCTTTTAATATTGTGAAATAGTTTGTAGCTGCAAAGCTAAAGAAAGAGAAAGCGCTAAAAACTAACAAAATTATTAACTGAAGAATCAATTTAGGCATTATATTATGTTTGCTTTTTGCTTTTTGAATGCATTTTTACCATTGCTATACTTACGTGAAAATTACTTGTAGTTGTTTGCGTTTTGTATTAGGCATTTTTGCTAAAATGTAACCGGCGGTATATTAATAGAATTTAATAAATTTTTCAGTAGAAAATTTAATGAATTTCCCTTTTCGTTCTTTCTCTGTCTTTTTCTGCGATGGTCTCTTTAATTTCAGCACGTAAGCAATTTAATTATTTTGATCGAAAATTGATATGCCCTGACGGAGGGACGCTTGTTGAATTTGTGCGGTTAAATGTTTTATCTCAGATTTGTAATTCAAGGTTTGGGGTATTGGGCTGGTGTTGTTATTTCCAGAGCTGCGCTTTTGGGAATAATAAATAATGGTACGACAGATGTATTTTGTCAGAAGTTTCCATCATTGCAGATGGATCATTTTGCACACATATGAAAATGAATTAGGATTTCCAGAGAAAACATCCCCAGCCCATTCATATTGATTAATATTTATATACTTTTTTCAACTTCTACTAACGCGTGATCTTTTGTATTCTTTTTGCAGAAGGTAATTATAGCGACATGATATGTCAGTAACTTTTACTTTTAAAATTGAATTGTTGTAAATTAGTAAATCTAAAAGTTAATGGGAATAGTGTGGTGAAAATAGGAAATGTTCATCTATTCTATTTTTATTTTACCAACTAACTTTTCATTCAAAATTAGTAGTTTATTTCTTTTAGCATGCTAGTTGTGGTATAGTGAAATGTGACTGTATAAGATGTTGATTTTTGAAAAGATGTAATGTGCATTCACAGTTGATTTAACTCAACTATTATAGAAACATGTAACAGAGAAGGCGGAATAATTTTTACCATTATTTGGTATTATAATTGCAGTAGTGACTAAGAGCCAGAATTGAAGATTGTATGAAAATTTTACATACGAGTTATACTTCAAATAATATCATAAAATATTAGGGACTGCTCATTTATAAATATTTGAACTAGAGGAATAATTTAAAATTGATGTCTGCAATGATGTTTTGTTAAAAACTAATTAATACGGAACCTTATATTAGATGAGCTAATTTGTTTTTCCATTATTTTAGCTTTCTGATTCCTGTTGCTTTTTAATGTTCTGGATTTGATTGATTCTTTTATGTCAGAAAATTGTATGAATTCTACTAACCGCATGAATTTTGCATGTATATAGTCCATCTTTTTGAAATGAGTGATGGAAATTATGTTGTATTTTCTAGAAATATCTACAAGGATTATAAACAACTGGAATTGAGCGCTAGCAATTTGGATGAAGTTGATGCCTGAAAGCATCATTTCTTCGTGCTGGTGTTTATCCAGAAAAGGAAAAGCCAGCCGAGGATGGTGAGGTAAACTTTTTGGTTTCCAAGCTTGAAACTTTTTCTCTCAAGTTATCTTTTTTTGAATAAAGAATATTTTCTCGGCAGACAGTTCCGGAGATTGAAGAAACATCAGTGGATCCACAGCTTGAGCGTCAGGTGGAAACAATTCGTAACCTAGTTGACTCTTACATGCGCATTGTTACAAAGACAATACGTGATCTTGTGCCGAAAGCAATTATGTTTCTTATTGTTAATAAAGTAAGATCGCTTAATTTTTTTCATTAAGATTTCGTTTTACGAAATCACAAGATAGCTTATATCGAAATAGAAAAATGATTATGGAGCAAAAACAGTATCTAAAAGTTGGCTTTATTGCCATAAGTCTGGTAGTTGATATTAAACATTTCCGGTGTGCCACATATAAAGAAGTTCATAAACGATAAAAAAAATTTAGACTTAGCTATTTATTTTTCAATTCGGAGCTTATTTTCCAGGTTAGTGAGTTTTTGCGCGATGGCGATCTTTTGGCTAATCTTTACCAACTTGGTGACACAGTTAGTTTTTTCTAGTTTTATTCATATTTTTGCTAACTTTTTCCACATAAATTAGCAAACTGACAGAACATTTCTTTTATGAATAATTAAAATAAAGTTTATTTCGATGAATCTGCCCCTTTCTTTTATTGCAATTTTTTAGTGTTACACGGTAAAAACCGATTCTTTTCCAGGATTCGCTGATGGAAGAAAGCCAGTTCGAAGCACAGAAACGAGAGGAAATGTTTCGGATGTATCATGCTTGCAAAGAAGCATTGAGAATTATTGGCGAAGTGAATATGTCCACTATTTCAACTGATGCGCCTCCTGCAGTATCGAGTGACTGGTTGAGGTAACTGTTTTTGAGAGAATTATTTCCCGGAACAAAATCATACAGAGATAACTTCGATCGTAGCCAACTTTAGTGGAAAATTTTTTCAAGTTTTTTTATTATTTATTCATTAGGTTTCATTTTTACGCAGAAATATATTTCATTATTTCAAGTCATGGGAAAAAATTTCCAGATCCAATGGACCATCACCGATACCGCGACCTGGAATTGGTGGTGGATTAACTGCGCAGCGTCCAGCTCCAATGCCACCACGACCAACGGGGAATGCGCAGAACGCTTCACTTGCGAGTCGCCCATTACCTGGGCCACCGGGTGGTCTTCCTGCTCCGTTATTACCTATGTAAGTGTATTAATTGTAAAGTACATTTACAGATAGTAAGCATTAAAAATTGTTACTCATCAATTTCTCCAATTTTGTTCTAGATGTAACATTGGGAAATTTTCAGTATATCTGGGTTATGCTTTTTTATTATTATTTTTGGTACATTTCTTGAAAATTTTTTTCTTTACCGAATAGTTAAGTTAGTGTGTTTGATATGATTAGATATGAAATTAATATACCTGTCATTCATGTAAAATATCTAACAGCGTTGTCCTAAATTATCCTGAATGAGATTACGAAATGCTTATTTATAATTGATAATTAATAATCATGGAAAATTTACGAAACTAATATTCTGTAATTATTTTATTTATTTAACACTTATTTCTTATTAAAAAGTTTTAAATTTATGGAATCATTTAGGCGTCCAAAATAATTCACCGAAGGGTAAATGATTAGTATTTTTAATTTGCTAATATTAATAAAGGATTAGATGCATGTTATATTTTGTTTTTGTTTAGCTATTAATCCGACACTATGATGCCATCGCTGTTGTTGGTTTATGATTTAATATAGTAAGTGTGGTTGTTGTAATAATGTAGGCTAATCGCTTTTTCACTGCTAAACATATTTTTTGAAATTCATGCATATGTTTGCTAATCCTGCATGAAATTGAAAAAGAATTTTTAATTTTTTTCCTGCATAATTCAGTCGGGCTTAAATTGTTGAATTCCTCTAGGCTGTCTTGTTGAATGATGTATGAAAAGTGATCACGAAATCCACAGAAACGAATTAAAAATAGGGAGTTATAGTCGAAAACATTTGAAAGCCATAAATTTTCCGAGTTTTCGATAGAAATAATTCCTTATATTTCCTGTCTGAATAAATAAATAATTAGTTTTGTGCTACTGAAAATTTAGTGAACGGATATCTGAAATGATTAATACTCTGAAAATTAAATCAGTAAATCTTGCCTATCATCTTGGTGCATGACTTGTAAGTATAAATGTTATGTGCAGTGCTGTCGGGTAGAGTGATAAGAATAGTTTATTAGTTGTAATGTTTGATTTAAAACAGCAAACTGTGAAGCAGACAATTTTTTTGCATTAAATTTCTTCCGAACCGTGTTAATAAGTATTTATTTTTATTTCAGTCGAGTGCATAACAATTCAGCGGTTCAAAACGGTGTACCGCCACGGATACCAGATCGACCGCAAATACCTTCACGTCCTTATTAAATTCCAGCTATGATCTTTCTCTCCTTCTCTCATGTAAATATTTCTCTTTGTTAGAAGTGAGCGTTACTGAAGTCTAAATTGAAATTAGTGGTACTCAAAATTTGGTGCCACTTTAATTCTAACTCTGGGAAATTAGATATTCCATGCAAAAGGAATTTAACTGTTTTTCTGATGAACAATATCAGAAACTAATATTGTGGTAGAGTGTAAACTTTTTAAATCAACTTACTACAGTGCGCTTAGTATTTTGTTTATATACTTCATTATATGAAGGCGCTGTTTTTCACGAATCGTCCCCTACTTTTTCCAACGAATTTTCATTTGTGCAGTTTACAAGAGCATTTCTTGTGAAATCGCGAGAGCATTTCTTATGAAATGTATGCTGTATGGGTCTATGGTTTATGTTTAAGAGAGATATTGTTGGGGGCTTTCAAGGCGAAATATATGGTTTAAAACGCAATAACTTGTTCATTCATTTTTGTATTGCAGAATGACATATTTCTGTAGTTTTGCAGTTTTCCAATATTCATAGCTAAATATAATCCGCTGATTTTATCTAGCAAAATAAGAATGGAAATTGGATCCTGATTTTTCACTGGACTAATGTTTATTTTCACTCACGTGTAGGCTTCTGTAAATTGCGGGAGCTTTAAATTTTAGAGCATTTTTAACGATTTGAAAGTCCTGCTTTACTTTTCTGTTCTTTCGAGGTTTTATCTGTAATCAAATTAGATACTACAAAGTACTGTTTGTAGGTTCTATCGCAAATTATAGTCGTAAAACTTTTCATATCTAGACACCATCTATAATTTATTTTTCTTTTACCGAAATTTTCTCTTTTCCTTCAACTGTTTTCTTTTTCAGTTTTTCGGATGAAACAGAGGGTAGCACTGAATAAGCTTTTCAGTTCAGTCTCTACTCTAAGTCTTCTAAGAGTAAATATCTACAATTTAAAAAAAAGTGAATTTAAAAAAGTGAAATTAAAAAAGTGATCTAAAATTGAATCTTGAATTCATTGCTCCAAGCAATCTCCCTAGTGTCATTGAGTATAGAAAGAAATTCTGGAATCATCGAGTATATCATACCGAAAACCTTTCCTTACGAATACATTTATGATATGATATCCCTTCTAGAAGTATTTTTCAAGGATTTTTTCACTCAATTATGACAATATTCATGGAGTTGATAATTGTGTATCAAGTTGATGTTCAAAGTAAATGTATCTTTTGTTTTTGTGATTTGGTCTCTTCACATATCTGGACTCCCTATGTTCAATATTGCGCTTTGGGAAGTTGTTTTCTTTTGTGCCGATGGGAAAGCTAAATCCTTTGTAACCAAGCCACCACAAACAAGAATGGAATTTGATTCAAACAACTAAAAGAAAAAAAATTTTTGAGAAGGAAAAATTCGTTACGCCAAATGCTATTTAAAATCAGTAAATTGGAATATATTCCGCAAACACAAGACTAAATAAAGTGGATTTAAAAATTAAAATCTTGCAAGGGACCATTGTTTGATTTTACGATTTCTCCAGTTACAGAAGACAAAGAATTCTGTTGGAGTTTATTAGAAGTGTGATTTCCTTGCAAAAGAAATTTTTGGTTCTAATTTTAGATATAAATACATTCAAAGACTTGTTTCGGATTAAAACATTAACAAGAGAAATCAAATTTTTAATTATTGAATTCAAAAAATACGAGTACGAGAAGTTGGAACGTTTCAAGTTTTTTTTAATTTTTAATATCTTAATTAAAATAATACAATTAATGAGTGGAGTAATGGGATGTCAATCTACTTCGTCTTCAAAATATTCATCTGCCTCTGATTCTTCGTCACTGTTGTTCTGATGGCATTGGACTGTTGGTAGAAGTAAATGGTAGTGTTTAGAAAAAGATGATTTCGCTATATTTGCACGATTTCTGTCGTATTGATTCCTAATTTTTAACATTTTATGAACATGGCGTAACTGTTGTTTTCTGCAAAATTGTAATTAAAATTATGGCTGATTAAATCCAGAAAAATCAATTTGTATTTAACAACACATATTTCCTGCGATTAATTTTCCTATAGTCCAAGCATTAAGCCAAACTTCAGCTAGTTATAGTATGGATTTCGAACATGAAAATCTTTTCTATTATCCAAAATAAGGGATTTTGCTGAGACAGAAAAAAAAATAGCAGAATAGAATTTTCTTGGAAATTGCAAAAAATAAAGAAGGATAGCGAATTTACCTGTAAGCCTCATCATCTGGATCAAATCTGAATGGAACATAAGAATCTATTGGCGATTTTTTCGGTTTTGAGCAGACTGGTGAATCGGGAACGTGGATTAACTTTTTGCGGCGAATATTCCTTCGAACAGATTTCGGTGTTGGTGTACGCAAGATAGATAGTAACGAATCATCAGAGTCAAAAGTTATCACTGACGGCATCATCTAAATATTCAGTAATAATTTAATTCGTTGAACAACTTAGGAGATCCACACAAAAATCATGTTAGAAAATGCGAAGCAGAATTACTGAAACTGAAGTCGAAATCTACTGAAATCAAAAACTGACTGCCACTTTTCTTTTATTTGGTCTTATATCCATCGCTTCTTCAAAAAATCTGAACCATCACCCGCTTTCAGATATTGCCGAGTGAATCGATCTACTTGGATCTGATGCGCAAGCGTTCCGACCTATTATGTATTTTCATGTTATAATAAAAAGAAATGAACATGAAAAAATAAAAACAAGGAAAAACAAGAGTTTGTCTAAAAAATATTCCAGGAAAGGTTTTTAAAGTGAAATACATCATTTAATAACCGTCAGTACATTTCAACGTTGAAGTTTGGTCTGATGTTTGTAACTATGACAAAACTGATATAATTTACTTTGGTTTTTCTAAGTGCGTCCACCACATTAGCTGATACACTCGTCGCTTTATTTTCTCTTGGAGCAATATTCAGTTTCAGAACTTCCATTGCTTGTTTACGACATTCTTCAGCCGTACGTGTTCGCATTGATGCAGCAACATTTTCCCAATCTTTCTCACTTTGGGGACATATAGCACGAACTGCCAGCTAGAAATTGGTTCGTATTTGCTCTATCGAAGCAGTCTTAAGATTGTTGATATTGAATTACACAAAATAATTTCTGAAATTATTCTTACTTTATGATGCTTCCATTTCTCTAGCTGTATTTAGTTTCGCTATTAATTCATTTTTATCAAAACGACATGAAACTTGATATACCAAATTAAATTATTTCTTGCCGATTGCAAAATATTACAACTAAATTTTTACTTTCAATCTGGTATTATCATTTCCTGTCCATTTTTTTGCATTTTTCGTTTTTTAATATTATTATTAACAATTTTGTCTGTCCTTGCATCTTCCACAACACCATCTTCCGATTCCACATCGCTGAACGACACAATTGGTAGCGTTTCCTCAACGTTACTTTTTTGTCAGCGTCCTTCTCTTTGACTACAAATTTATCAAATGAAGTATATTGCTGATAACATTCTTTTTATTTGAAAAGTGAAAAGTGAACTGTTTTTAGTTTTCAAAAAGGTACGCTTTTTAGGCTTGTTCTTCGGTTTCGGAAAAATCCTCTTATGGGTTTTCGTTCGGCGTTTGCATAATTTATGTCTTTTCATCACCTTTCTTTTATGTCTTCTTCCGGCGAAGACATAATCACGCGTGAGTTATGCTGAAAATGATGAAAGGGTTTGCAGCAAAAATATCGATCAGACGCAATTAATTCAAAAATTCCAAATCAAGATTTACTTACAGGTCCACGTTTTCCATAAAAAGGCGTTAAAGGTGTAGATGGAGAGAGCCTTCCGTCATCGCTGCCGGAGGAAGAGCTCTTGCTGTCACTATAGGCAACGAGAGGAAATCTTCTGCTGTTATCACTGTAAAAATTAGATTTTCGGTCTTTTTTAACAGCGTTTCGCGTAAATTCGTTGTATGAAGAGTTGATGAAGAGCTCTGAAATTTGCAAGTTATTTTTCACTCATAAAATCAGTGCTTTCTCTGTTTTGTGTTTATTCATATTTCTATGCAGTAAAAATTAAATCAATCGATTGAATAAGATGGACGACTCGCTCAGTGTTTTTTATTATAAACTATGGACAGAAAGACATTCTCCAAATTACTGGTAAATAATTTTCCTATTATACCTATTATACGGAATAATTTTAAACGAATGAAAAGTTTTACCATATCGGAAGCACTTGTTGAATATATGGAATCTGTTGTAATGCCGATTGCTTTTATTGGAGAACCGTGAATATTGTACACAATTCGTTGACCTGTCCATGTCGCCAAGCGTGGTTTAATAGTACGACCGCTTCTAGATTTCAATAAAGAATGGTTCGGAGAAACTTCCACTATAAAGCATTATTATTTATCGTAAAATATGAAACGTTTGGCTTCATATTCAGTTGACTAAACAGTAAGGGCACTGAATGGTAGGAAAATGAAGGGCGAAAATAAAACAGAAATAAATAGTGAGACTTATCGCTCGTTTGACAATTCTCATATTCTATTCGATAAGACAATCAATTACCTGCATTCTTTTCTTCAAGCTTCACTCGCTTTGCTGGAACTAGATATTTGTTTTGCCAATGTTTCTTATTTCTTTTCCAAGCTTCATGCAATCTGAATTGTAAGAATCAATCCAAATATGGATGTAAAATTCCAGTTTGGTTGATTAAAATATGTTTTAAGAGGAAGAGACAAAATCTACATGAATCTTCGATTCGATATCGAACAGATTTTCTGGAAGTAGGGCGTTTTGTAGATTCCAGATGTTCCCTACAGTTTTCACAGCTATCATTAGAAGATAAACTGTCGGAGTCGTTATCATCAGAATCACTACCATCAGATGAATTGTTTTGGAACTCCGTCTCAAACTACGGCGATGCAAATTTTCCGTTTCTTCATCGTCATAAATTTCAGAAATAGTCAGCGATTGTTGTGGTGGCAGTTGCGGTTCACTGAAATGCTATCTCTAAAGTTTCAACTGTCCTGTCCGTAACAAATGAGCAAAAATACTATCCATAGTAATCATGAAAATTTATTTATCACAAAAAATTTAACAAAAGCACATATGCTTAAAAATGAAGAACAAGGATAGAGAAATTAACATAATATTCACATTCTGCTATTAATTAGCTAAATGGTAATCTTCCAAAGACGATAGCAAGAAAACTCACATATAAGTATTGAAAAATAGTGACATGATACGGTACCAATCTTTTGGAAATCCATTCAAGAACTGAGTAACAAATTCTTTCGGATAGCCTGAACAAAAAAATAAACATATCTTGACAAGATTCTTAGCAAAAAAATATGTATTATAACAACCACTGCCAAGAAGATAAGATATAGAAAAGACTAATATAAAAAATTGCGATATTTCAATGCAATTTGAAAGCACGTTTATCACTACTGCGATAAATATAAAATTATTGCTGCACAATTTTTCTACAAAAGCCAGCAATAAATAGTGGAATATTTCGATTTCATGGCGAACAACTTCAAAACCAAATCAGTGACAAAACAACGTACCTTGTTGAGCGGCTAATATTGTATTGATCGGTCCGATAAGCTCATATATGCCAGTTTCAGTATGCAATAAACGACTACCTTCTACCGTAAGAATACACGATGTTTTCCAATCCAAATTTTTGTCACTAAACACGAATTTAAAGACACAGTTTGGTTAAAATGATAAATGATACTGGACGTTGCGTCCATTTACTGGCTTTCATTTATTCCAAACGACTTGAAGTTTGATAAATTTAAAATGTAAAAATGAAAAAAAAGTGTGGAAAAAATTCAATAAGATTAACGTGAGACGAAAATAATAGAGAATTAAGGCAACTTACCAGCGAAAACCAACTATAACAAAAGCAAAATTTGGGAAAAGTTTTGAATGTCCTAGGTCGTTTGCAGAAAATCGTATCGTCCAGTTATATAAATGTATTGGTTCTGAAAATGTGTTAGTCAATGAGATAAAATATTTCTTCAAATCATTTCTATTTCAAGAAGAATTTCATTTTTCACCATGATGATAAAAATATATATAAATACACTCAAAATTGTAACTCACAGATTAGTTCTAAATTCAGAATCTGAAAAGTTAGTTTCCGAAATTCTAATATGAAAGATTTGATAGCCAGAGCGAATTTGATGGCTAGTGCAAATGTCAAAAAAGATAACGTATCGATAAAAAAGATTGTGTGTGCCAACTCTTTCACTAAAAGAAAATAACTTAAATCTGCTGCAATTTACTTGGACGACGTCGTTGAACAGGTAACAGTGGCATTTTGAACAACATATTATCTAGTGGTTTGTCGTCCAAGATCTCTTTCTCACCAGTCATCTTCATATCAGTGCTAAATTTGTTATCACCAGCTGAAACAGATTGACTATCGCATTTTGGCGTCAGTTTTCGCATACTGGAATCGTGATTTGAAGATGCCACAGATATGCCAAGACTTTTCGTAAATCCACTGATCGAATTCGCGCAATTATCAGAAAATTTTGATGCAGAGAGCTTATTTTTACTTGTTTCTTCATCCTCTTCCAGAATTTTATCTTTGATTAACAAACATTTCGCGTTTTTGCATTACAGTTCGAAAATGATGATACTTCATGCCCACAAAAGCCTATAGCTGCAAAACTCAACAAGTTCAAAAAACTTCAGTAAAAAACTAAAAGAAATAAATACGTAAATTTAACTTTAAATTGCAAGCCTACAAAATAAAATCATTTTTAAGGCAATAAAAATGTACTCTCTCTTATACACATTTTCTTGCAAGAAAGTAAATATGCCAATATATATAATATTAATTACTTCAATTACCATTTCTAAAAGTTGATATGCGACGTCCATCGGTATGTGAACATTTAGATATATCTAGCAATACACTGCTGAGCAATGAAGAATGCAATCCTTGAAATTTGTGAAGTTTATTAGGTTTCACCACATTATTGTAATAATCACAAAGAAGTTCGCGCCATTCATATGGAAAACCATCCCTGAATCTTTCGATTAATGTCTTTGGATATCCTGAAAGGAAGCATTACTTTAAAAAAATTCACAATGCTCAAAATCAAGACCATGAAATTTGCTAAATAATTTTTAAAAAATATAAATGCCAATTGATTGGTAAGTAAAAATATTAACAATGAATTCTGCACTACAGATAAAAGAGTTCTAATGGATGACTTATCTACTTCTACGCAACATATCTTAAAAGTGCTAGAAAAAGATCGAAATACAGAGGCGGAAGAACTAAATGCCTGAAACCGGATAATTATCTAGTCCAGAAAAGAAATTGTAGCAAGTGATACGCATGATCTCCTTCTTATTCAACCTGTTATACAGAATAATTACTGCAATTATCATCGTTCTTAAAAATTTGAAACTCGGAAGTAGCATTAGAATAAAAATGAACTCTAACAAAAGAAATCATTTTTTCTAATAAAATTTTACAACATTTCAAACAAGTCTTTTTCGGGATGTGAAAAATTTTGAATGAACCGCGGAAGATTCGATTTCAAAAAAATTCTTTTCTTAAAAATATATTTTAAGAGTTTTAAAAGAATATTTTTGGAATATTCTGAACAGTTAATCATAAATTATTACCAAGACCATATGCTGAATCCTGATCAAGTACTCCGTGTAAAACATATCTAGAGCCGCTAACAGTTAATAACGTCTGCGAATTATACCTCTCATTGACCGCAGTACTGCGCCAATTTTCTAATTCACGTTCTTCGGCATCTTTTTCCGATATCCCTCTACGCATACAGCGAATTCATCCACATCGTTGCGGATGAACTGAAAAATTCAATTTGCTTGCCACATATTTTTCTAAAAAAATTAATTATCAAATATACCCGACCTAGTATCTCTCTCGATAAAGAGTTACAGAAACATAAACTTCTCAAATTCTCAAAAATGATAATGAAATGCATTGCTTGGTGGTGTATGATGATTTATCTAAGCACGCTATGGCATATAGGCAGATGTCCTTATTATTGAGATGTCCTCCTGGCCGCGAAGCTTATCCGGATATTCTATGTACATAAACTTCTCAAATTCTCAAATACGTGCTTATTAATAGAGTACAACACAACAAGTAACGACCGCTTTTTCATTTATGTAAAAAATGTTCCAAATAAAATTTAAATCTAGAAGGATCAAAAAATCTTTTCAAATTTTCAAATCCGTTCAACATCCATCATTTTAAAATAAATTGATTTCAAAGTTCCATAACAAATGATTAGTTAAATAATTTTCAACTGCTTTTCAACAAATTTTTTAAATGCATTGAATTTCAACTGACCAAAACTTTTAATGTTTTATCAATTATTAAAAGTTGGTAAAATCAGTAAAGTTGATTTCATCTTTCATTCATTTAAAGAATGAATAGATTTTTAACTTTTTAAAATATTTGTACAAAAAAAGCCCAAAAATTACATAATTATTAACCTTGAAAATCCATAGTTTAAGACCAATTACTGCCCGTTGGCTTTTCCGTTGTGAGTGCATTTCTTTTTGCGCGTATATTTTTTCTCTTTGTCTAAAACTAAGCTTCTGAAAAAAGAAAAAGATAAAATTAATACTGGAAAAGCTGAAAAAAAATGGTACATATGTTTTCTCATATATCACCAAATAAAAAATATCCGATGCCAAAATATAATTTAACAAGCTTGAATGATAATATACGAAACATTGCGCATATAACCATTAGTGAATTAAAACGTATCAAAATTTGGTATTGTGCATATGTTGCCATTGACCTAGAGAGCGTCAATATTTCATTGCATCTGACATGTAATAGCTTTCCTAAGACATATTTTTGTTTTCCTTAGCAAAAATAAAAATATGTTTAATTCATAATGAAGTTCCCAATATCTAAAGAGGACGATGAACATAAATAAATATGATATATCTGCAGATCGCATAATAAGAATCTTTTATGCTAATTATAGGAAAAAGAATTCTTGCATGTGATACAATTTTCTTTTACCTCGAACTACTAAATTTTTCTACGAAGAGAGTTTTCCGACTAAATATCTTGTATTTCCAGCAGAAATTATCTCCTATCATCTTAATTAGATTTAACTACAGCCAGCAAGCAACTAGGAACGCAATAACGTTCCACGTTCAACATCATGCATTTCTCTACTAATCATACGCTCCAAGTGACCTCATTTAAAAAAGTGTAAAATTGGCGCGCAACAACTGTTATATTACGCTGACCTGTACTGGGCTAGATTATTTAAAGAGACACGAAGTGCAAATTCTCATCCCAAATGTTGCTTGATAATAATTTGATATGCACATGAATTAAAGAATTATTATGAATTCAAAGAGCAAAAACAATGGTAATATAAAGTAACGGAAAAATATTCATTATTCCTTTCAACGTATTTCAAATTTTTAATTTTTCTTATGAATAAAAAAATGTTTTAGAAATGAAAAAATTATAACAAATTTTAAAATTATCTGCTGTTTGTGCTTGCAACATATATTATACACATATGTAAATGGTTGCTTTTGCTATAAATATGCTGTTTCATCTGAATATCAAAAAACTATCATTTTCTACTCGTTATTTGAAGTTGAAATTTTTTTAATTATTTATTTCAACCATAAATATATTATTTCATTGGAATAATAAAACGTAATATCACAAAAATTTGAAATATTTAATTATTAAAATTATATGCTGTAAAAAGAAATATCATTTCCTAAAATATATAAATTGTTCTTGTCTGAAATTAAACTTATTTTTTGAAACAGTACCATCTGAATAACTTAGTAAAAATAATATTTGAAATCATTGATGCTTGCATGGCTTTAATATTATCAGGTAGATTTATATTTTTTCGCTCTCTTTTAATTAGTATAAGTAATTATTTAGAGGATAGTTAATTTAAGAAAGCAATAATGACAGAATGATAATTTTATGTCCTTCATCTTATTTGAAATGGCTGAAACAAACTCTTGGGATTCCATACGATCATCGTAGCTTGTTGGCAATACACATTATCATATGTATCATCATCATCATTATTATCACATATTGTGATCATCATTATCATATGCACAACATTCAGGTTTTATTTTTCATTCCTCTTTTCCACTTTTTTTTCCTTTTTTTTATATGCGAAATGCGAATCAGATTTTTTGAAATTGAACTTTTTTAAATTTTCTTTTTGGATTGAGGTTTAATGTTATCCTAAAATATAAGTTATTCATAATTTTTTTTTACCATTTAAACAAATTAATTAAAACAACGTCAACTATCAATTGCTCGAGCTTCATTATAAGATGCAAAGAAAGTGAATAGATTAAAAGAATTTATCTTTTGATAAAATTTGCTATTTTAAAATTTATATTTTAATCTTTATTCCTTCAAAATATTCATAATTATGAATTTAACTGCAAAAAACGAAAATCTTATCAGTGATTAGAATTTTCGTTTACAATAGAATCGATGATAAATTTTAATGAAATGAATTGAACAGAAATAAATAACAACTAATTATGAAGTAATATTATAAGTTTCTTCTTTTTTAAAGGTTTAAAGAATATGATGCCAAAATATAATTTATTATTAGCAGAAATCACAGTGTAGTGATTTATTGAAAATGTTAGCCTATATAAATTATCATTTATATTTGCACGGTTCAAAATATTTGAGAATTATCCTAAACAATTTTCAATCCATTTTCAATTTATTCCAAACCAAAAGAAAAACAACAAAAGATGATAGAAAATGATAAATGTAAATTGTTCATCTTAAAATTAGATTACATTAAAGTTAAAAATTTTTATCAATCTTCTTATTCTCCTTTTATTTATTTATTAGCTTTTATTGCGAAATTACGCCTACATAATAAATCAAAAATGCAATATATGTATATTTAAATTTTACTTTCAACATTAAATTGGTTCAAATGATTGTATCGCAGTTATTTTATGGTGAAATATTTGGGAATGTGTACGCATATGTGTATGAAGATTTGATGCTCGATTGAATGCTTTCTCGCAAATGGAACAAATATAAGGTTTTACCTAAAATAAACAATTTTATAAACGAAATATGGGAGGAAAAGCATACCTTTATATCTATAATATTTAATTAAATTAATCTAAATTAATTTAATTAAATTACATAATCTTTGCAATATATGATCGTTATTGATTAACAATATTGTAATGCATATACAATAAACAACACATACATGCACATATCATATTCTGAAGTTAAATGAAATGCTTGCAGCTGCAATTAGTGCAAACAATGCAACTTCTTTTGTTTTAGTTTCTCTTGTTCGTTTTTTCTAATACGATAAATTTAAATAGTAAATAAGCAAATCAAATTGTTTACCGTTGTATGAGTAAGACGATGGCGAGTTAAATTACCTGGTTGCCGGAATGCTCGACCACAATGATCACAATGAAACGGTTTTTCACCAGTATGAATCCTCTATTCAGTTATAAATAAAATAGAATTAATAATTGAAAACTTATTTAAGTATCTCAAAATAACAAATTATTTGAGGACAATTTTTGAAATTTAGTATAATAAATCCTAATACCATTATAATATTATAATAATAATAAAAATAGAAGAGAAGTAAACTTTAAAGCAATATGATTTTTGTATTAGGTGAAGATAATAGTATATGATGCTAACTAATATTGAAGGAAACTTAATTTCCATTATCTTCTTTTTAAAAAATATTTTTAATCTAGTCAAAAATTTTAACTATCATTTAAGGAAGTTATATGGTTAAAATAATTAAATGAGCTTCACTTATATATCGATCATAATATACTCTTGATTTTCCAATTAGATCGATAAAAATTTTGCTAGGCTTTTTCGGTTAATTTTATTCTCACTTCTTGAATTATATGAAAGAAAGAAAAGAGGAAAGCGCTTGAATTGCAAAGAAATTATGCTGATGGGAAAGAGACAAGGAAAGAAGGGTGACATACCGGGAAGCTATCTCGACATGATTCAAAAGTAAAAGGATAAAAGCTTATTGCTTTAGCACAAAAATCCCATTTTTGCATAATTTATAAAACCAATCGGGCTTTTGTCCGCACAGAGCCAAAAAGTCCTATTATTTAACCATGAACAGAAAGAAAGGACTTATTTCAAATTGATCTTTATTGTTAGTTGGTTAGTCGAGATTCACTCTTACCATTTTCCTTTTCTTTTACTCTATTCATTATTCACGAGCTTGATGAAGATTTTCAAATCTTCTCCTCTTACATAAACATAAATCATCGAGATATCGTAATTTTTAGCACATAAATTGATCAAACTTTTACTTTTTGTCTTCTACCGTACCAAATAAATTATGTCACCTTATGTGTCACCAATGTATTACTTCGGCTAAATGTTTTATCACAAATGTCACATCGATATTTTTAATCGTCGATTGATTTTGATTACCCATCATTCGGAAACGATACTGTTGACGTTGTATGCTAGCTAAAATTCATCACACTTTAATCATAATCGTTCTTATTTCTATTTTAAATTTTCAACAAATCTGTAAAATTTTTTCTTCTTTTTATTTTTTGCTCAAAAAATCAAATATATATTTCACAAAAAATTTTATTTTTAATTCATTTTAATTGATTGTAAGGAAAAATATTAAAAAGTAATTTAACTTTCAATTCTTTTATATTTGATGTAATTTTGATATTTGTATAAAATTTTGATAAAAAATTTCTAGCATTTTCATGTTTCTCCGAATTATTTCTTATTTTTAAAAGTTAAAGTGAATAGAATAAAAAATGATTGAATAATTAATTAAACGAAATGAAATTGGAATTTTTCTTTTTCAAATATCATTCTAAGAAAAAAAAGAAAAGAATAGCAAAGAAAATTACTTTGATTGGATAAAATTTGGTGATTAATAGCTATCGTTGAAGTAGATGATGATAATGGTGATGGCATTGATGTTGTCGTTGATGATGACGATGACGATGGCCATCGTTGTATCGCAGCTTGCTGTATATGCATAAGTTGATAACGAGACATCAGTTGTGATAAGCTTGGTATGCTGTATTGTGATAAAGCCTATAGTTATAGGATTTGAAAAATATCCTACGTAAATTGAAATTGGTATTGTAGCATAATAAATATCCATTTTGAAATATCGTCCAATTTATCGCAAATAGATTAATGTGTTTGGATTAATGTGTTTCGGACAAGAAACTATCATGAAATTATAATGTTGTTAGATAGTAGTTAAGAAATGGGGGATAAATTAATTATAATCTGCCTAGACGATAATTTAGAAATTATCTTTCAACTATGAAATATAACAAGCTCAAAGTAATTTTACTAAATATTTTTTGTTTGTTTGTAGATGAATTTTAACTCTAATGAGGAATTTATCTAATTTCGCTATGTAATCAAATATTTGTTTGTTGAATTTTATGCAGGATAAAATTAATTTTGTTAGAAAATCAAAGAAAAAGATAAAATAAAATTCCAAAACTTTGTTGAACTATAAAATGACAAAAACTTGCAGTAAAGAAAATGCAATTAATAAAAAATAAATTTTTGTATTGAGTAATTAAATGAAATTTAGCAAATTTAATAGAAAGAATAATGAGAGAATAAAAGTCTTATAGTCAAATGTTAAAGTTTTTAGACTAAAGCAAAGAAGTGAAAAATATTATTTCAATTATTTCTTCCGTTATTAAGTTAACAATTGCTATTCCGCCGTAATTATAATTATAATTATTGATCGAATTATGTTATTTGACCGTATATTTCTTGAGTATTTTAAATATTGTCATAATATATCATTTATTAATAGTTACCTGTAAATGTGCTGGCGTTGGTGATTTATAGAAAAAATATTGAGATGATTCATTTTCAGGAAAATTTTGCAACTGATTTCGGATTGTTGGCATCGGCAGTATTCTTCTACAAGGTACGTTGAATGATTTCCGTGCTATATTTAGCTGTTGCTCTACAATATGTGAGCATCCCGGTATATCTCGGTTCAATTTCCTGCAATTCCAAATCTTCATTACTTTAATCAATTAATCAATTAATTAATTAAAAACAACAATTAAAATTATTGTACCAAATTAAAATTTGCTCCAGTATGCTAAATTTGGGATCCATATTACTATGCTAAATTAGGTTTTTGTTTTACTATATTAATTGTATTAAATTAAGACCTTATAAATGATTGATTAGAATATATATTAACCAGAAAAAAAGAAGACAAAGAATTTGATTTAAAAAAATGAAATTTAAAATTTAATAGTACACTTTTCAATGAGCAGACAACGCTAGGAAGTAATTAATTGCCATAGAGATTTTCAATAAGTTTATTATTATTTTTTCAAATATTATCTTTTTTATTATGAATCTTTTTTTCCAAAATTCATCTCATTTCTCTTTAATTTAATATGAAACATTTTTTTATTTCTCATTAATCGTTTTTTTGATTCATTATTTATCAAATTGATTGAAATATAAGAATTCTTTAATAAAAGTAGAAATATAAAATTATTTGAAGAAAGAAATAATGACGAGTACTGTAAAATGAAATTTAAAAATATTTATAAAATAAAAACTGTTAATAACAAAAATTAACTGTAATGCTTCACATTCCTTGTTGATTGTTATCATCGATTCGGTAGTATCACAATTAACTGTTTTAATTTCATTCGTATCGCATTCGTCAAGCAGCGATGCTATCAAATATGTTTTTCGTTTTGGCATTATATTCGTCCCTTATTTATTCAAAATTTTTCCACCTAAAAATTACATTTATTCATTTTTAAATTTGTCAAGTTTTTTAATAAACTTTCTTGCTTTCTGCAGTTACTAATTTTATACTTGTTTGATAACTATCACAATCGCTACTTTAGATAATTCTATTGATATGAGAATTAACAAATTTATAGCATAGTAATAATAATAATAATTGAGGTTTTTGAATAGTCTATATAATAAATCCAATGCATAATGATCAAATAATCAAAATAACTCAAAAATTGAAATTCTTTTTTTTGATTATAAGATCAATGCATGAATGGTAATTTTCACGATAATTATTAAAACTTAAAACATTTATTTTTGGGTATAATTTTTTGGAAAAAAAGGTAAATCATTCTATCGTATTCTTTTCCGTAAACAGGCCATTTAAATATAATTGAAAGCTGATAGTATTAAAATTGAAAGCTCAATTATTCAGACAAATAATTCCCTGAAAGAATAACGTAATGATTGGAGGATAAATTATTTGTATGTCTATTCGGAAAGGGTAGCATGAGGAATGAAAGCCAAAGTATTCAAATATAATCCGGTTCAAAGGATACTCATCAGAATTAAAAATCAAATAATTTGATGAACGAGTAAATAACATAAAGATAAATTCTATGAATAAAACTCTTGTAATGACTAATTTCATTTCTTGTTGATATAAATGAAATTATGTGAACTACAGTAAAAATAAGGAAACTAGTTAATTGAAAGCGAGGAGAAATGTGAAATAGGAAGAGCGGGGAAGCGGGGAGCGGGATGGGAGATTATAGAATGTGAGAATGTTAAGTTAATAGCTAATAGTAGAAGTAACATTAAGGGAAGCGTTGTATTTCGATAAGATTTAGGACAGGAATAGGAGAGGCTTAACTAAACATCATCGTCTTTGTAACTAACTAATTCTCTTCCTATCAATCATTTAACGAATCTACCGTAATCCTCTCATTCATTCTTTCCCATCTTTCCATTTTATATTATGATATTGACCATAATACATCACAGCTATTCATTTATGCAATTTCCGGATATTCATACTATAAGATATAAAATGGGATGACGAAATATAGAAATGATACGGTATGTGAAGTATCTGTTATAATAATTATCTGTTTTGTTGATAAAATGACACGTCATTTTAATATTATTCTGTTCCGTAATATATCACTGATATTCATTTGCATAATTTTCGAATATTCATACTGCAAGGTATGAAAAGAAATGGATGAAATGTAGATGAAATATGTGATATAAGTATCTATCATATTATTTATTTATTTTATTGATGAAATGATATGCAATTCAATGTTAACTTGTCTTTAGCAACTTTAAAAGGTTTAGTTATCATATAAAAACAATAATTCTGAATTGATTGCAATCATTGATTATTGATTTCGAATACCACAATATATTTGAATTCAGACTGTTTTCCCATTTCTAATGCAGCACCATGTTACGAAGAAATTACTCGTGCGTGAAATATTATACTAATCATTTAAACCCTGGTATTTTGCTGAAATTTTCATAAAAATGAAAATTTTCATCACTTTATTGATAAAAATTATTATTTAAAGGAAGATGAATAAGTTAAATATTTATTGATTGATTGATTGCAAATATGCAAAATTTATTATTAAAAAGTGATAAGTTAATAGAATTGAATAAGATAAGAGATTATACCAAGTATCATTTTCAGTAACATGATCATATCATTATCTGAAAATAAGTTAGGTCGTTGAACAAAATAACAGGTTTTCTGATATTCTAATCCTTTTTTCAAATTTGTTTAAACATATCTGTCGGTGATGGTGCAATATATGTCATTAATACTATTATCTATATATCAATCGAAAATTTCGATTTCATCAGTCAGCTGACATATCGAACAATACCTTAAGATCTTATAAGATCATTTTATATTGTTGAAATTAAAATTTTATCGTTAAACTTCTCATTCTTCTTTAATTCTTTTGGTTTTACTAATTTTGTTAATTGAAAATTTTTGATAACAAAAGAAAGATTTAATAGATAATTTAATTACTACTTTTAATAGCTTAAATTAAAATTGAATTTTATTGAAGATATATATTATGAATGAATAATTATATTTCATTATTACATGTCTGCAATAATATATAGCTTGTTATGAAATAGGAAGTATAAAATAAATGAAAAACAAAGCAAACTGAAAAACTGAAATTAAATTATTGTAATTAATTTAACAATGCCGTAATTTTCTTTAACTTCTAATTTTACAATACTTTTTCTGTAATATTAAAGCTTCGGTAAAATATTATTGAAATTAAAATTATTAATTTACTGGCAATTTTTTTAAATATATAATCTGTTTTTAACGAATTAATAAAAAGTAGGATAAAGAAAATATCGAAGTTATAGATTTTGTGTTTTGTTTTTTCAATAATTATTATTCCGTTTAATTGTGCAGTTGATCGTATCATGAAATTGTTTGTAAAATTTTTGATATAATTTATCTTTGACTAAATGAACTGTAAAGAATTTTACTAATAAAATTCAAGAGCAGTATCGTTTGTTGTAAAAGTTTTCAAGAAATATCTTCGAGAATTCATTTACTGCTAAAAAGTTTTGGAGAAAAAAGGATCGATAATAGCATCATTGACAGATTTGCAGATCGATGTTTGATAGCGTGAAATGAACCCTTGAGAATGCGCAATTAGCTTTTAGCACATTTAGATTCTATTACTATACTTCCTAAACTATCACTGCTTAAGGATGAATCTGAAGGACACTTAGGCATAATCAGTTATTCTCCCATACGTATGCTCCGTTTTCTTTTTTTTTTATGAATAATTTTTCTCATTTACTTAATTACTCACTTATCGTTATATGATGCTTAAAATAATGTAGACTTATCTTAAAAAGTTTGGAAGAAATTTTAAATCTTTTAAAATTTACTTATTTATTCACAAATACTTTTAGTATGAATGAAATTCTAATTTATATTTGCATATATGAAATGATAGTTTTTATTCCCTGGAGAAATAAAAACTTTGCTATACAAGTTTTTCTAATTACAATCAGGAATGAAATATTTGGTGGTTAAGAAGATTATAATTTCATATAATTAAGATTTTTTCATAATTCATTCTATGTTGTTAACGAGAATAGTACCGATCTTTTACTAAGTATTTTCTGTTAAAATATTTTAAATGTAGTAAAATGTGAAACAAAATATATGTTTGATTTAATCATTTCTTAACATTATACAATTGTCATTTATTGCTTGTCTCATTTATTTATTTAATTATTTGCTTGAAAATTTATTTGTTTAGAAAATTATTTATTTGAAATATTTGTAGTTTAATTTTAACTCTCATTTTTTCATATCAAATTTCTATGGCCTTTTTCAGATCTTCAAGAAAAGTGGGAAAATTTTTAAAAAAAAATTGAAGTAAGCAATGAATAATTTTCATGAAGAAAATTGCTAAATATTACAATATTCATTGTATTTATCATGGTCAATTATTATCTTATAATGATAATTTATCGTCATTATATTATTGATATACGTTATATTTGCATATCATTTTTACTGCACGGAATTATCAGCATACAGTTATTTATTGCAATCAATTAATTAATTAATTAGTATTTGACCTCAACATTTTATGCTGATGATGATCCTTCTGCAAATTGCAACACTTTTTAAGTACGTTTTAACCGAGACAAGCATCTTATATTTATCGGTTATCTCATATATATATATATATATAATGATCCATTAATGATAACATATCATGCTATTTTTTTAAGGGTGCATTGATCTCATTACGAAAATTCATAAAATATTATTTAATTATAAAATTTTTATATGTTTGGTAGAAAAGTATTTGCATATGAGAAATAAAAATTCTATGGAAATTAATGAAATTATTTATGGAAGATGTAAAACAGTAAGTATTTGAATAAGTTTAGTCTATTTCAGTGATATATTTGATGATGGAAATCATTAATTTTTCCAGGTAATTATATATAATCATATAATTTCTGCTTAGTGTATCTAACTTTTTTAATGTTAATTGCATCTAACTGCTTATTATTAATATTATTATTATTACCTTGCAAAAGTATGAATGAAAAGAATAAAATCAATAAAATCACATTTCGTATAATGTTTAATATTTTCATCTTTGATAGCTTTTATAGAAAATAGTAAGCTATTTAAATCTAAATTACTAAATTACGATATATCACGAAAATTCCTTACAATTATATCAATAATTCGAATTTTAAATTTTCCAATACACTAATAGTTATTACAAATGATGTTTACTGCTACTATTTATGTATAATAATATTAATCAATCCAATGTATAATATTTAATTATATTTTGTAAGATATTGAAATATATAGAATATTTTAAATTAAAGCAGTAAAATGTGACATTTGAATTAAAAAACATTGAATATAATAAATTGTTACTTCATTACTTAAATAATTGAATGGCAAAAACCAAACATTATCGAATTACTGATGCGGAAAGTAAATGTAGACAATAACTGGATAAAGAAAAAAGTATCAGCTACACCACCTGCTGTTAAATTTGCCACATCAATGGATTCATCATCGAAATCATCAATGTGATAATTCGACAGTTTACATGACATTCTTCATTCGCGTTTTCTCGATACCTTCTCATTTGATACTTGTTGGCATGATATAGCAATACTAATGTTACGTAATCATCGTTAATCTACGATAACATTGGCATTAAAAATGATGAAAGTATCAAGAAATGGATAGTTATCTTAACACGTATTTTTAAATATTCATATTCAGGAGGATAGTTAGTAGTACTTTTTCTTAATTTTAAATATATTAAAAAATTATTAAATATTAACAGAATAATTTTTTTAATGTTAAAAAATTGTATTTTTATTGGCTTTTTGCATAATAAATATTTTTTGAATATTATACTTAATTACTCCTATACTTTTATTATCATATAAAAATATTAATTAAATAGAGAGAATGGCTATGCTTCAAACTGTAATACAATGCATATAGATATAGATATATAAATATATATATATATATATAGATTATAATGTAAGTTCTTCTCAAATCACTTAATTTTATATCTAAATGAAAATATAATGTATTAAATTTAGATAGAATCTTATACAAATAGAAATGCTATTATGTTAAGTTTAATAAGAATATAACACAAAAGTATGCTGAATATTTCATGTATTGGAGTTCAAATTTAAATCTTACAATAACTACAAAATTTGCTATTTTTCAAAAAAAGGAAAAGCATTGTTTCGCATACCTTTTTTTTTATGGATAAAACATATTCTGAACATTTTGATGTTAAATATTCTCAAAAATATTTTAAATTATCATAGGAAATTGTTTCCTTTTATGCTCTATGATTATTGTTCATTATAATATTTCTTATCGAAACGTTAAAATGCCTTTTTTATTTTTATCATAAACTTTAATAAAAGGCTTATGCATAAAAATGTTTAAAAGGCACATCTTATACATATTCATTATTCATTGGTTTAATAAATAATTAATCATTCAATCATCTTCAGACATCATCTGTTGATCAAAGATACGCAATTTTGAAAAGGTTTTGACACGCACATCTATTTTCGTTTTCTCGAAGACGATTGATAAGCCAATCTATAGCCTAGGCTACATACGTATGACTAATTTTCATCATCTTCATCAATCCTCTTGCTTGTTTGAAAAATACATGTTATTCGTTGCATCTTGGAGGAAATTAAAATTGATTTAGAAGGGATTTACTTACATTGTTTTTCATTTCGGTAAAACATATTATGCATAACAGAAAGTGATGTATACATTGATAACAATATTAAAATAATGTAAGTTATATTCATCATAATTTATCATATAAAATATAATTGTACTTATCATAATTTATCATAAAAATACAATGAAATTTTTAATATAAGACACTATTTTAATGCTATTATTAGTAAATACAAAAATTTTTGTTTGAATAATTACAAGTAGCTATGATTTAGCTTGTTAAAATTTGTGTAAATTTATTGACATTTTTAATTCACTACTAAAAAAGTTTGCCCTAGATATTTAATATTTGTAATAATGCTAGATTTATCTTGTATTCTTGATCATTTCTCAATAATTAAAGTAATAGTAATGTCTAATTATCGAGAACTTCACGATAAGAATTGACAAATGGGCAAAAATAAATGATTAATTTTTTCATTTAAATGAATTACCTGAAATTTCTTTTAGGTGTCCCACATTTTTGACATCATTATAAGATGATTATGTTAAATTTATCAAAAGGAATAAAATAGAAATTTTGCATGCTTAAATCAGTCAAACTATTCGGTGCGTTTGTTTCCACTATATATGTTATCGAGTTTCTCATCAAATAATTATTTAAAAGACTTCATGTTTGTAAATGTATCATCGGCTGATAATATGTTAAACAAGTTAAGCAAGAAAAGAGAAGACTTTTTTTTCAAGAAAAGAAATTAAGATAAAGTAATAAATTTAAATTTGAATCAACTTGAATACAATTTGTTTAAATTTCCAAAGGAAAAAATTTGGCATTAAATTTGAAACGTAAATCGAAAATTGAGAAACAAGAAAAAGGCTTTGAACATAAGTCATCCAAGATATTAAATATAGAAAAACAATTAGATTTTAAATTTGAAATTTAAGTTTTGATAAATTTGCTATATAAAATATGCAGACTGATCTATCTGAATAGACAGGTAATAAATTATTAAAAATTCAAATAAAAATGATCGAGAGAAAATCGAGATCAAGAATATTGTAGGTCTTTAAGAAAAACTTGAATTAGATGATTCTCTTAATTATTCTTATTTTGACCTTTACCGTATTGTCAGTCTTCTTTAATGATTGATTATTTTGCTCGCTGATACATGATTTCATCTTCATTTGAGAATTCTCATTTTATAAAGAAAATAAATAAGAGATATAAGAAAAATTCGATCCCAAATTTCAGAATTAATCGAATAATATCTCTTAAATAAATGAAATTTCAAGATGAAATGAATGTTACCAGGTAAATTAAATGAGTGAAATACAATAGCTATATTCCCTCCATATTTGAAATTCCGCATGATATTTAACTTGTTTCTCTAAAATTTACCAGATATATCATATTTTATAAATAATTTAATCAACCAACCACCTATATTCCATTTTTGTGCAATTTAAAATTATTTTCACAAAACAATTGAAACTTTTATGATATGACTGGCCTAGAATATACAAAAGACAAGCCTAGAAATGATACGACAAATCTTTTCAACTATTATTGTCATACATTTTGCAAATCGTTAAAATTGTAGAAATCAGCAAACAGTCAATTATATAAATTTAATTGGAACATAATCGATAATGATTATAATTCAATTGAAATTTTATTGTTGAGATATAACCAGGTAAATAAGTAATTAACAGAATAAGACATGGCTAAATTGTTAATTTAAATAAAGACTAGTAGCAGTCATTCTTTTATTTCCTTTATCCAAATCTTATGCTATTAATAAAATGTTCATTTGCCTAAAACTGACAAGAATTTCCAGTTTGACAAATACCACATTTTTCTGCAAGAATTTATTAATATATATTTGTATAGGTATCATCTTACTCGGTTCAATAAAATCAGATTTTATTTTCCCATTGAAATATTCCAATAAATAAAATTTAAATAAGCTGAATGAAGGCCTATTCACACAAATGATGTTGTTCCAACTTTTCTTTGTATTTGTTTTTCCAGTTATCCATATCTATTCTTTCAAAAGCAAAAATAGACATATAAATATTTGTTAGAGATATTTTCGACATTTTTTTTAGATATTCATATTTCGATTACTGCGATCATTACAAAGTCAAGAAAGACTGATTGATACTGATTGCTATCATCATCACGAAGAAATTGAGAAGGATGAATTGAAAATGCATTTCTTAATTCGTATCAGTAAAAACTATTTTTGCAGATCACATGCATTTGCATCCGACTGCGAAAAGTTTAGAAAAGAAGCAATCAATGTTTTATTCTTGATCATTCTTATTGGAAAAGTACCAAATTCAGAAACTATTGCTTGTTTTTTCTTTATTAAAGAAGGATGCAATTGTGTGGTGCTTTAAGATTATAATACGACAAAACTAATCAGCTGATAACAGTTTTGTTATCTTCCAATAATTATCTTATCCGAAATTGCTTTGATGTACTTCTTGTATTAAATCATATATTGTTGATGAGCGCATTATTATAAGTAATTTTTGAATTTATAAATCTCTGGTTGCTCGAACAACTCTTGAATTTATATTAGTCACATTTGAGAGATCTCTAAGAATATTTGATGGCATACAAATACTTTTTTAAGAAAATTTCCGAAAATAGCAGTTAACTTAAACTTTTTCAGTGCTTTTCGAGGTTGCACATAATATTATGATGAACTATGCTTTTACATAGAATTTCAAGACTATCCTTTATTTTGATAACATAAGCATAAAACAAAAGTTTTCAATGCTACAAAATGCATTTAATGAGCTCTAAATTAAATTTCTAACTTCGAATTTTTAATCATAAACTTTTAATTGCATGAATAGTTGAATTTATTATTCGTTTCTGAAGAATAGTACAGATTAACAATCAATAGTATGGCCATATTTTTATTATTGTTTTATCTGGCATTATTAGACTAATCATCCAGTTCGACAACTAGAGCATATTTAGACATCAATACTATAGTTCATTGCAGGTATCTGATTTAAAGAAATTAAGTAAACTAATTGATTCTAAAAATATGAGTAAAATTTAGACACCTAAATCTTAAAACATAAAAAGTCATTTGTTAGAGGAAATTTCAATTCTCAAATGAATTTAGCTGAAGTTATCAATTTTGTTCAGGAAATAACAAGATGGGAATAAATTAAAAACATCAATGACCTTAAAAAAGTAAATATTACTAATTTGATCATTGCTAATATAAATATTGACAAAATTATCGAAACGAGTGTCATTTGATAATCATAGGGTCATATTTTGACCTGCCTAAAACAATTTTTCTGTTAAAAATTTGAAAATGTCATGATGATCGAGTTTTCACGACTGGCATCTTTCACTTTTCGCTATTTAGCAATCCCGTGGAATAAAACGATAAATTTGTTTATCTATCATCAAAACGAAAATGGAAATGGAAATCAGAATCGAAATTAAATAAGATATTAATGTTTTCATTTCAATAAAACATGATTTTTATCACGTAACAGATCATATGCAGAGGATTGCAGCAGCAAGTTACTGTAAACAAACAAAAAGTATTTCACCACAACTTTTTAATCCGATCATTTCTGAAGTTTAGGCAAATTTCATACCATTTTCATTTTCAAAAACATTTTTGACTATAAAGTGAGTTGTTTCAAAACAGACGTATCTTTCTCCTCATGCCTGTATTATATGTAATTTGAAATAGACTATTGTGGTTCAAAAATAGTGGTGAAGGAATTTAAATCAGTTCTCAGGTGAATATCAAATAGGAAATTATCTCAACTTTAAGATTTGCGCTTTTCTTCTCATTCACATTCTTCTTAAATTTAAGCAATGAAAAATTTACGGTATTTTTATAGTAATTTCTATAACTCATCACGATAATTCAGATATATTTTCATGTGCGATGAAACTATTTGCTGAAACTTTAAGCAAACTGGAATGTTTGAAAATGAAATCAATCAGATCCATAAGTGGTTGAGCTAAGAGAAAGATGTTTTACCGAACCAATTAAATTTCCGACATCTTACTTGTCTTAAGGCGATAAAACTTAAATGAATTTTTGAAAAATAAAGTAAATAAAAAAGCGAACAATCCGAAAATTACTTCAGCAATATGATAAAATGCATTATTTCATTTTCGAGAACTAATTCTATTTTATTGTTATATATAAAAATAATTAACTTCAGGTGACTCAATATTGGCAATTCACAATTTCTTCACACCATTCTCATGAAGTTCATTGGAGTGATACTTGTATTGGTGGTAATATTTGATGGAAATCACAGTACTCCAGACAAGTAAGTGTTGAAAACATCAAACAAATAAATATTCGTGTTACGAACTTTCTTATGTACAATAATCAAATGTCATATTTGGATACTATCATCTAACTATTGTCACTTATTGTCTTTCAATGCAGGGATTTGATAATAGTTATCATTACATGTAATTAAATTTGACTGTCCTTCTTATTCACAAAATAAATATGTAATATGTGAATATATTCAGCCTTATTATGCAACCTAAATAACGTAAGAAAAATTGTTTCTTATGAAACATTAATCTAATGCAATTTATTATAAGATGTTCGCAAGTTGACACATTATCGATGCCTAAAATTCAAATGAATTTTGCGCTAGAGATATTGCGTTTTTGTATGCCAACTAATGAATCGGTGCTGATATCACCATTTGCAATCGCTTCCGCGCTTTCAATTACTATATGAAGGTGCGAAAGGTGAAACCAAGCGCGAGATTGAAGGAGCGCTTTCTGCAGGTAATGAAAACTGTTTCGGGGATGGCGAATTTGAAATATGAATATTCAGATGAACATACAGATGCAATTTCTTATGCAATGAGAAATCAAAATTCAAAATTTAGTGGCTTAACAGGAACTTAATACAGATGTTTTAAGGTCAACCCAAACATGTATTTGAGACCTATATAGAATGTGCCATCAAAGACATTCAAAATCAGTCGAGGCGCGGTAATTATGTCCTGGACTTTCAAACCAAACTTTGGATACAACGAGGATCTTTCCTAATTATAAAGATATTCTCTTTCGAAATGGCGTTAATGAGTTGACGCAGATCGATTTCGCTTCTAATTTGCAACAGCAGATGGCGAAAAAAGTACTATAATTTTTTTATTGCTTCAGACAATGTTTTAATTAATTTTGAATTTTGGAAAAAAATTTATTCAGAATAATATGATATCTTTATCGATGTGTCTTTTTTCAGATTGTTTTGTTTATAAACAAATATGCGGTCAAATTTTTAAAATTTATAAGAAAAAAAGATTTATTTCCAGACATTTGGAAATTGGGTAAATATTCACGTTGATAACGGAATCTTTAGTGATGTTCTCATGGTTGCGGAGGATTTGGTCTTATTTAATTCATTATATTTCACTGATGATTGGCAATATGAATTTTCGTCATTGTACTACATGTTACCTTTCCATTCGACACTATTCCAAACAACTAATGTATTTTGATAATTAATTGCCTTTATTACCTCACAATAGTTCATAAGTTTCAATAAGTTGTTCTACATCTTGAGACTATTAGTACAATGGAAAATTTTATTAGCTAATTTAAAATGAATCATCGGAGAACTTTGTATGCTAATTCACCAATGAATTCAGATACCAATGATGAAAAGGATGGCAGAATTTCCACAATATGAGGATCAGCAAGTGCGAGTGATTTCGTTACCATTGAAAAATTCTGAAGTACAAATGCTAATTATTCTACCCAAAGAGAGACATGGACTAGCAAAGCTTGAAAGTGAACTTACGGGACAGAAATTGTTCAATTATTTGAACGCACTTAACGTATCTGGCGAAATTACGGTATCTACAAGCTTTTTTCATAATACTTTCAAGCTGAAAATAAAGTTTAACTTGTAGTTTGTCTATAATCAACCGGTTTTATAATTTCAGCAAATAAAAGCCTTACAGGTTTTTGATCGTTAATATTAGACAACTTATTGACTGTAATACGAAAATTAAAACCTTATTTAGAATTTCATTAGAACTATTTTAGAATTTAGAATTAAAGTTCTAGCAACTATGTGGACTTTTCAGTTTTTATTTTCTCATCCAGCGCATAAGTTTAAAAAATCTTTATAGATTTCAAGTTTCCCAGGTTGTTATGCCAAAAATCGGATTTTCAATTGAATATCCTTTGTCAAATGGGCTAAAGAACATGGGTTTACAATCAATCTTCGATGAATCGACTGGTTTTTCTGGTGTTTTAAATCGGCCGTTATCCTTAAATGAAAGAAGCAGGATTATAAATAATATTCAGGTTTTTGATTTTATTCAAATCTAAATATTTTTAGTCAATTCCAAATTTTAATCCCAACTTAAACTTAAACTAAATTCGAATCGCTTTCTGCGCGAGATCTATTCAATGAAGTACTGAATTTCGAAATTCCTGACTTATTGATAATTGTTTTGAATGCATACTTTCAATAAAATTCAGCGTAGTAATGCGATAAGCAGTTAACGACAAAAATTATTGAATTCAGATCAATAAGAAAGGAATAGGTAGTGAATCTGCAAATATCTCGGCAGCTGTTCCTACGGTAACCGATGAATTCTTCTTGAATAAACAAATATTTGGTGCCGATCATCCCTTCCTCTACGCAATTATTGATAGTCGCGAAATTATTTTATATTTTGGTCGTTTCATGGCATAGATGAAGAATTATCAAATGATGATGCCATGAATCTGATTTTCTGAGGATATTGTGAAGAATAACTGAAGAATGAAATCATTTTCAGCTGTTGAAATTTATTTTGAATAAAAAATGTTTCCAATAACTTGGCATAAATTAGCAATAAATGACACAAAAATAAAATTAATAACTTCTATTTATTATTCCATGGAACATAAAGAAATTACGGAAGGGCACTGCCAAAAATATAACCAGCAACTTAATTTGACTCTAAATGGGAAAACTGACTTGATCCGGAATCTTGAAGATTGGCAGATTGAAGCTCTCTCATAATTCGATAGTTCGTGGTGCATGACCATTCTTAGTTGGTGAGGTGATTTTTCTGGTTTATTCCAATTGTGGGATCAAATTTATTTAAATTTTTGACTTCCACTACTATATAAATTCATTTGTTGATATCCGAAGACTCAGTTTTAATCTAAAGATTCAAGCTTCACAGTTGTGATCTGGAAATTTTAATTTCATCTTCTGCCTCTAGGGATTTTAATTTCATTTGTTTCCATCTAGATTTCCATCCATGGATTTTCGTCAACTTCAACTATTGCACCTGAATTTTGACTTCTCGACAATATTGCCAGTGAATCAAAAATGATATTTGATTTCGTTAAATTCTTCAAAAATCTAGTGAAAAATGATATAAATGATTGACTTTCAATAATATGAAAATATACCTAATTTTCAGTTTGATAAAAGATTTTTCTTTTTCCACATTATCAAAATCAATACTACCAATGAAAGTACTGACACTGACCTCCGATTAACATAGTGAAGTTGAAGGGATGGAAAAGTGATTGTTATGATAACGCTAGACAAAATACATATTTTACTGAAGTGAAAACATATTCACATTCCTTCTTAATTTTAATTCTCTTACGTCTACTTGATTAAGATGATATATGGCTAATTATGTTTGCCTTTTTTTATTTGATTATCATTTCTCTGCTTTTTATCATTGAACAATAAAAAGTGTAAAGATATGCATTGTGATAACTTACTTAATCAACGCGATGCTTTCAGCCCGTTTACAATGAAATTATTTCACACAAATTAAGGCAAAGTACTGTAATTATCTCTATGCACGCATCTTCATAATCTAATTAATATTTTATTAGAGATTTACTAAATTCATAATATTGTTACAGTTTTTTTTCAGGATATTAAATTCTTTTGGCATATATTGTTCATTTTATTTTCGAAACAAAAATGATAAATTTGTAAAACGATCCTCTAAAATTTCTGAAATTTCCTGAAAAAATAACTTTTTATACTTTAAACTCTATGCATTTTATTACTCATTCCTCGAGTCTGTTTTAAACAGTTGATAAATGATAAGGAATGAGCTATTTTCATTTGGCAATAAAAGCAGGGATAATGCAGTGCATGAAACTTATTGCAGCACATGAAATTTATTTATCGTTTATTATTTCCATACTCTAAAAATCGGTCTGACCATGCCAAATCGAGAAACTTTTTCCTTAATGATTTATATTAACTAAAAAACTCGCGATTTATATTGCTCATTGCTCCAATATATCGTGATTTGTCAACGCTAAATTTGCTTCATTTTCAGCACATTTTGTACTCAATAGAAATTTTTAAATTTCATATAACTAAATTAGGAAAATATGCAAAATGCGAGAAAAAAAAAAGAGGTATATAATGTTACGGAATCAAGAACTCAGTCAGTTATTGATTAATGTACAATTGAATTAATTCGAGAAATTTTGATTGGTTTGAAACAATGATAAAATGAAACTTAACATTGTGCGAGTTTTTTATAAATACCGGAAATTGGAAATTTTTCCAAAAATTGGAATTAATTTTTAGTTCTGTAAGTATTTCTGATTACGATTTTTTAGTTTGTAGGAGTATTTATTCTCTGCATACAAATTAAGTAGTTTGAAGCCGATGCATCATTTTTTCTCATGCGTATACAATAATTAATTTGAAATAGGTTGTTTATAGTTCATACATAGACTAAAAGGATCTGAATTACTTCTCGAATAAATATCATGGAGGAAAAGCAAGCTAGGAAGTATGCAAAATGTAGAATTTGTTGCCATCATTCACATTTCACAATGTCTCATTATATTTAAACATTGATTAATTTAAACATGAACTATGCCGAATTATCAAATGGAATGTTTTCCCGAAGAAATATCTTTCCGAAACGATTTATGAGATCCTCTCAAAAAAAGGAATTAACGCATCATCTTCTGTATGAAAATTTTTCCGGATGAAATACCTCTTACCATGAGGAATCACTATCCCAACCGGAAATGAACAATACATCCGTCTGTATAGCTCGTAGCATGCGGCACATATGCAACGTTTTGATTTTTGATATGGTAGGAAGTGGTGTTTTTGTGATCAATTTGGTGCTAAGAGAGTTGCTGTAGGAATATGTTGTACAAGATTAGGAGTGATGAAGATAGCATAGTAAAAATGATGAGCAGGATGGTGAAGTTTGTTGAATAGCACTCGGAAATAGATTGAGAAAATTTGCGAAATACTGTGCGATTCAATTAGAAGCAAAAAGAAATATTATGGCTGGCGTAATTCGGCAAATATTGATGCGAATCATAAACGGTATTGAAAAGCTAAATAATTAGAGGTACCAGTGGAAGTGGTGGCAAGTTATCAGTGATAATTAGGCCAGTAATGATGAATTACCAGGATAATGATGCATTAGTGGCTGACATTTGAATATTGTTGTAATTATTTTTTGTTTATTGCTTTTTCAAGCTTTGATCAGTTTGACTCCTCAGTTGCACTCTGTTTAATTGTAATATATATGCATTTTTCAATTCCTGATAATCTTAGTGATCTTTTATTTGCATTTATCTGAGTTTTATTTGTTTTGTAACTTTTCTCGTAGAAATGATTACAAAATAATTAAAACAGGATTTAGTAATTATTTCAGAATGCCGTTTGATTCGATTGGGAGTGAAAAGTCATTGGAGAAGTTAGTGAATCGAAAAAGAGCAAATAGTAATGATCTACAATTTATAGATTTGAATCAAGTATGGTCATAAAACGCATAAAATTTTATTAAACAGTTTAAGTTTTCTTTCCTTATTCAAATTTATTGCCAGACTTGCTTCACCGTATGTAAATAAAGTCCATTTATGGTGATTCTAGAAAAGATTTATTTCTTTTTTGACATTATTCAGATTAGATATAGGTATGGCAGGTTGGATATAGATATAATTTGTCGAGCAGTTTGTCAAATCAATTTGAATTTCATTTAAATTTCAGTTTACTGATTAAATATGCTTCTTTGACAACGAATTTTAGTATTCCCTCTTTTAGGATTTTTCTCGCATATTAGAAAATTATCCGAAAACACTATCATTTCTGTTATTTAATTGCTGCCTAATACTTCTTAGTATTATCGTTTTTTAAGAGATAAAACTTAGAAGAGAGAAAATTTTGTAGGAGATTGGTGTAGACAAACATTTAATACTTTTTGAAAATCGAAGAATGCAGTTTTTCGTTTTGTTCCAGAAGGAGTCAGAAACAATTAAGCGGAAACTTTTCGATTTCAGTCATGATCCAAAAGTTTTAGAAGTGCAACAAAGGATTTTGAATAGCATTGTAAGTATTAATGCAAACTGCTATGTAATTGTTTCGCGTCCTCTACTTGGCAACAAGAAAGATTTAAGTAACATATTATTTGGACAATTAGAGCGACAAACTTTTGAGGCAAATGTTTTTTTGCTGAACTCTATGAATCTGTTTTGTTTTATCTATAATAAGATAAAATTCTGTTCTAACTTCAGACTAGTAAAGTTACACTGTTTCAAGTTCAAGTATATTCGTTACAAAGCAAAAATTCTTTTCTTCAGATTTTCTAATTAAATTTTAGATAACTTTTATATATCATACATGCTTATTTTCCAAATTCTGCACATAGATATATAGAAGCATATGACTTCTATAACATAAGTTAATTTTTCTTATGAAGTCTTCTTTGCTTAAGAGAGCAAGATTCTGCAAAGCATGAAATTTCTGCATTTTTGTTCTACTTATGAAATGAAAGGGGCATCCTCTTAACATTTTATAATCAATCAATTTTCATTATGTTTTCAGAAGAATGCTTCGTCAATGAATGAATCTGACGTAAAATATCCATGTTCCATCAATTCTGATAAAAACGTTGAATCTCGGAAGTGTTATCCTATTATCAAAAAGAACGGTGTATTTTCGGAATCAAGATTTAATACACATTTCAAGTACATTTCACTTTGTTGTTTTTGGGAAATTCATCCAGTAATATCCTTCTTTATTTTTCCTTACAGCGATATGTATTTTTTGCTTCATTAATACTGATTTCAAATTAAATTTTCAGCAAAGTAACTTAAATTTGCGTAAAGTATAATTCTAGGTAACGTGATGCTTAACTCATTTTAAGAATCTGAAAAATCGAAAGGTTGACTGCACACGTATTTAATGCGAGTTTGATTTTCAGAAGGCATTATTTTTGTAAATTGTTATGCTGTAGTTGCGTTTCAATAAAGAGATGTTTTCAGAAGTGCCAGTGGACGACCACTTATAAAAAGAGTACTGCCAGTATTTGCTAGTAATGTATGTTTATCATATGTCTCTTTATTTTTTTGCTTTTTCGCAGTTTATATATTAACATTCTAAAATGAAATATATGGCAGAAAAATTTTTCCAACATAAGTATGATATCTAGGTTTTTATGAACTAATTTTGATAAGTCTTTTTAGATAGTCAACTGATTTTATACTTTTTTCCGTGTTATGAATTCTGAGGAGCATCGCAAAATAAATTGGTATTCATTTCCATTTTTAGGTAAATGCCGATAAAGATAAGACACAGCGATATCTGGGAGGAAAGTAAACTTTATTGCAAATTTTTCTAATTTTTTCGCAAAATTTTTGGTCATTCATATTCAAAATTGATACTATTCGTTTTCTATTCTATTTCGTCTATGTTTACTATTTTAACTAGTATTTAGACAATCGACATATTCGTTCAAATCTTCAATTCATTAATTTTCTCTTTTAAGTTTTTAATGATATCAGTTGATTAGAAAATCACTTCCCATAATTAACTTATTACCATTTGTGCCGGAATATATGATTTTGTATTCTTCATACCATTTTGCCTGAGAATTTCATAACATATTTATAGGCGAGTTATTCTGGCAATTCATAATAAGGGAAATGAATCAGTGCAAAATAAACAAACTATATTTATTGGTGGATGTGGAGCTTCAAATAAAAGAAAAGGATGGAAAGCAGATGAATCATTGAAGAATTTCGATGACAATGTGCTTAATGTGATTGAGGCTGAGGTTTGTTGTTGTGCATAGTACTTTTAGTAAACTAAATTTTAGATTTTAAACTCATCATGTTTATTATTATTTAAATATTTCATCGTACCGTTTTGTTTAAAATAATATATGAGAACATCACATAATTTATGAGTTATGTAAACATAACAATAGCACCGAACATATTATGCTGCACAACTTAGTTTCCGTTATATGCTTGTTATAAAAATAATCATATAAATGATGTATTTTGTATTTAACAGTGTTAAAGTTCCTAAAATTTTAAAAATTTTCGGCAAATTTTTATCTACGTAGATAAGCAAGAGAATATTTTTAGCTTTCTTTCTGGTAAACACTAAGAAACTGATTGAGAACATTCTCAAGTTTCTTAATTTTTAGATAATGTCAACACGAGCAGACATTAAATGGACGGATGTATCTGGTTTGGAAGCAGCAAAAAAGCGCTGAAAGAAATTATTGTTCTTCCATTTCTCAGGCCGTATGATTTTATGTACTCAGCAATAGTTTGTGATACGTAATAAAATTTTTATATTACTAAATTATTTATTGCTAGCTGTTCAACATATATTCTTTGCAGTAAGATTGGGATATATTTTCATCAGAAAATAACGGAATCGAATAGACTTATTTTTTTATTTCGTGGTATTTAATTTTTTGACATTATGTTGGTGTTTGGGAAATATTTATGTTTCAAAATTGAATTTAGGAGAAATCATGGAATTATATGTTCATGAGACTAAGGTTGAATCTATATGTTTTCTCCATTATCCAAAAATAGCAGAAATAGTAAAAAGTTTTATCATTTCCAATATTTCTACATCGTATAATTTAGTTTTTGTTTTTGTTCCTTCTTTCACACAACATTGTTTCAGTGATATTTTCAAGGGCATACGTGCACCACCCAAAGGTGTATTACTTTTCGGACCACCTGGTACAGGCAAAACCATGATTGGTAATTATATTTATTCTTCACGGTTAAAAAGTAATGTTTTCTATAAAATGTTTTTTTCTTTCCTTTTCTGTTAAATAGCAGTGATCTATGGCACTATTGTTGCAGGACGTTGTGTTGCATCACAATGTAAAGCGACGTTTTTCAACATAGCTGCATCTTCTATTACGTCGAAATGGGTCGGCGAAGGTGAAAAGCTTGTCCGGGCCCTTTTGCAATAGCGAGGATTTTGCAGCCTTCTGTAGTTTTTATCGATGAAGTGAATTGATTTTAATTTGATTTTATTTTAAGTAGAACTTTTGACTGCAACATATTATCTGGCAATGATTTCAAACAAGGCTTATAAAGCCGATCATTTTAGTTGTTTTAAATTACTAGATCATAAGCTATAATTTAGTTTTTAAAGTTTTTGAAGTTCTAATTCTTCCTTTTATTATATCATCTATATTGTTCTAATTTTGAGGTGTCATTCTCTAGTACTTTTCATATCTTACATTTTGACCGTTGAAGTTTTTTGGTCTGTGCCTATAGATAAGACATCGAGCAATGTAAAGAATGTCAAACCATTAATCAAATACGTGGATCCTTAGGATTCAGCTTTAATTGTAGATTGATTCATTGCTTACAAGTCGTAATGAGAGTGAGCACGAATCATCAAGACGAATAAAAACTGAATTTCTTATCCACTTAGATGGCGTTGCAACTACAACTGATGAAAGAATTCTCATTTTGGGAGCCACAAATAGGTGTGATTTTTTATTCATCCATTTTTTTCATTAATATTTTTCCTTTAAATATTTCTTATTTTCTTTGCTTTTATTTGTAATTTTCCTCTAAAAAAATTTTTTTGGAAAAGATTTCGAAAAATACATTACGTCAAGTCCGTTGGAAAAGCACTGTAACCGAATAAAAATGTAAAGCTGCATCATTATGAATTTTTTTCGTTTTTGAGACCACAGGAATTGATTCGGCTGTTAAACGTCGTTTTGCAAAGCGATTATACATTGGCTTGCCTTGTGACGCTGCAAGAGTACAAATGATTCAGTCACTTCTTAATGATCAGAAACACGAGCTTTCCGATGATGATATAGAATTTGTAGCGAAATTAACGAATGGTAAATTCAAGCAGAATTTGTCATTAGTATCGAATCGTTCATTGAAGAACACGTAATTCACATCCCCGCCTTTTTGAATGCTTTCTTTTCATAAGACCTAAAATTGCATTTTTTTAAAATCGGTTTGTGGAATTGCTGTTGTTGCTATTAGGTGAAGAAAATTTTTTTATTTTACTACTAGTGCTATAAATTTCATTATGAAAACATTGTAGGTTATTCGGGTGCGGATATGAAACAACTGTGTTCCGAGGCAGCGATGGTTCCAGTCCGTAATATTGTAGATTCATCATCACTTGATATTGCTTCCATTAGTGCTGATGATGTTAGTTTTATTAATTTTTTAATAACCTCAAGTCCAAAAAATTCTAACATTTGAATTCATAAAATTATCGATGCCTTCGATAGCTGTTACTCCTAGAATATTATTAATTTAATAATCCAGTTTTTCTAAAGCTCTACTACTTCATCTTGCTCATCTCTTTTTATGCATTTATGTTTTTGTTAAATAAAAAAAATTTTTTTGTTCAGATTCGACCAATCTCTTTCTCAGATTTCGAAGCGGCAATGTGTTTTGTTCGTCCAACTGTTGTTGAAAAAGATCTCGAAGGGTATCAAGCATGGAACAAACAATATGGATCTTTTGTTACGCAATAGATGGATAATGATTTTTAAGAATTATCATTCCATCATTCGATGTTATAATTTTTAAGAAATATTTCTTCGGATAAATATCTGTGAAGCATTGACTTTTTTTCATTGTTATATGGAACCATTACTTTATAGAATTCTCCAAAAATGCGCACCATTTCCTGTTGTTATCTATTTGGTTGTCGTTCTATATGATTAATAGTGAGGTAACAAAGATCTCTTTGCGTTTGATAAAAATTTTTTCGAATATAATTTTGAAGGGAAGAAAGGATGTATTATACAATTGAGCTAAACAGTTTTAATTTCATATTGCCATCATACTGAAATCCTGAAGTTATGTTTCCTCACCATTTCATTGTTATGATAGCTCAGTTTGATAATGGGATTAAATATTACACGCGAAGTTGTAGAAATGCATGATGAAAACGCCGTTGAACACGCTTTTTGCTTCACTTAATTCTATATCAAAAATCAGATGAACTTATTTTAAGTACTATTGAAGTGGTAGTTATAACAGACCGGTTTTTCGATTGTTAGAACAAGAAATTTTGTGTTTGCACTTGGTTTAAATTGTCATGGAAGAAAGCGAATTGGAGGCTTATCGGTTGCAGGTTTGTTACATGTCGTTTTTTAGATTTTGTTTTTTTTTTCTTTTGAATAGGTCGCAAATTCCCGATAATTTTCTTTTTTAACATTAAGATAAAAATGCTTGAACAATTCTCATATGAATAAGTCGAGGTCGATTCAGATGACTGCGAATAAATTCTGTTCATGTATGGATAAGGTTTCTTATGTAAATGCTCATGTTTTCTTTTGCATGAAAAGTTAATGATGCCTAGATCGTATGTTTGTTAGAGACTTTGGGACCAAAATCATTTAAATCTATGAAAAAGCTTTCATATAATGTTCTTACTTTTCAGCTTAAACAAATTGACGAAGAGCTTGAAACATGTACAGATCTTCGAAAAAGAAATACGTTAATGGATTCATATTCTGACTTAATGGAACTTATTGCACTTTTGACTGGTAAGGAAATTTGTTTTGATATTTGAAGCATTATATACATTTTTTCATTTTGTTTTACTGTTGTTTAATATTACTTTATGTACAGAAAGTTCCAAAGTGAGATTATTTAGTGATTGGTTTAATAAATTTTCAGCATTTTTTGAGGAAATTCATGACATTAATGGGCAAAGCATATCATTTATTCCGTTACTTGATTAATTAGTCTTTTCTGATGATTTCAGTTAACAAGAAAATATTGGCTTAAATTTATGTTATTTGGTAGTAAGAATTAATTTGAGAAAAAGCTATGATTGATTTTATAAATCTAAACCAAGTTTCATGTTTCCCTCTTCTCCCATAATTTTTGCATTATAGAATTTTTGAGACTCTGAAAAATTTGCTCCTCTTGTTATCGTTTCTTGGCCATTTGAACGTTATTTTGCAGAAAATGAAACGAAAGTGGCTGAACAGGATTGCAGCAAAATTTGCACTATCGCTGATGTCCAAGATTCCAACCATTTAATTGGAATGCATTGTCTTGCACCGTATAATCGAATTATTGATCGAGCAGTGCATTTTCACGATGCTGTTATTCTAGATTTTGTTAAAAATTCAAATGTAGAAGAGAATGATCTTAAAGTTTGTCGAGCTAAATTAATTTTTATAACTTTAATCTTTCTTCGTATTTTCTTTCAGTGGAAATGGATTTGTAATACTAAAAGTGATTGTATTAACAAATTTTGTTATCGATAAGATGAAATTCTTTTTTCATTTTATTATTTTGTTTTTATTACAGAGCATCACGTGATCCATTTCTTAACCATTTTATGCTTATAGGTCAAAGTATTATATGGTCATCCTCTTGAAACAGCAATGATAGCTTGCGAATATTTTCTTGATGATCGTTGTAACTTTGGGAATGAGTGCCGTTTTTCGCATGGTGAAGAAGTTTCATTTTCGGACCTCAGGGAATATCAACAACCAGATATTTCGTATGTTTACGAATTTATGCTTTATGTACTTCACTGTCATCTGCGGTAAACAAATTGCCAGAATAAATTGAAGATTGAATAAGATTCCAATACTTACCTTCGTTTTCGGTCAAAAAAATATTTAGTTATTTAGGATGGTGAGAGAAGGTTCACTTGTACTCGTATTGGGTGAAAATAAATTATGGAGCAGTGCTCGGGTAACTGCTATAGATAATGAAAAATTGGCTGTTCGATTACTGATTACAGAGAAAGAAATTGCTGTGGATCAAAGTAAAATTTATCCAATCCCTCAATTATCTGATGACACCGAAGGTTTCTTTTGAGCTTAATTTTTGTCAAAATTTTTATTGAAATATCAATTTTTCTTGAATTTTTACTAAGCGCTAAAATTTGTTTCTGTTTAAGAAAGTATTAGTCGGCTAACCTTTATCTTGATGATTGAATATTAGTGAATTAGTATTGATTTTCTTGGTCGATTTAGCATTTAGTCAATTTTCGCTAAAATTTGTGCTTGTAAACAAAATTTTCGAAAAATAATTGAGTTTGCATGCAGTAAGTTTTGCTAAATCAATTTAAGCTTTTTGTGATAAGGTCTATTCTAAATTAGAATAGAACTATATATTGTTTTTAGACGAAGTCGATACAGAAAGTTTAGCTTCAACATCACGGGAGGAATATAAGCAGGAAAGATGTGGAAGTGTGACAGTTGGCGTCATTGGTGACTGGGAAAAGCATACACGTGGTATTGGAATGAAGTTATTACTGAAGATGGGTTATCGAGCTGGTGAGGGACTTGGTAGAAAATCAGATGGTATTGTACATGCCATACAGCCAGTAATTTTTCCCAGAAGTACGTGGAATTTTGAATTTTTCTGATTTCTTTTTCTTGACGAAGCGTAACGAAGTCGTGATTCTGTTGAGTGTTCATTGCTCCTTATATATATCAATATTTTGCAGAAGGTTTGCGACATAACTTAGCATGTTTCTTGAACTTTAAACTTTATTTCAGTTAACAAATTATTTCCTTATTTTTTCAACTTCGAAATTTTTAATTTTTTTTGGAATTTTCGTCTGATCAGCCTTTTTTATAATTTTATTTCATTTGAAAAATGGATTTATTTATCTTTTTTAAGATAAATCATTGGATATGTGTGTGGAAGCGAAGAATAAGAAAGTAACGGACAGAATGAAATCTCGTCAAGAACAGGTAAGACAGACAATCACGAAACAATTAAAAGCCATTGAGAAGCCAGTAGATGTTTTCGAACTGTTAAACGATAAATTAAATAAAACTTCAAACATGGAAGAAGAGAGAAATGAAATGAAGGAGATGGAAAGTTTACAGGTGAACAAATTCTGTATTTAATGAACAGAAGTCAAGTTTATAGATTTATTTCAAGGAATATTAATTTCGTGAGTAATGTTATTTTATTTTTCTTTTTTTTTTTGGTGGAAGAAGAACAATTCGTTTACATGACAAATGTATTGAATTGTTGACGACTAAATCATGCTTCTGCAATATAATCTACAATATAATTGGATTTCGTTTGAAAAAATTGCTTTTTTTCAGAATAATTCTTCGACAGATCTCGGTATTCAATCATTAGATTTGGATAAAAAGCTGAAACAGTTGAAGGATAAAGAACGTAAGCTACGTGGAGGTATTACACGTAATCAACGTGATGCTGCTACAGCTGATAAGTTGAAGAAAAATTTGATAAAATGTCGCGACGAAATAAAGCAATTATTGACTCGACAACATCGACTCAATAGTTTGATGGATAGTCGACGAAAGAAAAAGATATATTTTGAGAATAATTAAGAATAAATCCGTTTTCTATGATTAGTCATATAGATATAGCTATATAAAACGTAATAAATTCTCCTATCTATGATTTTTGCCTAATCAAACGATCTGATTCTTCTCACAGGTCATAAATAAACTGTGAAGAAATAAATATTTTTACGTAATAATTAATTAATAAGTGATTTCAAGAGAAGCAGTTCTAATTATAACGATTTATGCGGAAGATACAAATGTTTAATGTTACATCAACTAACGTGTAGCATCCTGATTAGTGTTTACTACAATTTGGAAAATTGATCTTTTCATTTTCAAAACTTTTAAATTGACATTTATTATCCAGTGCGGAATATTTCATGATGCTAATGCATAGCGAATCAAACGTGTCCCTGAATTGATTTCTGTGAAAAGTAATAGCTGCTCTGCATTATTAATGGAATAAAGACGCAGTGGAAATGTCACGGAAATTTTTTAAAAAGTTAAAATGTATTTAAAAAGTTTCATGAATTGGATATGAGCAGCAAGTCTTTCATCATCCTAAAAGTTAATAATATGTAATGTTTGTATTGAACCTTAATTACTAAGAATATGTAGGAGATTAGCGTCAACCATATTTACTTCGAAAATTTGAACTAATCCATTCCGATTATTTAACCTTTGTTGTGAAAGAAAAGCTACCACAAAACAAATTAAATTTTGTAACTTGAAATAATTTTTCTTGATGTGATTGATAATGATGTATCTAATTCCATAGAGAGTTAGATATATATTAATAAAAATAGTTCAGTGATCATTAATTCCCTAAAATTCAGTGATTTGAGTCTCCCAATTTTTCATAAGCTCTTCCACTCTTACGATTGAAGATTTTATAATAAAAAACAGAGTGGGGTTGAACTTCATTTTATCCGCTTTTTCTTGCACTTTATTAAGCTCGATATTCATCGTTTTAGCAATTACTGTTAGATATGATATTAATTTTAGCTGCAAGGCTATTAAAGTTGCTTTTAATGTTGCCAAGTAACCATACTGATGAACCATAACCAGTCTTTTGTTTCAATAATTCCTTAAATTCACCAAAAACATTTAGAAATTAATTTTCAATTTTGAAGAATTAGTAAAATCTTAAATTCGAAATCTTTCTAAAAATTTATCGAAATTAATTGTAATTTTTCACTTTTATTCGTAGTCATCAGGAGATAATAAAAATTTTTTAATGATAATTTTAAGTTAAAATATCGATCTATATATATAATGAGCAAGCAAATTTATGAATTTCCGGATGATTTAATTCAAAGATTTTTTCCATAAAAAATGGATTAAAAAGATACGTCAAAATGCTATGAACTAGTAATAATTATATCTGGCAGTTTACCATTTCTTTCATGGTACATATATATATATATATATGTATGTATGTATGTATGTATGTATGTATGTATGTATGTATGTATGTATGTATGTATGTATTTATGTATGTATGTATGTATGTATGTATGTATGTATGTATGTATGCATGTATGTATGTATGTATATTGTAACTTTCTCGAATATTTTTATTAACACCTGAGCCATAATAGGAAATCAAATTTTAAATGAATGTTTTACTTTAAAAATTTGAATATTTCATTTGTCAATTTTTCTATTTCAAGTTTATTACAATTTGTTTTGAAATTCATCACACATGATTTCCTTCTTTTTTCTTTATATTAAATTTGGCTTTTTCCTTAATTAATTATTCAATTAAATGATTAATCGATTCCTTTTTGCAGTGACACGTTTCTACATGAATATTCCATATTTAGCATCGCTTCAATCATCACATTTACGTAACCTTTATATAGCCGCTGGTTCTGCCGCATTTTTTGGTTTTACGTTTGGTTTCGAAGGAGGAATTATAGCTAATGCTTCATTTACATGCAACATAATGAAGCAATGAAGCCTATGAATCAAACATTTCTCTATATCCTAGTGATTATCTCACCTGGTAGATAATTTTTCAATCGTCTTGTTGATAATGACTAATAATAAAAATGAAGCAAATAAATTTCTTGAAAATATTATATTATAATTAAAGCAATTACAAATCCATGAAGCTTTTCAATTTCCAATAATATCAATTTCATAATAATATTACATCTGAAATAGGTTAAAGTGATTTAAATTTTTCCTTTAAACTGCAAATTGTATTAAAATAGCATGAGGAATTCTGAATTATGTAAGTTACGCCAAGTAAAATTATTTTATTATTTCCAATTTTTGCTGCAAAAAATTGTTCCCTTGAAAAATTTTCCAATTTCTTCCTTTATTCAGAAAAAAATGCGGAATAATAATTTGAGATTTTTTTGCGAAGAAAAAAATTACAAATTTATCTAATAAAATTTGTCAAATCAATCAACTGCATCTATTAATCATTGTTATTGCGGAATATTATTATCATTTTTGCGGTCATTATTATCATTATTATCATCTCTTTCATAAATATCGCTAGATAATTATTAAATTGTTTGCCTTAAATTACGAAAGAATTTAAATTGTATCAAGAAATGACAAAGTCATTTATGAAATCATTAGAATAATATAAATTTAGGAGCAGCAACAATAGCATCATTATTAGCCGCACCAATAAGTGATCAATTCGGTCGTAAAAGGCTATTCTAAGTGCGATCATATGCGACACAGTTGGAGCATTACTTTGTTCCATTTCGCTAAATAAACAAATGCTTATTTTTGGACGACTTATAATTGGTTTCGCATTAGGTAGGCATTTCATCAAAATTAACTCTAACACTTCTTTTTCATTCCAAACAATCATTATATCATATCATGCTCATCCACTCATATTCATAGCTATGTCATACAACTTTCAAAAAAAACTAAAACGCAAAAATTCTTTCTTTATTTGTTGAAATTTATAAAAACTTATGATCAAAAATTAAGTTATGCAAAAAAATCCTATCAAATAGTTCTAATAATTCATATTAATGAAATAATATTGATATATATATAAATTAAAATAAATTTTTCGTCATTATTATTTTGCAAATTTATTTATTAACTTTTTCCCCTTTTTCTTTCTTTTATATATATTCCTGTTTAAAAAAAAAAGACAATTATTATTTAATTTTTGAATTCTTTTTTTTCTAAAAGTCTCTTAATGTTTTATTTATAATAAGCACATATTCTTTGTTTATTTATTTTCAATAAAACAAAAAAACAATACAGTATATTAATTAAAATTATAATTCTTTATTGACGGAAAAGAATTTTTTTATTATTTACTATCGTTTCGTTTTTATACAATTATTTTCTATCAGAATATAATTCGCTATTGTTTTCTTTTTTTTAATTTATAATCTTTCATTATTTTATAATTATAATTTTTAATTTATTATTATTAACATAGTTTAATGTTACTGATATAATTTACTATTATTTCCTTTTTATACAATCATTTTTAAAACTTTGAAAAAATGAAAAAAAAACTAGATTTTGGAACTTAAGTTTTTTGGATTCTAAATTTTTGCTACAAATTTTGAGTTCTAGATTTTTAAAATTGTAAAAATTTGTAAATTCATATTAATGGCAATTTGGCGATATTAATGCTAAGGAAAGTTATGAAATTGAAGGTTTTGGATCAAGCGTTGTACCAGTATATATCAGTGAGATATCATTACCTAATTGTCGTGGTTTTCTTCTCACATCATTTCAAATGTTTATTACAGTTGGATTAGCATCAGCAAATATCGTTGCAGGTAAAATTATCAATATTTATCATATCTTATTATTAAAAAAATTTCTGCTTTTTCAAATATTTTTTTATTTTTAAACTGCCAAAATGAATTTTCTTTTACAAAAATTGCGGAGTTAATTTGAAAGAAAGTTTTGCTCGATTATTAAATTTTTAATAACCAATGAAACTACCATTATATCAGCTAATATTAATTGGACATTTTAGAAAAAGAAAGTTTCGAAAAGTTGCAATTTTAAAATATGCAATATGCTTTTAAGAGCAAATAATTCATACCGCTTTAATATGCAACAAATCTCAGAGCATATGTTGAATAATTGAAAAGTTTTTGATAAAATGATACATCGTAAAGATAAAATAAAAACGATCAATGATCAATAATCAAAATTCAAAAATATAAATTTTTTAAAAACGATTTTATTTCGAAGATTAAAGAAAATTTTTAATCAACTAATTAACACCATTCATTGATAAGATTTAATTGATTCAATTTTTATCACAATTTTTGTTAATGTAGGTATATTATCACATGTGCAGCCAACATGTATTGGATGGCGCTTAATGCTTAGTTTCATAATTGTGCCAAATTTAATTCAATTTGCCGTTTTCTCATTCATGCCTGAAAGTCCGCGATGGTTATGTGCCAATGATCAACGAGATGAAGGCATTCGAGTGATTTGTTTCTTAATTATTTCATTTTTATAGGCAATAAAATAACACTTCACAGATAGGCGAGATTCCGATATCAATCAATCAATATTGCTATATTAAAATATTACTTATTTCCTTATCGATGCATTTTGCTTCAGCAGATAACATTCGAGAATATTTTCGTTTTTTTGAAACAGATCATGATAAATTATTTATTGTTAACTTTAATAACTTTATAGGCAACACAGTGGCTTCATCGAAATGATGAAAAGCTTCAGCAAGAAGAAATTGATCGTTTGAGTATTTATATTGGTTATAGAAAACGACTTAAAGAAATGTTGGAAGGTATTCAAGGAAATAATCAATTTAAATTTAATTATTCTTATTCAATCCAATTATTATTATTATTATTATTTTATTTTTCTGATAAAACATTCCACTGTTTTTTATAATAACATTTTCATTTCTAATTTTTCTTTTAAAAAATGAAGCAACTTAATAAATCTAGTATATAGTTTTTAGAGTTTCGTAAAGTTATGCAATGTATGTATATGTCATTTAAAATTTAATGCTTCAATAATTTGATTTGTAATTATTTTATGCAAGAAATATTTTTAGAACTTTGAATTCTTCCTCCTTTTTCTCTATTATCAATTTTGCAAATTTTTCTTTAACAATTTACACTAATAGTAAAAATAAACTGTATAAATTACAGGTGGATGGCGTGTAATGCACATTACGCATGATACGAATGCATTGCAGCAAATATTAGTTGGTTGCATGCTGCAAATATTTCAACAATTATCAGCTGTAAATGCTATTATGCAAGTTTCTTAATTATGAATTGTTCGAATAAACGGTCTCCGATATTTTAAATTATAAATCAGTTAACATAAATACTTTAATTATCTCAATTTAAGCTTATTCAATTTTCCTGTTACTTTATCAATTTTTTAACTTCTTATGACTTTTTAGTAAATTATAACCTGGGTCTTACTTCCATGTTTACTTCTTTTTTATTTCTTCTGCCAATAATTTTTACAAAAGTTCCAACCCGAATAATTCAAATTAACTCGAATTTTTATTATCAGTTATCATTCGTCAACAATCATCAGATCAGCTGGTGTAAAAGATATGGGATTAGTCATATGGCTTCCTTGTCTTATTTTGGGTAATTATTTCCATCTTAAATGAAAGATTTGATAAAGAAAATGTAGTAAAAAATTGGCGAACTTAAATAATTTTTAAAACTTTGATTGAAAATTTCTGAATACTTGTTAAAAGATAATTTGAAATGAAAAGAACGAATTTTGTCAATTTTGCTCAAACATTAAGCTACAATCAACCAATATTTTTCGGACAAATAATATATTCGAAAATTAAATATAAATAAATCTCTTCTTTTCCAATTTTATTGTTATAATAAAACTTCAATCTGTAACTGACATTCGAAATTGCTGACCAAATTTTAGTACTGAATTCAAATCATATATCAATATTATCGCAATGTTATTTTTATTTTCTTTGCAGTAATAAATTTTTTGAGTACAATAATTCCAATGCTAATCATTGAACGCTTCGGTCGACGGAAATTACTGCTCAGTTCAGTAGCAGGTGTAATTTTTGCGCTTATTTTCATGGGAGTTTCGTTTGGATATGTCAGTCGCGATTCCGTAATTGCACTACCGTTAAATCAAACTTTTCCAGATGATATTCCAGATTTCGTTCCGTATCTGAAGCATTGCGCCCAACATATGTTAATTTTTTCTTCACTTTATTAGCTTCTCAAATTTTTTTGCTTTTAAAATTTCGACAAATTTGTAAATGACTGTTATTATTAATCTTAATTTCACGTTTGTTTTCATATCTAAGAAAACAGAAACTTAATAAATTAAATTGTTATCTTGCAATATGATGAATTCCAGAAAAATATTCGCACATGATAATAGCAATAATAATAAAATTATATCGTATTATTTTAGAAATTGCTATTCATGCACCAATGACGAATATTGCGGTTTTTGTATGCCCAAAATTCACCAAATTATGGGTAAGTAATTCTACCCAAACTTTACATTTATTAGTTTAGTAACACAGAAAATAATGGATTACTAGCTTAAATGAATTTTTGCAATTCATCATCAAAAATATGAAAACATATTTTGTAAAATTTAAATAAAATGAAAAGAAGTAATTCGAGAAAATTGTACAACATATATATTTTATCATCTATTCAGGGCATCAAATTATTAATATTTAATAGTTAATAATAATAATTAATAACAATAATAATAGGAAGAATAATAACGGTAGTAACAATAGTACCAATAGTAACAATGATAATAGATAATAATAATAATAGTAATGATGAGAAAATTATCATCAAAACAAAATTACTGAAAATGAAACATCAATTAAAAAAGCTATGAGAGACGTTGTTATTACATTTGAAGTTTTTATCATCCTACTAAAGGAAAAATCTCTAATCCAAATATCGTATTGCAATAGTTCTGAATCAAGCGAGGAATTATATTTATTCACTCTAAATATACATTAAAAAATTTGGCTGAGTCTAATTAATTCGAATATTCCTATGCTTAATTAGTAAAACATATTCCTATTCGGCGATAAAATTTTTATAATTAAAAAATTAGTTAATTTCAGTTATTGCTTACCGGTCGATCAAAATGCAAGTTTAGTTGAATCGAAATCTTTGGTAGGTCCATGCTCCGCTGCAAATAATTCATTACGGTATGACTGGATGAATGATTACTGTGCAACAGGATATATCGTCCTACTTTTGGTTCCACTCGTAACTTTCATCGTATTCTTTGCTTGCGGTATAAATATTCGTCCATTTTGAACTTTTGAATTTCGTTAAATTTTTAATTAATTTTTACGTAACGCCCATAATATATTACTCTAATTGTTTTAAATGTTCATAAAAACTTTATTAGCTTCCTAAATTTCAGATCAAATTTATTCCTTATTCCTTACTATTAAAACGAAGCATTCATTCATTTATTTATTTTTTATTGACTCAAAATTTGATGAGAAAACAAATTTCAAATGACTAGAAAATTTTTTAAAAAGAAGGAAGAAGCAAACTTCATTATCTCATTTCACTCTGTCAATTTAACTTATTGTTTTGTAATTTAATTAAATCGTTCAATTTAGTAACAGAAGCGTAACAATTAGTGCTATGAAGAATAGTTCGTTATTAATTTTACTTCATTTTGTCATACTCAAAACGATACTAAAATTTACAGCAACAAATAGTAAATTTGATCTAAAAGTTGTAAAATTTAATTAGAATTTTCCAAGAAATCTTTCCAGTGTTATCGTTTTGAATGACGAAAAAAGTATGCAACTTTTTTTTGAAGACTTTTTAAAGAAATGAAGCTTTAATATAACTATCAAAATTTTGCCAAGGCATAAAAAGAACGGTCAAAAGGAAATTTTTATAAGAAAAATAATTATTTACTAATATTCGATAGATAATTTATCACTTATGATATTTAATATGAATCGAATAAACGTTTACATCAATAGTTGAATATGATCAAAATTAATCCTCATAAAATCACCCAATTATTCAGTAATCTATCATAATCTTACCATAATCGTAGTTCCTCATATTTAATCAACTTTCTACTTTGTTCGATATATATATATATATATATATATATATCTCCTATACCTAAATATTTCAGAAATCAAGGGATTAATTAATTAATTTTATTTGCGGCATATATTTCATTGTATACGCACTTCATTTGTCCATTTTGTTTTTTTTTTTTTAATAATACTTTAAAATACTTTTTTTAAATAACACTTTCATAATTCTTAAAATTTCAAAAACTCGAAAAACCAACCGTATTCCAGATAATTGAAGTAATATTTTTAGGTTACGCACCATCTTCGTGGGTAATTAATGCGGAAATTTATCCCATGTGGGCACGAAGTATTTGCGTTAGTATTTCTGCATTTTGCAATTGGTTTTTCGATATCATTGCCTCGACGTCTTTTATCTTCTTGATCAAGAATGTTGGAAGAGACAGTAAGAATTTCAAAGGGAAATTTAAGTTTTATTTTTATAATTAGTAATAAGCAAACAAAAATCATTAAAACTATCCGATCACTTAAATGGCTCATTTTGTGTTGGGTAAAGAAGTGTGCGCCATAACATGAACATATTTATGAGTATTAACAAAAATCTATACGATGACTGATTCATCATAATTGACATGAATGATGATGCTTCAAATGTTGGCAAAAACCTCTAAAATTTTTTAAAGTTATACCAAAATAAATTAAATTCTCGAAATTTTCAGCAGCATTCTTCATCTATGCGGCTCTCACCATGGTTGCATTTGTGTTTTTTCATTTTCTTGTCCGAAACGAAGGGAACAAGTTTGGAGGATTTGGAAACAACGCCTAAAGTTAATCGAAAACCTATGGCACTTACGTTTTCCGAATGTGAACAAATGCATTTTTAAAGGAAAAGCAAACTTTATGATATAAAATAATATTTATTTCCACAAACCAAAATGCAAAGACGAGAAATGAACAAAAATCTTAAAAATATTACAAAGATCATTGAAAAAGCAAGACAAAAACTGACGCTTAGAAACTTAGTCTCTTTTACGATGTTTTTATGAAAATTTTCATGATAAGCGGAATTTAAATAACTTAAGGTATTGTTAAGAGTTCACATGATGAAAAGCATATTACCCTTCTGCAAATGTTTCTCAACTAAAATTATAACTAGTCTCTAATTTAGCATAACATCTAACGTTTTAAGTTGACTACTACTACAGAAATTGTTGCTTAGTAATATATATTATTTGTACAACTTTTTAGAAATTAAAAAATTTCATAAGTTCTGTGATTTTTATTCCCAACATGTTGCAGACTTTAAATAATAATATTATCGAAATTTCTCGCATTCAGTGTTTAGAATACATGAAGTAAATGGATTTATGTCTTTTTCCGCATATTTTGAAAAATATCCAAGTATTGATGCATGGTATCAAGGGCACTATATGGTTCCGGTTGGGCTTTTGCAAAACTGATGGCTTCTCAGCCACATGATCAGGAAAAATACTGCTATAAATTCTTGCAAAAATTACCACATTGTGATGCCACGCAAGATGGTGCATACTCAACTTCAACAATAACACCTTTGCTAATTACACCCATTGAAGCATTGCCGGTTCGAATAATGAAATCTTGCAACATATATTCATAACCAGAAACTTCGAATTTTCCAGCAGTATCTTGTACTAATCCGGAACTAAGTTTTGCCAAAATACAATCAAATCCACGATCGGATATTGCTCGTGGACAATGTTTTTGCTTGTCATTCGGTGCTATTGTGAAAGTACTTTGCGGAAAACGTGAATGATGAAGGATGAATACATGATTGATAGCTCCTTGAACATTATCATTCGGCTTGAATGGTGTGGAATCAACCGCAAAAACACCGCCCTTTACGCCACCTTCTCCTTCGATTGCACGCTCAATACTAACAGTAGTTTTGTTAGTTTCGAAAACCCACGCAACACCCATTTCTATCTTTTGTCGTTTTGTTTTTCATTCATATGACGAAAAGAAATCCTGTAAATACGAAGAAAATATTCTATATTAATTAATTGACTGTTCTTTTACTCCAAGTTTGTCAAACAAATTCCTGAAATAATCTGAAAAACTTTCAACATTCATTCAATAATACCGAAAAAATAGAAAAAAGCTACAACATAGCGCATCTAAAACGTTTTATTTCTCCTTAAACAGTAATTATGTAATTTTTATCATCCATTTATTCATCATAAATTCGGTTATTATGTTCCATTATTGAGTATTAAGCGCAGATAAGTATAAATATATGTAATTACGCCAGCAAATGTGTCAAAAACTAAAACATCATAATAATGAAATTTTTGTATTGCAGTATATTAAAAATTCCAGGTGAATGCAAAGTCTATCTCATATATGTCACATAAAATAGCATCACGCGATGTTTTGGTTTAAATATAATTGCATAATATGTTACGTAAACCAATACGCAATACGTTTCTTTCTTCTTTGGCGCAAACTTTTATCGCTAACAAATACATTGAGTACAAGTTGAAATTTAAAAAAGAGAAGATTAATTTGAGATGAAGAAGAGATTAAGGCTTTTAAAATAAAGTGCTTTTAAAGAATTAAAAGGAAAAAAAATACCCGTAGGATATATACTCCAACAAAGTTGAGAACGCGAAAGAAATCATTATCAAAAAAATATCAAACAAAAAAAATTCGACATAATATGCAGAGACTCAGGGTATTAAATAGATAAAGCCGCTAACTTCTTCCTTAGCAATTTGAATGCAAGCCTATTAGTTGCAACTAATGTTCAAGTTGCGAAAAAGAGATCGATAAGCAACACATAAACTGAAGAATAAGTCGGGAGGCATAGCGTGGTGCTGGGAAGGAATTGGATTGAAAATTTTTTCCAGTTTCTTAGTAATTTGTATTTGGTGAGGATTTAGTCTCTCAACTAATTTTGGATGAATTTTTAGTTGGTTTTAATTCTGATTATTATGTCCCGTTTAATATTTAATTTTCAAATTCAAATTTATTTAATTCATTTTTCATTTTTCATAATTATTTCTCAAATAGCTAAAGCTGTGAGTTTCATCGTTTTCGTCAGGCATTTACCTAAGTAATTAATAGCTAATTAAGCATTTAATTAGTCATTCGTTCTCTCGAAAAGTTTTTCAAATTATGTATAATTACTGAAAAATATCGTCTAGAATTATTGATTCTGTTCGTTTATTTCTAAATCATGTTATTGATTATTTAAATATAAGCTATTTCTAGATATAATTTTTTTCAATCAAGTTTTTGTAGTTTTCGGTTATTTTTTACTTACAAAAATTATTTACTTACGTGTTTTCATTTATTCTTATTGTTTCCTTTTTTCTCTTTTTTTTAGGTAATGAATAATAGTAAACCAGTGAAAGGTTTTCTTTGGACATTACGGGTGTTTTATATAATAGCGATCCAAACACGGTCGGACGTGTTATAGAGGGATCAGTGGAAGCAGTGAATAGGTTTTTTTCTGAATTCTTTTAAAAAATTGAAATTTATTGCTTTCATTGCTTAAAAATTGTTTGAATTCTTTTTCTCAAGTATATGGTCTTAATCAACAATATTAAGAAGAAATGCTGAAACTTTAAGTTATTACTTTACTAGTCAGCAAAACGGAAATAAGTATTTTGATACATTATTCTGAAGTAACCAATAATTAAGTCGAGAAGTAGAATAAAAGTAATGTTAAACTTTTGATATAGTAAGCATTCTGGATTCCCTGAATAAATATTCAATTTTAATGAAAGCATAGTTTAGAATTCGTTTGTTTAACCTACTTTTTTCAATATTAATGAAAGCATAGTTTAGAATTCGTTTGTTTAACTTACTTTAGCATTTCTCATGCCATCCCTTTCCTGATTGTAAAATAAGTTTTTAACATTTGAAAAGAATTTGCATGCATAAAGGGTTCGCTATTACTCAAGTTTCTTAAATTTGTAATTTGTATTATAGTGACAGCATAACAAATGGTGTTGCGGAATTTTAAATGGACGAATCTAAATACAAATCGATTTCAATTCAATGAAACAAAAAGTTTTCGATACTGATGTGCCTATTTAACTTAATTCTTTCTAAATTTTTTGCACTTAAAATTTAAAATTTCAAGTTTGAATTATTAAAATTTTCAGACTGTATGCTGAAAGTGCAGTCCGATTTTTAACAAATGAAAGTACACGTAGCCGTAAACATTTATTCGAAAAGTTGACAAAGCTTGGATTTGCTCTAAAAGAAGAACATATTTTCATGCCGATTCCAGAAGCGATACGATATATCAAGGAACATAATCTTAGACCACATTTACTAGTACATAAAGGTATATTATGGAATTTTCATGCAAAATACCGTATTCTTAAATTTTGAATCACCAACTTAGCTTTGCAACCTAGTTTATAATATTTCTTACTAAAAAGATCTAATAAATTTTACGTTTTTTCAAGGCATCATGAAAGAATTTGAAAATCTCGATACAGATCATCCAAACTGCGTACTGATGGGTGATGCTGAAAAGGAATTTACTTATGAATCAATGAATGCCGCTTTTCGAGTCTTACATGAAACGAGTGATCCTTTGATTGTTACCTTAGGTTATGGGTTAGTTTAATTGTATTAATCGTTTAGGATATAAATGGGTACCCAATATCTTAAAAACTCAAAGCAAATCATTGTTGCGGTGGCACGAAAACTTGACAAAAACTCCAGAAAGAATTGACTATTTCAGGAATTTACGTTTTTATTGGAAATAATTGAAAAAGATTAGAAACAAAAGTTTAAGAATGAATGACTATTCTTTCAATTAATTGATAAAGGATTTATTTAAAATTTTATTTCCAGAAAATTTTATCAACGAATAGATGGACCGTGTATGGATGTCGGTGGTTTCGCACGTGCGTTACAGTATGCATGTGATGCTCGAATTATTACTATTGGCAAACCAGATAAGCAATTTTTCAAAGTTGCTATTGACGATATGGGTTTAATGACCAATGAGGTTAACCGGTTTTTAAATATTAAAAAGTACAAAAGAAAATGGAATATAAATTATATGTGAAATACAATCTCATTCTCCATCATGCGTCAGTATCACTATTTATTAGTAGCATATCTTTCCATCTCTTTCTTTCTTTCCATCCTCCTCTCTCCCATCCTCTCTTTCTTTCACCCTTCTTCTCTCTCTCTGTCTTACTAGCCATTCTAAATTATAAAGGAAGGAAAAAAACGACATTTTAGAATATAGTGGCACAGGTAATTGCTCTCCAGCGTTAGTCTTTTGGGAAAGTTGACTTGAGCAAGATTAAGAACTGTTAACTAAAAAGTACGATTTAGGTTGTAATGATTGGTGATGATATTGTGTCGGATATTGGTGGAGCGCAGAAAGCTGGAATCAGAGGTATACAAGTACGAACAGGAAAGTGGAGGTGAAATAGTGCTGTGTTTAAAAGAATTCCCTCATGTATTAAGATGTTTTAATAATGAATTTAAGGTTGTATTCGCAACAATAATTTTAAGATAAAAAATTTTTTGTTCATTATACTGATTTTGAGTTAAAGAACTCATCACATTTACAAGCCTATAAATAACTTCGACTTGACCGAAGTAGGGAAGGAGATGAAAAACGAGAAAAGAATATTATTCTAATAAGCTGTGATATAACTATTATACAATTGATGAAAAACGATAAAGTGGATTCTTTATTATTATTATTAAAACATCAGAATGATGTTCATATTTTTAGGGAATCGTGGATAAACCATAGTATCAAACCAGATCTATTAGTTGACGATTTACGATCTGCTGTGGATATGCTTCTCAATAAAAAAGCAAGCTAAAATAGCTTTAGTCTCTATACCGCTGATTTGATATAAAAGATATCTGAATTTTCTTTATTCATCATTAGTATTTCAGAGCTGATTTAAATAAAATATTTTACTTAAAAGTTTTTTCTACATCTATTGGTTATGTTTCAAAAAAGAATGAAAAAGCAATGTAATCTTTTAAAAGAATTCCTTTTAGATAATTCAGTTTGCTGTGGAAATTAAGATATAATTTATAAACATAATTTTTATTTTCAGAAAGTGAAGTTTTTCATTTCTTTATCTAATTTATTTTGCTTTCTGTGCGATTACTTTGTCGTTTAAGATTTAGTGTTTTCCGTTTTTTAAACTATATTAGATAATTGATACTTTCAAACTGATGTTAACTGTTATTCGATTAAGTAGAACTAATTAAGATGCTACTTTTGTAGCACATTTAATATGTAAAAATCTCAGTGGAAAGTTTTTGCTTTTTTCACAATGAAGTTTTTGCAAAATAAAATCCATCAAACCAGAAAAGATATGAATATTTCGTTTCAATCAAAAGCATCATTATTATTGTGAAATAAAAATGTATGTTGATTGTAGCTTGAAATTACAAGTTTTGCCATACATGGATTTCCTAAAAAGCTTACTCAAGTTTATCTAAATCATGTAATGTCTTTGATTAATTAAAATTACCTGAGGTAAGGAAACCTAAGTAATGAAGTGTTAAATCACAATTGTGTTTTCAGTAATTATGTATCAACGATATAAATCGAGCGTTGAAATTGAAACTTGTTAAATAAAAATTTTTGTATTCATTCATTTATCTCCTTATCTTTTAGTTATTCATATTATAAGTGTTCAATTGAGTAACATTTTGTTATCTTAATATTGCTATCATTGTGGTAATGAATGAACGGAAAGCAATTTCAGTCCGCTATTATTGAGAAATCCATTTAATTATTCGACTAAGTTTTTTAATTGTGAAATTTCTAGTTTGAAAAAAGGACTTATATTAAATTGATTTTTTTGTTTAAATTCTGAAGTATTTTTGTTCGTATCATTTAAATATTTAGCCGATTTTTTTAGAATTTTGACAAAAATAAGTGAAAAAAATGAGAAATTAATATTTAATAAATAATTAAAGTATTATGCGATAATTTCTTTAATTAATGAATTCTAGCAGTTTAATATTTTTTTCTATTTCTTTAATATAATTCATTTTAAAATGTTTAAAAATACACAGTCGTTAAATTGTGTTTAACGATTAACCAATTAACATATATATTGCAACTTTCTGCTTGTTTGCATTATTGCATCAACTCTCTAACTACCAAGTATTCAAACAATTATAACAAGTAATGATAACGATGGCAATGATAAGTTTAATATTTGCAAGAAATTCTCCACCATATTGCTTTTAAAACTAAAAATGATCGTTTGAGAATATGCTTCTATTTACGTAACAACATCAACAATATTAATAATATTTTTATTAAAATAAAAGTAATAAATATGAATTTCATTACTAACATAATGTATAAATTCGCATCGGTTTGTTGTTAATTTTTCTTAACTATTATTAAATAAGCAAAAAAAAAGTTTAGATATGAAATGCAATTAAAAAGAAATAAAAACAGGAATATTACATAAATGAATAATAATATCGTAATCAGAATACTAGTATTTTATATCGATGTTATGCGTGAAATGTTCAGTTCGTAAAATCATTTTTTTTATTCAATTTCCTGTAATATAATAGTAAACTGTTCAGGTGTTCAAATGTATTAATTTTATCAAGATTCGTTTCATTCCGCTACCGTAACTTTTATCGTATACCATTATTTGTCCTTTTTTTTAATTTTCTGTTACTGTTATAATCATGCAATCATAAATAATTTTGATAATTGTCTAATACTGTAGCGTTTGTGTAATTATAACCATTATAACTTTTTATTCAAACATTTTTGTGCGTTTCGAAAAAGTTCAATTTGCAAAATTTAATTAAGTACTTTATAGCTATCATAGCTGAAGTTTCAATAAGCTTATTTCAAATTGGTTAATTTCTTGTTGAATTTTCAATTAATCTTTTGTTGAATTTGCTTCCTCTGCATGTCATTTTAAATTGAATAGAGAGAAAGAAAAAAGCAAAATGATGTTGGGATTTTAATTTTTAAAGAAAAATTTGTTTGCACTTATAAAATATAAAAGAAAATAATTCGGGAACAAATAGTATATAAATTTAATTATAAGCTAGCAACATATTAGCAATTTTTTTGATCTCGAATTTAAAGAAAAAATAATTATTTACTAATATTCGATAGATAATTTATCACTTATGATATTTAATATGAATCGAATAAACGTTTACATCATCAATAGTTGAATATGATCAAAATTAATCCTCGCAAAATCACCCAACTATTCAGTAATCTATCATAATCTTACCATAATCGTAGTTCCTCATATTTAATCAACTTTCTACTTTGTTCGATATATATATATATATATATCTCCTATACCTAAATATTTCAGAAATCAAGGGATTAATTAATTAATTTTATTTGCGGCGTATATTTCATTGTATACGCACTTCATTTGTCCATTTTGTTTTTTTTGCTTTTATTTTTGTTTTGTTGACTTTTTAAAATAAAAATACTTTTCATCCATCCATTCATTGGCTACTTTACAAAAATTAGACGCATTTCCTTAATATTCAAAAAATGAGATCATAAGAAAACGAAAAAAAAGGAACAAAAAATGCATTTGAAGTAAAAATGATTTTAGAAAAAAAAGGAAATAAGAAATAATATATCAAAGTAAGTATAATAAATCATATGGTAAAAAGGTTATGAAAGAATAATAACTTATTATACTTTTTCTCATATCTAAAAAAAAATTTTTTTGGAAGAAAAAGTAAAAACAAAGAGGAGAGATAAAAAAAAAAATGACACAACTGTATTAAAATTAAATGGTAAATTAGGGAAAAATAAAAATAAAATTTGGCCAAATTATTATATGACACATTTCGTTGAAGGGACAATAAAAAGATGAAAAGAGAGGAAGAGATAGAATAATAAGATGAAAAAATACTAGAAAATGTGAAATATTTTAGCATGAAAAATAGAAAAAAGAAACAAACATCCGTAAGATATAAAATAGAAATCAATCTGATTATATTTTAATTCTAAAATTTTTTCTTTTTTGCTATGAAAAGTTAAAATCAATTTGAAAAATTCTGAATGATTTTTTTCAAAATGATAAATTAATGGAAAAAATATGTATGATTTTTTTCGAGCATTATTACCCAGAAAAAGGACTATCCGTTGTATCTTATATCAGCATAAATGTTGTTTGAGAAAATTTAGAACAATTAAAAATTTATTGGGAGCGTAAAAAAAAATCAGAATTTTTAGTCTTTTCCAAAATTGTCGAACTTTTATATGAAATCTAGTTTCATTCGATAAACAAGGGTAAATGAATAAAAAATATTTTTAATCGCTAAAAACAAAATTTATTTCACATACGGATGTTAGAAATTTCTAATAATTAAATCCCACGAATAATTATTAGCAAAAAAGGAAGAAGAAACAATTTTCCACCCAAAATAACTTTTAAATCGTTTTGAAATATCGAAAATTTTTATAAAAATTTTCGGGAGTTTTCGTAGAAAATAAAAATTCTTCATTTCGTTTTTCCAATATCATGCAGAACAAAGAATTAAAAAGGAAGAAAGAAAATAGATGAAAAAAGATGTTTTTGTTGACTAGATTTTCTAACAACATTAAAGATTAGCTTATTTGTCAATCAATTTTTGTGAGATATAATAGATTCGGGATATATCAAGAAATAAAGATGAAAAAAAAGGAATTCTAATTTGAATAAGAAAGATTATGAACGATAAATATGAATTCGATACAAATGAATAACTAAGCATGCAACGATAAAAGACGAAAAATCATCTGACAAATTGAAAATCACATTTAATCACAATAATCATATCAAATTCAGTGATTAAATAATGAATATACACTGGAAATTTCAAATAAAATCAAAAATATTGCTTAGAGGTAGAAATAATAATCAATATTTTTCCCCAATGAAAATTGATACCATGATATTTAACCTGCGGTACCATTTATCTAAGGTACCAGTTTCCAATCGATAACTTACATCATACATTTATAATATACGCTTAAAAATAATAATTAGTGCTTTCATAATGGTATGTATATATATATATGTTACTTTAAAAATTGGTAATAATGATTAAGAAGTATTTTCGAATAGTTATTATTTCATGAGGAAGAAAATACAGAAATTAGTAATTAATTAAAATTTCTCATTTTTAAAAGTTCTTCACTAAAAATTGTAATTATACTAAAAAAACACCTGAGAAATATATGGGGTTCGAAGAATAGCATATATATCATTACTGTTAGCATTATATTACTATTATTATTATTATTATTATCATTATTATTATTGTTATTATTATTATTATTATTTTTATTATTATTACTATTATTATTATTATTATTATTATTATTATTATTATTATTATTATTATTATTATTATTATTATTATTATTATTATTATTATCAACTATTATTATTATTATTATTGATATTACTACATTAAATTGCAGAAAATAAATGAATGTATTACCAAATCAAATGAAAGAAATATAAAAAGAAAAAATATCAAAATCAAATTAAATAATACAGTAGAAAGATAGAAGATAAGAATTAGTTGACTTATAGTATTTTCGTTCCATCTTTATTTTGCCGTTTTTTTCCATTCTTGTTAAAAGATTGCGATACTTAGACAAAATATTTTATAAATTTGAAAATTTAATTTTTCTTCTTCAATTCGTTCCATTGATCGAAATAATTTCCGATTCTCTTTTAATTTTTTGCCTTGATTCCCAATTGTTTTTCTTTTGTCAAAGTATACTGAAATTTGATATCAAACAGAAGACTCGTTGAGCATTGCTTTAACAGTTTTTAATTGCTCGCAAGCTTCCTCCCTGAACCTTGTCACGGATGAATTAATTCCGGTTTGTAACTGAACCAACGTATAAATACTGTTTAATGCCATTTCCAATTGCTTCTCTAACCGTCCAACACGTGTATCCAAACCGGTTAATAGCTGAAATTAGTTTTTTTGAAGGAAAATGCAAGATTTTCAAAAAACAGTTAATAAGTTTTTCGAATTTTCTTAAAAAATTTTTGAAAAATGTATTTTATTTTTAATTAAAATTATTGAAAAATTAATTTTTCTTTTTCGATGAAAATCAAAATTTAATTTACCATTTTTATAGAAAAGATAAATAATTCAGTTATTTAATAAAAAAAAAAAAAAAACAGAAATACCTGTTCAACACGTGCTGTACTTTGTGCTGATCGCAATTCACCGATCATTGATTTGATTTCTTTAATTTCTTGATGAACCGGTGCTGACGACGGGTTTTCACTCTGAGAGTTTCCTGGTTCGACTGAAGTACCACAATCGGAGCATTTTTCAGCCTGATCATCAGATGAAATAGAACTACCAGGCGGTGGAAAGCCATGATTTAGTGTCATATGCACTTGCAATGATGAACCTTTAAAAAAATTAAAATTACCAATTGAAATTATTATCGTATCAATCTGATTCATTCAACTTGTTTTAAGAAAATTCATCTTACATTTACGGTCTACATTTTTTATTTGGCTTCATTGACCTATAATTTGTTCTATTTTTTGTCAAATAAATTTACCTCCATCCATCCTGCATGGATGCGATAATTAAATTTACCGTAACAAATGTCATCTCTTTAAGAGGAAAAATTTTGATTTTTTTATTTTTTAGTATAACTGTTCCTTTATCGTTGTCTTTTTTATAAACAAATATTTTTCTTATCCAAAAGTAAGATTTTTTCTATTTTTAAATTATTTATCAAAAAGATTAAATTATAAATTTGCTATTATTTGTAAACAAATTTATCGGTATAAGTTAGCAAGAGATAAAAGATTTGTTGTCATTTAGTGTATTTCAATAAAGATATTTCCGTTTGATAAATTAGAGGTTGAAATGATTGATAATTAATTAAGAGGAAAAATTTTGATTTCTTTTTTTAAAAATATTGCGATTTCATTTTAATTCTTTTCCATAGCATAGGAAGATTTTGAACAAAATTTATAACTTATTTTATATTACCAATAATCTTCTTTCCTCAATTCCAGAATATTTTCACACAGTCATTCAAAATGTCTCATTTAGTCTTCCGAAAATTATCTTGGATATCATTCAGAATGCTTTCCTTTAATTTTTTGTAATGCTTCCATAGTCATCACATAATCTTCCGGAATGTCTTCATGTAATGAAATGTTCTTATACAGTCTGCAGGAATACTCTCATGCAGCCATCATCGAATTATTTCTATCCAAAAACGAAATATATTTCTTATGCAATATTTCAAATTTTCAAGAATTATTACTTTTATTTTTAATTTATAAATTTTTGGAATAATTAGAAAATATAATGATAAATAATAAACAAACCTTTGCGGAAATGTTTGCCGCATTCCGGACATTGAGTACGCGTATTATTAGACATATGAGCGATCAATGAGGTAAGATGCTCGTTGGTACTAATATTATTCAACGGTGATGATGTACTCTCTTCACAGTCCAATTCACCACTACCGCCACCCATTCCAATTTGTTCATCCGTCATCGGATCAGCGACCGATGATTTCTCGCCTATAAAAAATCTCTCAGATATATCCAATCAATTAATTAATTAATCAGTCAATCAATCAATTAATCAATTAGTCAGTTAAAACGGGCAAAAATTCAAGGTAAATTGAAAATGAAGTTGAATTTCTATTTTTTCTTTCTTTGGCTTTTTTGTAATGAATTGAAGATGAAAAAAATTTTTTAATTATTCTTTTGGCATTTTAGATATTGCGAACAAAAATTATAGTAAAATTTGATTCTTTTTTAAAGAAATTTGTTGAAAGATTTTTGATCCTTAATCTTTCCCCTATCTTAAAATATCGGCATTAGTAAATTGCAAAATAAATAAAAAAAGGTGTTTTTATATTTTTAATTTAATTCACAAATTATATATTCCATTTAGAGATGTTATTTTCGTCTTACTTTTATTAATTATTTAATGCAATTTTCAACTTAAATTCTTTCAACAATTTTTCGATTTTATCTTGCTTATTCTTAAGTATAATAATACTATAATTATAAATAAAGTAGCGAAAGCGAAAAGCAACGTTAATATTAATCAGAACAATTACATGAATATTTAATCAAATAACAAATTAAAATTCATGATCTGTAATATAGTATATGTGTATATATTATTTGTATTGAAATACAATTTTTGCATTACCCAATTATTCTAATATTAAATCAATTTAAAAAATTATGAATAATATTGTAAAAAGAGTAAAGATATATATATATATATATATATAGGAATATATAATACTTATTCCTTTAAAATTCATTTCCATTTCTATAAAAGTTGCAAAAATTTATTCCAAGTTTAATAGATTTATTAGTTAATTAATTCTTACAAATAATTTCCATTTTTCATTTTAATTTAAGTAATAAACAAATACTGCCTGAAATTATCTTTTTATATAACAAATTAAAATGTCAAAGTTTTAAGTGCAATACTTCACAGAGCGATTTGTTTTAAAATATATTTTTTTAACAATTTTCAAAGACCTATTTTATAAAAAAAAAAAAGACAAAGAGAAGGGAAGTCGGCAAATCCCTTTGTTGAAATTAACGGAATTTAAATAAACTAAATTAAAATCAACAAATAATCCTACGATTTGTGCTAATAATTAAATATTAAGCAATTTCAAATTCCAATTTGAATTTTCTCTTTAGACAATCTAATAAATTGTGCACTTCTATGCAACTGCAGAAATGTTGAAAGGAAAGAATTGATAACAATGGCTTTTTTTAATAATGCAAAATCTAATTAACATAGAAGGAAATCTTTTGGTAAATAAAACTTTTTCAGTTCAAAAATTACTTCTTAAATAGCTTATTTAACATTTGCTATGATTCATACATTTCACTAATATTTTAATGTTATTAATTTTCTTTTTCGTATTTATGTTTGCGTATAAAATTAGCCAAATATTTCAAAAGTTTAAAATTTTGCTCGAAAAATTTAAAAATAAGAACTAATTAAATAACTGGAAAATAAAAAAATAATAAAAACTATAATTAGAATAAACCATCTATTTTGTATAATAACTTCCCCATGATAATTTCATTCAAATTTATTTGAAAAAAATCATACATATTTTATTTTTAAACTCTTGCAGATTGTTGTGATATCGAATTTACTCCAAATTTTATGGAAATTATAGTCAATAATTGCTTTATTTTAATCCTTATGAAGAATAACCATTTTATTTGTCCTTGAAATCAACATCTACCTTTAAATTTCAAACTTAATCAGCCTGAACTTTTACCCAATTCTAGTTTAGTTAGCTTATTTAAATTTAAGCCTGTATTAATCCATTTTCGATCCATCGAATTATTTGTTCCCCATGCTCATTTAATAATTGCTTGAGATTTATTGATATCAATTTTAATTTATTCATATTCTCGTTCTTTCATAATTATTTCGATCTCATAAATAACACACTTTCAATTCGTTTACTTCATAGGCTACTAATAATTGAGTTAAATTATTCATTAATTCATAACAATCTTTTCCATATCTACCGTATTCAATAAATCTGATAACTCATTGATATGTATGAATAATCTCTTTAATTTCATCTCTGCCAATTGATTGATATCATAGAAAAAGTATACATTTTACAACATTGTTCATGCAAACTTTTTCATAATTTTTCTAAATAAATATGATATATCTTTAAGAATGTACACTAATTTTTTGAATTTTCCCGCTGATTTCAAGTTATCACTGATAAACGAACTGCAACATTATGAATTTTTATCATCATTTCAATTTTTATCATTTCTTCCCTTAGCAAATCTTATTATACTTAGTTTAATGGCATAGCTGAAATTCTTCCTTTTGTTTAATAAAATATTGAGCAAGTGATAAGGAACGATAAAAAGAGGGAGAAAAGGAAGGTTAATACTATATTATTTATTTCAGTTTTTCGTCAAATATCATAAGATGTGGGAGAATGCGAAAAAAAAATTGACGAAATCCTGATTCTACTAGATAGCAGGAATATTTGCTGGAACTATGATGTAAGGAATGAAGAAAGATAAATAATTATGTTAAAAAATCAGCTTAATTTTATCAGGAAAAGATCAATATTTTCTGAAAGATCAATATCGATACAATATCACTTTTTCTATTCTGTCAATTTTCAAATAAAGAAAAAATTGCTGAAAGATTCTTTCCACTTTTTTTATTTTTCAAAAAGGTAAAACAAAATAAAATATAAAAATAAAAGAAAAATTAATAAATCATTCCTCTTCACTTAGTTTCTTTCTTATCTTTTCTTTTTCGAAACGAAATATTATCATTTAAGATCAAATTTTTCTTCTTCGTCTTTTTTTTTTTTAAAAAAAAAAAGAGTTTCATTATAAAAATCAATTGGATCACATGAATGTTTATCATTATCAAACTAACTCTGTTATAATCAGTTTGATCATATACGGCTTATCCTTTCAATCTTAGCCTGTTATAATTGTCTGACTTTCAAATATTGAAATGCATGTATATAAATCAAAGAAAAAATTAATAAACTATTTTTGTTCACTTAACTTTTTTGTTATTTTTTCTTTTTATTCATATCAAACTACCTTTATCATTTAATGATAATTTTAACAGTTAACCCTGTAAAATTTTCAATCTATATTGTATGGTATTAATCTATCTATCTATCTATATATACATATTGAAATGCATATATATATATATATATTTCAAAGTCAGACAATTACAACAGGCTGAGATTGAAAGGATGAACCGAAGGAAAGAAGACAACAATGCCACTTATTACAATAAAATCGTTGTTCGGTTTCGTTTAAAATTTCAAAGCTTTTAACTATTTAAATTAAATCCATTACACATTAGCATTCGTACAAAAGTTTTAAAGGAAGCGATTGCGAACGAAAAGTCATTTGGTAAATTAACTCATTTAAATCTATCCATTCCTTAGCATAATATTATCATCTATCAATATATATGTATACATATATATACATATATATGTATGTATGTATGTATGTATGTATGTATGTATGTATGTATGCATGTGTGTGTGTGTGTGTGTATGTGTATGTGTATGTGTATGTATATGTTGCGATGATAATGAAAATTGTAATAATGGTTAATTAATTTAAATTTAATAACATAAGCATAGTAATATATTTCTACATTAAGCATTATATATAATGCATATTAGATGATTATTTTAACAAACATGAATAAGTAATATATAATATTCCTGTAATAGAATAGAAAATTGTAGTTTCTAATTGAAAATACTATTATGATATGGCTTATTTTAAAAAATAAACAACTCAATAGGAAGAAATGATATAATATTACAGAATTATAATACACAATGGATTTTATAATAGCGCAAATTTGAAAATTTTTGATTTAATGTAAAAAATAATTTGTAAAGTAATAAGACGTTTTCATAAATTTTTCAAACTTCAATTAATTACTAACCGCGAACCGCAAAATGGATTCTTCTTCAGGTGAGGTTGACCTGAGATCCATACTGCCCGTATCAAGGCCAAGAGACATAAATATTGAACGACCTTTATCATTTTCGTCGTCCATTGCTTCCTGAAGTACAATTTTTCACAAAGTTTGAAACTAATGAAAAAATGAAACATTACATTACAAAGGATTCATCTTAATCTGAATTTAATGCAAAATTATCCATTTGCAATTAAAGAAAAACATAAATAGGATAGGTTGATATGAAATTACATCTTTCTGCGCGGGTAAATTAAGCGGATTTTCTGAGGTGCCGGAAGTTAATACTATCATTGATTTCTCGAGGAAATCAACAGCTGCCGGATCTTTTACCGATTTTTACCCTATAATTAATTTATATAGCGTTAAGATATGAGATGATTGCTTCTGTTTAAAAAAAAATTTTCGAAGGATTGAAACAAAATGTAAAGAAATTATAATACAAATTGAAGAATTATAATAAAATTTGAAAACATTGAAAATTTCTTCAATTTTTGTTAAAACAAATCAAAATAATTTAAGTTTTATAAGCCTTAAAATTTTGTCAAATAAATCTGTAATTTATGGGGCTAACCTTCTTGATTATAATATCATCTTTACCGATATATGCATTTTGCTCTTGTTTATGATGCTTTAGAATATGTTTCGTCAAATTTCCTGAAAATAAAATTCTTTTATCATCATTTGTTTAAATATATTTTTAATAATAAATATATTTTACATGGAAACTTTAAAAAGCAATAAAGCTGACATCAGAAGCTATATGTTTATTGATAGATTTGATAAAATAAAAATTATTCAGAAATTGTTGAATTGATCAACAAAAGTGAGAATGAAATAAATGAATGTAAAAGAAGTGATGTGAAGTGAAATTGAAAAAAAAAGAAGATTAATAGACTTTTAACAGAATCAATGAAATAATTATTAATCAAATCTTTAGGACCTAAAAACTTTAAAGGAAGGAAGGAAAAGAAAGGAATTAAAATCTTTTAAAATATTTTTTCACTTTGATTATCTATTTGTTTTGCAAATTAATCGCAAAAAATTTTATGAAACTGAAATTTTCCGTTTCGTACTATATATTATGAAAAAATACAAAAGTTTTCGAAAAATAAAGTTGAATTTTTTTCTGCTTTTGTGATTTTATTCATTGATTATAGAAGACTGGAGCAACTGTAACATTGAGGGAATTGCATGATAAATTAATTTGTCCTTACACTCAACTAATTAGCCAATTTTTTTTTCTTTTGTCAAGATCTCTTGCTAGAAGGATTATTTGTTCAATTTACGTAATATAAATGTATTACAACGAATGAAAGAACAGATGTTGTGGAAATGAATGAATGGCATTATTTTTGAATTTCCATTTCAAATTATAAATTTATTAATTAAAAATATAATTGGGAGAAATTGAATTGAAAGAGATGTAAAAGAGTAATCTTGAAAGAATAACATTCAAAAATACCTTTCATTTGAAGCAAAAAAATGGCTAATTTCATCAATGGATAATGCTTGAATTCATAACAAAAAGAATTTGAATATTTATTAAACTCATATATAATGATTTAATGGAAATGAAGTATTCAATCATCAATTAATTAATAAATTTATAATTTGAAATACTGGATTTGGAAAGGAAAGAGATAAATATATGTATATATTTTCCAGAATGAATTAACAAAAGTGATTTGAATTATTTTATAATGAATGCAGAAGAATTTTTATCACTTATTTTAGGATTACCTAGCAAAATAATATGCTGAAACTATTTTTTCTAAATAAGTCTATTTAATCACTAACAAATTTCTCTAAATTCAACTCCAACAATATTAATTAATTAATAATTTACTTCTTGATAAGTAAGATTTTCTTAACCAATTCTGAATTCGAGAAAGTAAAAAAGATTTCCAAATATAATCGAGTAAAATAGTAAAAAACGTTATTCTTAATGCCACGCTAAAATTTATTCTAGCTATCGAAAAAACGTTATATCATTAAAAGGCTGGAATATAATTACAGTATCATAGAATATGACAGCACTATTTAATGATATCTTTTGCTACTGAAATATATTAACTGTAGGAAGAATACAATTCTACCATATTATCGAATATGGTACTATAAATATGTTTAATGATTTTTATTATTGTTATTAAAATATACTAGCTGTTAGGTAAGAATATAGATCAAAATACTATAAAATATAGTAATTCAGTCTAGTGATGTTATGAAATAGGTTAACTGTAAGATAATCTTATAGTTAACAACTCAACATTACAGTATCCTCGCATATTGTAATACAGTTGAAGATATCTTATTGATATTTTTAGCGTGTATCTGTTATTAATCGTTATTTGTGCCTAGTTTTCGTTTTTTCTTAATGCCAAATGTTTTTCCAGTCTCCTACAATACAGCAAAAAACACTGTCAGCGAAATAAAAATTAGATGACCTGATAACCTAAAATATATGTCCCAAACCATTCCAGCTACTAGTCTGACAAAAGATCATACTAAAATATCTAAAAATATTAAAATTTCTTTTAGTTATCCGATTAATATAACAGATTAAATATGCTATGCAATGAGTTATTAAGAAATTACCTGCTATGTTTAAGAATAACTTTGATTTTTAAATTTCACCACTATCAAATCGACGGCTGAGCAATTTCAAAGAAATATTTAAAATTCATTAAATTTAATGTTATTTTATGAATGGTACTGTCATTAATATTATTATTAATGTTGTCATTTAATCAATAATGCCAAAAACTGAATTAATAATTCATAAAGAATGGATAAATAATTTATTTAAAGAAATATTTAAAGAAAATAGAATTTTTGTCAAATGTACTTTTAACTTTTCTATTTTATTTTATTTTTCGTATTTAAAATTAATTTTTCAGAATTAAATTTATCAAAAAATAAATTTGATAAAAACAGTTTTTGTATTCCTTTTCCCTCGCTACCTTTGATCACTTTTATATTCAAGTTTATTCCTTTCCTTCCCGCATTGTTTCTAAGTATTCAATTTAACGATGACAAAAGTCCAAATCTTATCCGGTCAACATTATTATCGTCATCAAATGGAAATATAATAAAATACAGGTTTCGGACAGAAATTTCTCTTTCTTCCCGATTATCATTTTTAAAACTATCCCCGTCCTTTCTTCCTCTCCCCGGCCAACTTCTCACCCTCCTCCTCTTCCACTAAAAATATCGGCAATATTTTCCACAATAATGATCGTTGCGTTTTGTCCCGCTTGTCTTCCCATCCTCCATCACTAGTATTGTCATCACCAAAATCACCAAAGGCAAAATTTTGCATGATGGTAAAAATGCATCACGAATGCAAACAAGGCAAACACAGATGATGATGATGATGATGATGATGATGACATGATGATGATGATGATGATGTTGATGATGATGATAACGATGATGATAATGATGATGATGACAAAAGACTGGAATTTTGCCTGCAGATCAGTAAATATTATTGAATAAAATTATATTGTCTTTTGTCTATTTTAAAAATAAATTTACTTAAAATATTTCATTTATCTAAATATCTAATTTTATTTTGCTTGCGTTTATTTTTATTTATACATTTATATTTAAACTTATTTATTTCAAAAAATTTCACAAAAATTAACTACCACTAAAACTACTCCTTCGTTTTATTTTATCAACGATTCATACGAACAGAAAAAAATGATAACTAATCGTGTCATCTTTCGAATATCAACGACAGTGATTGTGACCATTATCATCATTATCAATCAGCTATTTAAAAAAATAATTTTCAGGTATATTTTCTTCAATGAAAATATCCGTTACATGAATAAGAATTGTCATTATCTCTTATCACTTAATCATTTTCATTCGTCAAATTTTCTAATCTTCCCTGGCCTCCATACTTAATATCATTTTATTCCCCATCTATTCATCCCTTTCTCCCTCCGTATTTCTGTCATCAAAAGGGGACATCCTGTTGTAGTACATTTGACAATGACAATTCTTATTTACAAACCGGATATATTAGTGAGAAATATACAAATTTGATTACATGCAATAAATTGCAGAAAGAAACGAATACACTGTACTTTTTACCAATTATTTACATATATCTTTTAATATTTGTTGAAAATTCCTTCCCAAAAAAAAATTATGCATATGAAAGAAGAAGCATATTTAATAAGTAATTAAAATTTTAAATTAAAAAAAGGAAAGAGTTACATAAAATTTACAAAAATTATATTCCTTGCTAATAGTATTTATATTATAACCATAGAATACTATCAACTAATCATTCTATTATACTTTTTCCCTTCACTTAACACTTAATATTAATAAATAGTAAATGAATATAATTTCCACTTTTTTAAAAAATTTTTTTCGTCTTTTTTTGAATATAATAATTAAGAATGCAAGTAAAAGTGATATTTGATATGATACGATAGGTTCATTTAATCGAATAATATTTATAATAACATATGGAGACTGAAAATATCTCGTCCTAACAACTTAATCTAATGTTCTATTGCTTTTGCTTATTATTTTATTTTCTTTGGAGATATAAATTTATTGAAGCACTTTTTTAAAAAAATAATTCGACCATTATATAAATATATAAATACATATGTATATGTACATTGATTCATTCAAATATATTATTATAAGAAAGAGATAGAAATGAGAAAATCCGGTTCAACTGCAATTTCTTTCTAATAAAGCTTATTTCTACAAGAATTATTATCAACAAGATAATAATGGCATTATCATATTTGTGATCATTTTCGACTACTTCTTAACTGTTATTGATTAAAATTTTTAATTTTAATTAACACCGCATGGAAACGATATCAAAAATGAATAACTATAATAAATGATGGCAATAATGATCATGATAATTGCAATTGTAACCGTATTAATAAAGGTGATGATTATGTTTCAGTTGCTCCTGATAATGATAAAGTGGTAATCGCTAATAATTGCGGGAAAAGCAAGTTTTTAAACAGAAATCTAAAAGTTTTGCCGATAGAATTTTATAAAGCATCAAATCATTGCAAAGAAAAATTGATATGCTTATGTTATTATCAAACATGTAGTAGTTTGAAATTTAATTTTTATAAATTGCAAGATGTGAAGAAATTATTTGTTGCCGAAGTTTCATGCCAGCAACTGAAATAACTTAAAATAATTTGTAAATGATAAAATGAAATTATGCCATAGAAATGTTTTTTAATATTAAAATGAAATCATTCAAATCAAAATTTCACTATTTAAACTTAAGATAAATTAAGTACCCAACAGTAAATGACCTTATCGTCTAGATTATGGTAAGTTAAATATTCAATAATGAAGACTTAATCATCTAATCTAGAGATATAGGTATCTTTATAATCTAAATGGTAATGCTTAATGCTTAATCATTTGGAAATATTCAACAAATTTAATGCAGCAGACGAAGATATCAGATCGTCCATACATATGATAATTATAAAGAGAAAAAAATTTGCAAATTGAAATTCTGGTCATAGTGATGTAATTGGAACTTTCCAAACTCTGTTATGCATATATAAATTGATCATGAGTTGGGAAATAACAAAGGATAAACTGCAAATGAATGGAATTCATTCAATTAGCTGTGCTTGAATTTAAAAATTCTTTATGAAACTTTCCAGTGATTCATTTCCAGAAAATACCGGTTAAAGTTCAACTATTTCGTGCGTTTAGCAAAGTTGCTAAAATTGAGAAATTGCTTTCTTGATAATTTGTTGCAGTGAGAGATTGAAGATAGCTGATAATAAAAAATCGGCGATTGGATAAGTTGTAATATAAGTTTGTTGCAAACTAACAATGAGAAGTAAATTTTTGTGTATCGAATTCAAAAAAGAAGAAATAAATTTATAGAAAATGGAATTAATAATAATTTCAACGACAGAAATTATAAAACTTTTGGCCTTCTCATTTTTTATTCCTTTTTACGGATATTATTCTAATAGTATAGATATTAAAATGGATTTTTCAAATAATTCAAAAAAATTTGTAGAATCTTAAATTAATCGATAATATATATGCTAATTAATTACTTCCACAAGTAATTTATCATAAAATGACAGATAGAAGACATTAAATATTTGCCTCAATAGATGTAATTATTTTTAAGCATTAATAATTTCGAATCTGTTTTCAGAAAAACTACAGTAGCAAAATTAATCATACATTTTTGTGGTAAGTTTAATGAAAATATAAGAACGTCAAAGAAAAAATTTTTCAAGTTTTAATTTTGAAAAAAAAAACTAAAAAAATGATTTTATATGATTATAAAAGGGAAGAAAAATGAGGCATAAAATTCATTTTCTTAATAAATTGCTAAATTTTAAATTTTATTTTAAAAGAAAAAAATTAAATAAGCTGAACATTATGAAAAATTGTTCATCTGGTTGGGAACAAAAAAAGCGAAAAAACAACAATTATAAAGGATTTCATTCTTAAAATCTCCAAAAATTATTAAAAATTGAATTAAAAATAAGATAATGCCATTTTTTTATTTTTTTCGATAATTCAAGATTTGAAAAATAAAAAGAGAAATGAAAAAGCATTGTATAAATTATTCCGAATATAAATGATTTATTGCGTGATAGAAAATACGGAGAAAGTTTGGAAATAAATGTAAACAAAAAAAGAAGAAATGTACAACAAATAGGAAAAATACATAACAAATAAGATTCATTAACTTTTGATTCGCTTTTTGATCAAAATGAAAATTGTAACACTTTTTGACGTTATTTTTATTTAATTAAATTGTAAATTTTATTGATTATTTAATTGTATTTACTGGCTTTTTCTCCTTTTGTTATCCATCTCCAACAACTGTCTAAGCAATTCTTCTGTGTGAACCACAATTTTTATTATCTGCAAGTAAACAAGCTAATCCAGTTTACCAAAACGAAGTAATCAATGATGAAAGTTGCTTAGAAGAAATAAAAAGCAAACAGCCCGCGGGTAGAATAAAGATACGTCATCGGGTACAACATTTACTAAATAGTTGTAGTACTTGCTATGAAGAAGCGATCATTTTACGTTTATGTCCGTTTTCATTTCACTTCATTAAACTTTGACGGATATATTATTTGCTATCTTAGGCCAATAAAAAGAATTGATAGACTTCATTTAAATAGATTTTTAACAAGAATGAATAGATCACTTGACAAGAAGGATTTGAAAAAAATGGATAAGATTGGATGAGCTCACATGAGATGAATGATTTTTTTGGACAAATTAAAATAGGAGAACGATTTTTTTTACTATTTTGATAAAAAATCTGGTCAATTAGTTATTTTTAGGCCATTAAATTTAAGATTTTATTCTATGATAAGCTGAAAATTGATGCAAAAAAAGAACAGAAAAAAGAAGACATTGGCAAATAAAAATGCATTAAATAAGTTTATGGATTAGTTCAATTTTCAAATTTATTAATATTATATGCAATTAAATAATATTAATGTATATGTGGATATTAACAATGCATACTTTTTAAGGTAAAGAAAAAGAAAAGATTGGAATTATTAGCATATTTGAGTTTCTTTTTTTAATTAGGATCAAAAAACCTTATTATATGTAACAGAGAAATTACCATTAATATATTATCATTTCAAGTTTAGTAAATTATTGTAATTATTGGGAGGTTCAAAAAAATAGACAAATAAACTTTCGGTAATTATAGCAACTTCTCATTATTAATTAATCAATTAATCAGTTGAACCAATTAAAGCTAATAAATGGAATTTTAGAGAGAGAAAGAAAGTTCTAACCTTTAAGTCTTGATGATTTGCCACAAAATTTGCAAACATATGGCTTAAGTGCGGTATGAACGGATCGATGTTCCGCTAAGTTAGACCGGAACCGGAATGCTTTACCGCAAATTTCACAAATAAATGCTTTATCGGTATGAAACATATGCTGATGCTGTTGAAGTAATTTTTGGCTAGCAAAAGTTTTCGGGCATAAATTGCAGATAACTTCGTGAACCTGAGATGATAAACCAATAAGAGAATTTGATTGAGGTGATAAAACAATAGCAGAAGGCGGTAATGGTGGTGGTAGTGCTGATGATATTGTTGGTGCTATTACTGTTGCTGTTGTTGTTGTTGCTGCTACTGCTATTGCTGTTGCTGTTGTTGTTACTGATGATGATGATGATGATGATGATGATGGTGATGATAATACCTGATGTTGATGATGATAATGATGATTCTGCTGTTGATATTGATGATGCTGTTGATGCTGCAACTGTGGAATGGAACTTACTGCTATTTCTATTGCTGTAGCATTAATTGCAGCAGTAGTAGTCGTACCACCAATAGTAGTAGTAGTAGTAGTAATAGTAGTAGTAGCAGTAGTAGTAGTAGTGGTAGTAGTAGTAGTAGTAGTAATAGTACTAGTACTAGTAGTAGTAGTAGTAGTAGTAGTGGAAGCAGTACTAACAGCAATCTTATTGTCTCCGCCTTCGGGCGTTGTTGTCGTTTGTAGCACAGTATTATTACAACTATTACTACTATCACTATTACTTGTGCTATTGCTATTTCGGATCGCGTTAGCAGCTGCTGTAGCTGCTGATGCAACTGCTGCAGCTACTGATACCAATGCAGGTAACGTATTAGTTGTTGATGACGATAACGATGATGATGATGATGATGACGATGATGATGATGATGATGATGATGATGATGATGATGATGATGATGATGATGATGATGATGGTGATGATGATGATGATAATAAATTGTTTCCACTCATATTTTATAAATGTCACTGTTTTTAGGAAAGAAAGAAAATAATAACAATAATAATAATAATAATAATAATAATAATAATATCTATACTGATACAAGGAAAAAAATTCCGTACAGCTTAAAACCGTTTTTCCTTTTTCTCGAAGCAATTCTCGGATTACCAATAAACAAAAAATTATTCATCAATTTTCCAAATTAGCAATAATAGTACACCGGATCGCTGTCGTCGTTGTCGTCTTTTAATGGCAATATAGCCAAGAATCTGGCAATAATCATATGAGGTGATAATGATAATGATAATGATGATGATGATGATGGTGATGATGATGATGATGATGACAATGATAATGATGATGATAATGATGATAATAATGATGGTGATAATGGAGATGATGATAATGATAATGATGATGATGATGATGACGATGATGATAATAATGATGATGATGATAATGATGATGATGATGATGAATAACTTGGCATCATTGAAAATTAAGAATTTTCTTCAACGAAATTGAATATAAATTTTGTAAAATTAAAACCAAAAAATTAAATTTTTTTTCTTTTTAACAATACTTTTTGTTGGGATAAAAAATTGAAATATGAGCTAATCATCATCGTATTTTAATGAAATGAAATAAGATTGCCAAGGGAAGAAAAGAAGAAGTCATCCTTATTTGTATATCTGTATCATTTCCTTGTCCTTACAGGATTAGGATGTATGTGACAAACACCCACGCGAATATAGGCACACATACATACACACACACATACATACACACACACACACACACACACACATACACACATACATACACATATATATACATCTATATATTATAATACATATATCCTAGAGAGATGGATAGATATAAGCCACGTCCTCGTTCCTCTCCCATATAATGAGAAACGGGTGATGACACGGCGGACATGTTTCTCCTTGATGGTTGGATGGATGGATAGATGGATGGACAGTTTTGAAAAGAGCAGAATATTGTCATGTATCGATGTTGATAGAAGAAAGTCTTTCCACCCCCACGGTAACAGTCCTTGATAACTGTGGGATGATGTGATGGTAATGATCGGTATTGTCGGATTGAACACTTAAAGAAAATGGGAAAAAAATGTTGAAGGAAAGTTTGATGCTACTACTAACATTATTGTGATTACAAACATTATTAATTCATGGGAAAATTTAGAATTAATTATGTATAAAGTTTATTCACAAAAGATAATATAAAATTTGGTTTTTAAATTTAATTATACCTTTTTCGATTACTACTGTTTTTAGTTTATTGTAAGAATTTGCAAGTAAACTTATTTGTAAAAATAATATGTACATCTTATTTCACGATAATTAATTTTTTTGAAAATATGAAAAGTGTTAAGGAAAAGATTGGATTTTATTCTTCATTTTTTTTTCCTTTTATCAATTCATATTCCATCTCCTCCTTCCATTTTTTCTTCGATTTTTATTGTCACTTTTTTTTGTAAAAATTTTCAATTTCAAATATGATGTATTTGGATGAATGAAGAGAAGAAATGGAGCAGTAATTACTGGAAGTAAAAGTTTAGGAAAATGAAAACGATTCGAATGATGTGAGAAAAAAAAGTAGATTTTTATTTTTATTGATTAGATTTTTCTAATGAAGGGAATTCTTTAACAAATTTCAAATATATTAAATTTCAAAAATACTCATTTATGCCTGTATATCGGAAGAATATTAAAAAAGAACATAATGTTATCTAATGTTATTTTGCATCGTAGTAAAATATTAATACAAAATACTAATATTTTCAACTATGTTTAAGTAAATGCATGCACCCACTGAAAAATTCTTATTTAAATATTTAAGTATTATTATTATTATTATTATTATTATTATTATTATTATTATTATTATTATGAATTTGAATAAACAACTATCATTCTATCAACATCGCAAACAATGATCATATCGACAAAGGAGAGATAATATAACAAAGAATTGACGTATATTATGATAAGAGAAATACTATCAACAACAATACAGTGACAATGATAATTACAATTTTTGACGAGTTTTTTTTTCTTTGCCTTTTTTCCTATTCGATTACACTGAGATTATGCTGTATGAGATTTATTCATAAGAGTTCTCGAGTAAGTTTGTCAACTTGTAAATTAGAATTTTTTCTTTCCCTTCCTCTCCCCTTTCTTCCATTCTCTCTTCTACCCATTCATTTATTCATTCTTTGCTATTTTTATAAATGAAAATAGAAATTGCTATGATATTTTTTAAAAAATTTAATAAAAATGAAAGAAATATAAAACCGTACATGGACATAATTTAATAATATTTCCTGATTACTTTTTTTCTTTTCCTTTTGTTTGATTTGATCAACGCTAATAAAAAATGATGATATTTTTATCATAATCTTATCATTAGCCTTTATTATTTTATAGATTTTATTCGTAAAAAATAGGCTGACATTATTTATTCGACGTAATATTAATATCAACAAAAGTAACAAAACAACAACAGAAATAACAATAACAATAACAATAACGATAACAACGGGACAATAATAACAACAAGAATAATAGTAACAACAATAACACTAGAAAACAATAATAGAAGAAACAGATAGAAATGACAATATTAATAAAAGTTGAAATTTTCAACACTAGAAATAATTAATAAAAGCAATAATTATTAGTATTAAAAATATGAATTATTCTCCCTATCGATATTTATTATTATTATTATTATTATTATTATTATTATTATTATTATTATTATTATTATTATTATTATTATTATCATTATTATTATTATTATTGTTATTATTATTATTGATACTATCTTTTTGATATAATAAACACTTGCGATAAACTAAAAATAATTTCAAAATTAGATAAATTATTGAAAAGTAAATTGACGATACAAAATGTAAGAGATGGATAAATTAGGATTATTTTAAATGCATTCAAAATAATTCCTTGAACAGTAAGCATTTTTGATAATTTGAAGATTATAAAAGATAAATTGATAGGAAAAGAAATTAGATAAAATAAAAAATGGATAAGTTATGGAAATTATTCGTAATATAAACTCAAAAATACAATGAAAAAAATAAATAAATAAATAATAGCTTGCCGGCTTGTTTTGTTGCCTTCAGAAGGATGACAGAATTGTCCGGTAAAATGATAAAAAGCTTTAGAGTCTTTACTTGGCTCGTTAAGTCAGACAGCGTTGCCAGCTAGCCAAATAAGGAGGGATAGAGTAATACAACACAAACAGGCAGATAAAACGGCAAGACGAATGAAAAAGAGACAGAAGTATGTTATAGGGAATGGGACAAGCTTTTAACCATAGGGTATTATAAAATATATTTGTACCAAAGATCAATACAGGACTCTTCAAGAAGGCCTTGTGGTACCTTCTTGCCTGTCAACCGCATAAGCATCATGGAAACGGAATTGAAGCCCAATAGGACATAAGAAGATTGAAAAAATGAGGTAGAGAAGAGGAAGGGAGTGATAGCATAAGAGTAGTAGCACAAGACAGACTCTCGCACTACACAAAATTTGATTGGACTTCGAGAAAAACGACGACAAACCATCAAGACCAAAAGTAAGAACTAACTCAGCCGTTGCTAACTGCATCCTACTATACCATGCAAATAGCTCTTACAACAAAATCTATTAATATCCTGAATTGAATCAATCACTACTTCCATACTACCAACTTCCATCATTTATCATCATTAACATCATTATTATTATTATTATCATCATCATCATCATCATCATCATCATCATCATCATCATCATTAGCATCATCATCATCATCATCATCATCATCATCATCATCATCATCATCATCATCATCATCATCATCATCAACTATCACCATCATCATTGTCATCACCATCATCATAAATTTGCCAGCTGTTCTTCCTTTCCACGCTTTATCTTAGTTACAAGGATAAAACTGGCTGAAATACAAAGAAAAAATCCTAAAACAAAAATACAATAAACTTACCATGTTCCATTTGTAATGTTAAAATATTCGAGAAGCAATTCGTATAATCTCGAGTATAATGACAATAATAATAATGATATCAATAAGGAGCAATAATCACCATTCAAGAAAATAGATAATGATTAGTTATGATAATATCATATCAATAAGCATCATCGAATAATTCGTTTTCTTTATTTATCTCATATTACTTTAATGTAATATGAAATATTATAAAATAATTCTTAAATTATGCAAAAAAAGAAAAAAAATGAAAGTTCAATAATTTAAAAATGTCGTACACAAAAAACAATTTAAAAATTTTCAGTTACGATTTACATTTGAAAGGATTTTTTGTGGTAATAAAGGAAGAAAGACATGGAAAGTTAAAATTATAAAGAAAGGCAATTTTATTTGGATGTCTCTCGGATGTCGGGAATCTCTAATAGCAGAGTAAAATTTATTTTATTTTCATAAGCGAATACATCTGTAGATAACATTTACAATAGATGAAATTTCAAAGTTGAAATTTTTTATGCCAAATTTTTAACAGATAAAGTACTTCATTTTTCTTTTGTCACCTTTCGTAGGAAAAAATTTCAAAACTTTCAATTTCTTCCATTCTCTTAAATCATTTTTTTCATTGCTTTTTTCTTGATACTAATGATTGAAGGAAATTTGAGAAGGAAATTTGAAAAATTTCTTGAACAAAGATTGATAAAATTATTCAAACTTCAAGTATTTAACAAGAAAATTTTGATATGCTTGTTTTGAATCAGATTTTTTTAAAAAAGAAACTTCGTAACTAAGCTTAATATTTGAACATTAATTAACAAGCTATTTCTTTTTCTTCGTAAAGCTATCATTTTTTAATTCATCGGGACTAGCCGAGAATTATTCTGAGTAATACAATAATAACATCAATAAATATACGCCAGATATGACTATTAGAAACGCCAGATATCAACTTATCGAAATCCTCCTAGATATCATTCGTTTAATCTATATCAAATGGTTAGAACTATCGATATTATCAACTATGATCAAACAGTGCGATTTATTCACTTTCAAGAATTTGAGTTTATTTATTTTAAAACAAACTAAATAGATAATAACACTCAACAGTAGCGTCAAAATATTCATTCCTTTGTAATAATATATCACCGATTTTGCGATAATTACAAATCGAATATTAGTCAAATGACAAATCTTCCGATTTATTAATGATTGGAATTTAAGTCTTTTTAATTACACTTATTTGGCTAGAATTTCAATGCATAATTCAAACTATGATTTGAATAATTCCGATTTATTTATCGTCAAGAATTGATTATTTAATTTAAGAAGAACTAAACAGAAATAGTAGCAATAATATTGAAATATTCTTCTGCAGTATATCGCCACTTTTCAAGTAACTATATATCGGATATCAATCAAATAACAAAATTTCAGATTACCCGAGATTTATACAATTTTAATCATTTGCTTGGCGAAATTATCTAGGCCAAGTTTGATTTGTTTGGTTAGGAAGATATCTAGGATATAATTTTAATTATGATATACTGTACAGGCTTTAGAAATCGTAAAGTAGGCTAAAAGGAGGAAGAAGCGAAATAAGAGAGGAAATCAATAGAAATGCTAAAGGGAATGCCTAAGCTATGGTTGTTGCTTATGGTCCTACACATCAGGCCTAACTGACGATGCATACTTGTGATTGTGAGGCCTAGGATAATTGCGCGCTCCCCATGTGTGTTGTGTCTGTTGTGTGAATTGTAGGCACAAACAATATTCAAGTAGTATGGTTAGTTATGTGTCGGGAATGAAGATTGAAAGGGTGGAGAAGGAGGAAATGGAATAGTTGTTAGGTTTTCGATCGGAAAAGCTTGGCCAGATGAAGCATTATTTATACAGACAGATGACTGCACACAAGCACCCACACATATACATATATCCACGCATAAGCCTACACATACATCCACACATACATATGTAGACAAAAATAATAATTAAAATTGTAATCTCTATAATTTCTTTTATCCTATTCTTACTCATCCTATAGTCTTTTATTTTTCTCCAAATCTTATCTTAATTATAGGATAGTGATAACAGTAGGAGTGATAGTAAATTATCACAAGAACAACATTAATAGTTATAATAAATAGTAAGCAAAAATTATCAATCCAAGTTTAATCATAATCCGATCAGTTTTTTTTCATACTCCTATATCTTATCCTATATATCAAACAATAATAACTAACAACATAAATAATCTTCAATGATCTCTATCAATCCTTATCCGCTTATAAATGTTTAGTTATCAACAACAATAACAATCTTCAATGATCTGTATCATTCTTATCCGATTTATATATGTTTGTTTGTTTTTCTCGAAATTCTTATTTGGATAGTAATTTCATTTTGCATTATATATTTAATTTCCTTCTATGATGATGACTACTACTATTAGTTGTAGTTCAATGATTAGAATCTATTATATGATATCTTCTAAATCTGAAATATGTCCTCCTATCCTTCTATTACATGTTTCTGCATACTTCCTTTCTTCTCCTTTTTCATTTTCTCTTTTGCCGCTTCCCTGCTTTCTAATATACTATTTTTATTTCATGAATTATTATACTGATTTGTAGTATGAAAATTTGAAATACTCTATAATATTCTATTGCTTGTATATATCGAAATGTTGTTATTCTCGAAATGCTATTTACAAAAAAATCAATACCATATCGGCGGCATTTGATGCCATTTACCCACCCATTTCTCGAATGGGTATGACAAGAAGACTTTAATGGATAGTATAGAAGAAAGAAGACGGAGAAGAAAGCCGGAAGTTATAGTCATTCCTAACATTTGCAAAATCAACATCATGCTTGCTGCTACTTCACTAGGCCTGTTTATTATAACTTGGCTCATTTTAAGGCGCTAAATACATATCAGTTGTATATATAAAAGCACACAAAAGTGATTGGCCTATATTGGTATTTTATATTTAAGTAAAGCTAAGATCTAATATTTTTTCTGCATACTTCTATATATTTTTTATATGTAATTTTAAAAAACTCGATCCTAGTTTTATTTAAAAGTTTAAATGTATAAATAGTTATAAAAGTTACATAATACAGCAATGACAGACCTACTATTACCACTGTATATTTAAATAAAACTAACATACATGTGTCTGTATGTGTATAATACAATTTGAATACAAGTAATACTACTTTAATAAAACGATCAATTTCAATGACGTAAAAGACAACAATTCAATCCACAGATGAATTATATAAAATGACTTAATTATTAATACGTCATTGATTCTATATGATAAACTACTACATTCATAGAAAAAATAATAGAATAGTAACTGATTCCAAGTTTGTTTTTCTTTTTTCAAGAACGATATTATTAGATGCAATTAGATTATCGGATAATTCTCGAATTTGTCTTCCCTTCAACAGATTTTTTTGCATTATTAATTAATATGCTGATTTAAAGGTTTATTTATTAAAAATTGAAGTAAATACCGAATGAAATGTACCAGCATAATTCAATATAAATAGTAATAATGATAATTAGTTAATTATGATAATGACAAAGATAATGATAATGATAATTGTAAATTGAATATATTGGGTGAAATCTAATTTAGTTGTTGATAGTTAGTGGTAGTTAACTATCAGCAACTAAATTATCAAAAATTTCAATTTCTCCTAACATCTCAATTATTATTTATCTTTCTACAGGCAAGCGGAATTCTTCCTTCTCATTTCCTTTTTCCCCGCTTTTCTCTTCTCCCGCGTCTTCCTCATTGCTTGCGGCTTTTAAAAAGCGCAAAAAACATCGGATAATTTGGAAAAAAAAATAAGAGAAGTACGAATGATAGAAAAGCAAAGTATTGTTTATATGAAATAATCGCTATAAACTTTGCGGCATCGTTTCAAATCTCAACTTTACTTATTCTCTTCTTCTCCTTCTTTTTCTTTTTCTCTTCCTCTTCCCCTTTTTAATGTCTGAACTTTTTTTTTTACAACAAAACAAATTTCATAAGATAACAGTTAGAAGAATGAAACACGAAGGAATTATGAAAGGAATGAACAAACTTTAGGGTATCTTACCAAATCTCAATTTCATTTTTTCATTTAAATTTGAATCAAAATTTTTTTAACAAAATTTTCATAGATTTCAAAGATAGTTAAAAGAAGGATTGAAATGAAAAGGAGGAACGAAGGAATGGAATGGAATGAATGAATGGAATGAATGAATGGAATGAATGAATGGAATGAATGAATGGAATGAATGAATGGAATAAATGGAATGAATAGAATGAATGAATGAAATGAATGAATGGAATGAATGAATGGAATAAATGAATGGAATAAATGAATGGAATGAACGGAATGGAATGAACGGAATGGAATGAACGGAATGGAATGAACGGAATGAAGAAAGGTACACACCTCCTTTCATAATTCCTTTTCAAAATTGAACTAAGCTAAAACTGAAACGAAAAGCCGTTTCAAAAATTATGTTTAGTTCAAAACGCACAACAACAACATATACATATATACACACATACATATAGACATACACATACATATACACAAACACACGAACAAACACACACACACACACACACACACACACACACATAAATACATACATACATATTCGCATATACATACAATAAGCGATTCACTTGGGATAGTTGGTTTTAGCTTGCCTTCTGTTATTTTACAGTTGTTTTTGCAGTTTAGTTTAGCTTAATTTAGTTTATTCTTCCTCCTCAAATCCTTCAATCTTCCTCCCTCTTCCTCTTCCTTCTCCTCCTTCTCCTTCTCCTGTCTTATCGATAATGATAATATTGGTGAATTATCTGTAATGATTGATGCTATGTGATCGTGGTGATAATAATAATGATCATATTCATATAGTTTTCTTCGTTTTCATCGAATCATATCTGTTAATATTATCACTTATTTATGACTAAAAAATGATTATTTTTACTAATCCACATGCATACACATATACATACACAAATACATACATTTACATATATTATAACACAACAGTCAAAAAGAAGATGAAGAAATAGAAAAAGAAAGTTTAATTTACAACACGAAAGCTTATAATCACATGCACATCGATACACAGCTGACACATACATACACTACATATACACATATACACACACACACACTCACACACATACATACATACATATATACTCACATACACACTGACACACATATACAAGGGATATCACCGTTTTCTCGTGGGAAAACGAGAAAAGTTTGCTTTCTTTACAGCAAAGCGAGAATTAGTAGACGATCCAGAGAATCGTTCCTGTTTTCCATTCCTCCTTTCTAAATCTCTTCTCTTTTTTCATTCCTTCTTCTTCCGCTTCCTTCTTCCTATATTTACTTTTATTTCAAATACTAATCATAATTTTCAATTTCAATTATAATTAATCGATTTACCTCTCTCTATCCATTTTTTTTTAATTATATTTATACGTATATATATATATATATATATATGTATTTATGTTTGTGTATATGCGTGTATATATATGTATGTATGTATGTATGTATGTATATGTTTGTGTGTGTGTGTGTATGTGTATGTGTATGTGTGTGTGTGTGTGTGTGTGTGTGTGTGTGTATATTTTTGACTGTTTCCGATAATTATCCGTTTCTTTTACAATTTTGTTAATTTAAATTTAAACAAAAAGTTTTTCTCTTAAATATTTTACAAAGATCAGAAGGTTGAATATATATAATATATTTACCACCAAATAATCAACGAGTAAACCAAACACCACTTATTAGGTAAAATGAAATTGTTGTATTAGCAGATAATTGTAAAGAAATTACGAAAGGTTAAGTATAAATTTTGCTAATTTATCCTAATCATTATCAAATACGTTTCATCGTTTACCTTCAAATAGTTGGATAGGAAGCGAATTTAACGATAATTATAGATGGAAATTTCTACTGATATACGGTAAATTATAATGCAAGTAAAGAAGAGGAGAAAAGAGGCAAAAAGTGATAGCCTGAGATTAATAAAAAAGCAGATTAACGTTAAAAGAACCTGAAATGAACAATGAAAGTTTAAAGGAAAATAAAAACGAATGATAATTAAATAATTGTATACTTCCATGTAGTCTCATAGTATAATTTTTCATTACTTCCAAATCATTATTATCTCTGCTATTTTAATTTTTATTAGTTACGTATAAATATAATTGAATATATATAACTATAACTGAATATATATTATATATATTTGGTTATTCATGTTTTTAGATTATACAAATATATTCAATTTAAACTAATTTAGTATTTTAAAATTATTGAAAAAAAAGTTGTTTCAAACAATCTTACATAAAATTGTTAATCGAATTTATCCAAATTGAAATGCAAAAAAGATAAAATCAATGAATGAATATTCAAAACTGCTAATTATCGTTGTTTTTAAGTATTACAATTAGCATTGTTAGCTCAATTTATTTCCTTTCAATAAAAGATATTAATAAAATAACAAAAAGAAAGAATCGAACAAACAATTGAGCCAAGCGAAGTCGAGCCAAGTCAAGAAGAATGAAAAAGTTTGAAAAAAAAGAATAAATAAAAAGAAAACGGATAGTAACATATATATATAAGTAGGACAAATAAGAATTGAAATGATTGACGTATCTATTTTTTTTCTTTCTTTTCTCTTTAATTGCTTTTTGAAAAAATGAAAAATAAGTTTTACTTAATTAAAATAATAATAATAATGGTGGCAACAACAGTATTAACAATTATACTAATTAATAATTATTATAATACTGATAATAGTAACTTATAATACTAATGATAAATAATACATTATAGTAATTAATTATGATTATTATAGCAATAATAATATTAATGATGAACAATAAAAATAATAATGATAATAAAAGTATTCGAAAAGAATTGAATAATGATGTGCGATAGTATGCTGTCAAGTTGCCAATCAAAATCACTTCCAAATCGTCTATTCTTTCCCATCCTGAAACTATATATCTATCTTATCATCATATATTAAATATCTGATCTATTTTGATGAACATTTGTCAGTTTAATATGCATTCATGATAAAACTATACTTCAGTTCTCCTAGCTTTATGCAGTCGAGATTGATGAAACTAAAATGAAAACAGTGAAAAATTACAATAATAATCATACCCAATGATCAGATCAAATATATGAAACGAAGAATAATGATATGAAAAAAGAGGAAAAATACATGGAATAAAACACAAATAGGAAAACAAAAGGACTGAAATACTTGAATATGTTTTATTTCCATTTATCTGAAGTCTATGAACTTTTTTATGTTACTTGACTATTGATGATAAGATAGTGATAATCAATGGGACGATAAAATCGTTACTTTGATGATTTTGTTGTTAAGATAAGTGATGATAAATATAAGTATAGTTTTATAAAATTCTCATGTTGATACCTTCGTTGATAAATATTTTTACTATTAATAATATGCTCTGATAGCAACGATGATAATAATTGATATGATAAGATTTTAATATTGAAAATTCCATTATGGAATATTAATAAAAATATTTGGTAATAACATGATGATAATATATGGTATACTAAGATTTAGTCATTTTAATTTCATAGTTGAATAAAAAGAGAAAAGAAATTTTATCCCGTACATTGAAAGAATCAAATACGAAATATTAAAATATTGAACGATTTATGATAAACATAATATTGTTGAATAAATGATAATTAATAGAGGTAATTATTTGATAATAATACTCCATAACTTATAAAAAAGGAAAAATTCAGAGGAGAAATTCTCAATGCATCGAAATCACATAATATCTGGAAATTTTAATTTAATATATAAATAGCAATATGTCAATAAAATATTTCTTTATTAATTCAGTCAGGAACAAAAACTGAAATTATTCATTTCTGAATTTACTAATTTCAAATTTGAGAATTAATTTTAATAATTTTTCTTTCTTCTAAAATTATTAAATTGAGTAATTGAAAATGCATGCATTCAATAATTAATTAGTATGAATTTTGTTTCCTTTTTACATTTAATAATAAACAGATGGTACAGTCTGTATTGGCTAAAATAAATTTCAGAAAAAAACTACTATTTGAAAATAGTATAATTGGAATCATGATTTTATCATATTTATATATGTCAACTTAATTTAGGAAAAAAGAATTAATTCTAATAGTTTATGTAAAAATTATGAATAAACGAATGATTGGTTTGTTGGCTCGAGAATACTAATAGATAAGTGATGAATAATAGATGAAGAATTGAAATTTGATAAATTATGATTATATCATTGATTGTTTGATTGTAAAATGACTTTTCCATAAAACATATGGATGAAAATAATAGTTGTATCGCTTTTTTATTTCATTTTCAATTGAATAATCAATTATTTTTTTGTTCTAATTTTCTTAATTTATTGATTGAAATTATCAAATTTTTCTTAAATAAATTATTTAAAGGTATATTTAAATACTTATATGTAATAAAATTATTATATTTGTGCTATTTTTAATATACGCCATATACCTCATGTAATTATATGTTTATATTATACATTATTATTTTACCATCATTAAGATTAATTATTATGATCTATATTTCGTAAATGAAATAAATATAATTAGGCTATTGTGAGATTTGTCCATTCCTTGTTATCATTTCTAGTCTATCATTTATAGATATATGTAAATGCAAAATAATCAAAGGTAAAATTCACAGATATATTGATTATTTATAACCATAATAGTTGCTAATAAAAATCATTTAGATTATAGGATTAAAAAAGGAAAAAACTTTTTAGACGAGATTGAAAAATTAAACTTAAATTTGTTCAATTTTATTGCTTCAATTTATTTTTTTCACAAATAGTAATTCAAAAAATGTAAAAGTAGCAAATCATAACGAACTCTTTTTTACTTTTTGATTTTATACATAATTATATTTTTACAATATTTTTATTTCGTGAATTGCATTTTATTATAAATTTAATTTGGAAAAAAGAAGGAAAAATGAAAAAAAATCGAAAAAATTTTTAAATGAATTATATAAATATAAACAATAATTTATGCGTTTCTCATAAATTATTCAAAACTTTTGACAAATAATCTTTGAAATACAAATGATTGGGTGACAGTTTTATCAGAAAAAATTATTGCAATATGACTAAATGCGATGACTGATTGATCGGATAACAAATGATACTTAGATGTATCAGGTAATTTTGTCAAGAAGAAACAATTTTGTTAATAAATAATCAATAATCAGTGACAGGTAAGTTTTATTCCCAAATAATCAATAAAGGTAAGTTGAAAAGAAAGGGGCAGGACGTTGGATAGGATGGGAGGGTTTTAAAAAAAAAAGGAAGTGAGTAAAAAATTTTTTTGGATAGGAAAGTTATGAAACAATAACCAAACATTTCAATATTTCATCCTTACAAGTTTTTGCATTAATACATGCATCACGCATCATGCATCATGAATGCGCATGCGTGCATGTGACAAAATATACCTAACCTAAAAATTGTAAACAAAGTGGGAAAAGAAACATTAAAATATTTATTACATTATCTATCTATCTATTATTTGACTAGAAAATAGCATGATTGTTGTAGATGTGTGTATATATGCATGATGAAGAACAATAAACAAAGTTGAGGATGAGATAGGATGAAAATTAAAAATGGATATAAAAATATGAATTATTGATTTTTCAATACTCCACTTTTTCATTTTTCCTTTCCTTCAATTTCAACCTATTGCCACTTTGAAAACACTGAAAAATTAAAAAAAATATTTGTAATTCATAGATTAATAAACTAATCAGAAAGAAAGTAATGTAAAATGGTTTTAATTATTACAATAAAATTATTTAAATTATTTTATTATTTATTTATTAAATATGTAAATAACAATAACATATGCATATACATATGAAAATGATGGAAAAAAGCGAGAAGTCAGATTTTCTTTGATTTTTGTCGTTATTTCAAATTTTTTTTTAAAGTTAAAAGCTAACATTTTATAATAGTTTTTAAGTTTGTTTCCTAAATGTTTTTTTTTTTAAATGTATGCTGAAATTTTCGAATAGCTGAAGAAAAAAGATTTATTTTAAAATATAGGAGAATATTTGGGTTAATAGTCCGATTTTCTGATTTCGGTTATGCATAATTTATCAGATAAAGTAAAAATCAAAACTTTAATGCATTTATTTAGTTCACATTCAAAAATTTTGACCTATTTTGAAATTTATTGTGAAGAAAAGAAGGCGAATAAGTGAAAATTTATTATATATAATTGATTGTTATAATTAAATCTATTTAAAATAATATCAAAATTAATCAATCAATAAAAAAATACATATATATTCAACAAAAAAGGAATTAAAGAGGGAAAAAAAGATTTAACTATTGGGAAAGTGGAAATACAATAATATAATTCAATGACTTCTTTATGAAAATTTTCTGTTTATTTTTTGATAACATAAAATTGATATTTTTGATTAATTTTTTCTGAAATTATTTAAAACGTAAAAGTAAAAGAAATTAATTTTTTAAATCTAAAATAAAATTAATTGATAAAATAGTATAATTTTTACAATAAAAAAAAAACTTTATATATTAATATGAAGTATTGCTTTATTACTATTTTACTATACTGATTTTTTTTTTTGTATTGAACACAAATATACGAATAGAGAATAGAGTAATATAAGATATATTAGTATTAATATAAAATTTACTATTATTCTTTTGGACAACTTAATCGATTTAATAATTTAATTTGATGGTTTAATTAATATTTTACGCTAATATTATAGATTCTACTTAGAGCTTAAAAATTTTTTCAAAAATAATAATTATTATTTTACCAATTAATTTAAATAATAATTACTATTTTATTGAATAATATGAGATTGAGTAATAGAAAATTAATGATATACCTCATATTAATGATTCGTTTATTCGTATATGTGTGTATGTATATGTGTTGCGTATGTGTGTGTGTGTGTGTGTGTGTATGTATGCATGTGTATATGTATGTGTATGTGTATATGCGTGTGTGTGTGTATATGCGTGTGTGTGTGTGTGTGTGTGTGTGTGTGTGTATCTATCTATCAAAGATAAAAGAATAAATGAAACTATTTTCCAATTCTATAAGCTAAATTCTTTCTGATAGTATTAAGAATAAAATATATAAAATTTAAGATGAAATTAATGAATAAAATAGTAATAATTATTTTTGAAAAAAAAATAGAAATTCAATATATTAGCATCAAATACTAATATATTTTGTGCTTGTCCGTAAAAGATAAGACGGAAGAATGATAATAAAGTAAAGTAAAGAAGGATCAAAAGAGATTGTAGTGATAATGATGATGATGATGATTATGATAACGACGAGAATGAGGATGATGACGGTGGTTGATTGCTGATGTATTATAATATTCTAATGAAGGAAGAAAACGGTACCAGGAACAGACTACTACTTTCTGCAAAATGCGGAACAGAAGCATAGATTCATTAAAGCTTGTTTAAAGCTCGACCATTTTCCCAATTCATGCTAGCCAACAACAATTTATCTCTTCAAACGGTCATTTTGTCGGCTGGCCAGCCGGCCACATATCCCTTTCAATTGACAGTAATTACGAAGTGTAACAATAGTATTGCTCTGAATTGAACTATGAACCTTTTTATAATATATCTCTTTTCATATCAATTCTAATTATAACAATAATAATCAATAAAATTTTATTTACCTTACTTAGTCTTATAGTAGCATACTATTTTATGAGACAAATTTGAGATTAAAAACTATTCTAATGAATGAAAATTATTATTGATTTTAATATGCTATATCAATCTGATTCGACAATCTAATGAACCGTATGTTCGATTCAATCATAATATTGATATTGTTAATTGGATTATTAAATTTAAATGGCTTCCTTAAGCTAGCTAAAATAATGCTAATTTATTATTCATTTACTGACAATTTGAAGAGTAAATTATGCAAATAATTCTAAAATTTTAGGAATATAAACATAGAAAAAAAGAGATAAACTTGTTTTTAAGAAAATTAATTTGAGTGCATAAATTAATCAAATAAATGAACAACACAGAGTATATAGGATAGAATAATAATATTTAATTAAATTTAATTATTTCTTTGGCATAAAAGGAAGAAAAAAATTGTAAAAATCTTTACTACTACACATATCTTTCATTAATTAAATTCAAAAAAAGTTTTAGAACGAAATAAAAATACTTCACTTATTAGATTACATCATATGAGATAAAAGAAGAGAATACTTATTAAATATTAGAATATCTTTTCCATTTCCAATTAATTCATGTAATTTCAATTTAATTAAACGGAAAAAATCGAATAATAATAATTATTTGTAAATAATAAATCAGCTCAGATTATTGTATCCTAAATTTGATTTCATATTGATAATTACATCAGTTAATCTGTGATAATCGATATAATTGCTTTTCTTGCCTATTCCCACTTAAATAATTTATAATCCCAATTAGCTCAATTTTTTCTTTCTTTTTTAGAATATTTCCTAAAAAATCGCTTTTCTTGTACATGACGATGAAGATTCTAATTTTATGAATAATACATTATTGAATTGGATTTTAGATATGAAATGCAAATATATACAGTTTCACATCAAGCTTAATTATTTGGTCTCTCTCTTTCTCTCTTTCTCTTTTGTGTTTACATATATCTATCTCTCTAATGGTGACATTTTCATATATCCCAAGACGAATTTAAAATTATATATTAATCGATAAATTTGAATTTATCAACTATATATGTAATAAATCTTTTCCTTTTCTGTCTTCTTTCATTTTCTTGAAAAAAATTTTATTTATCGATGATAAGTATGCGTTGCAAAGGCATACACAAGAATATAAAACTAATGCATATTACGTATGGACACGTAAAAATTAGGTGTGAACAATCCGATAATGCAATGCAACAATGAAATGAATACTTTATGGCAGAAATAATATTAGAAATTTTTTCCACTATTAAATTTTATTAATTATTTTGAATTACTCATATATGTTTTTTCACATTCTCTATTTCCTTTTAAATTAAAATAATGAATGATTATTGTTAATCTTTTGCACTGATTATAAATATTTTATCGTAGAAATGTCAAAAAATTTTTTGAAAATTTCCATAAAAGTTCAAAATTAGTTGAATTGAAATTGACAATAAAATATATTGGAAGAAAATTAATAAAGAAAGGAACAAATTAATATTAGTAAGCAATAAAATTTTATTTATTATAAAAATCATTTAAGAATGAATAATTTTATTCTTTAATTTTGTTTCCTTATTATTGAATCATCAATATTGATATTCTAAAACACATATTTTTCGAATTATAAATTTTAAAATTTATAATATTTGGATATTTCAGAAAAATCAAGTACGAAAACATTGGAAAGGAAATAATCGTTTATCAAAAATTGCCAATATTTTCTAAAAGTCACAATGCAATATTGTATAATTAATTTAAATAAATATGAGACCGATAATTAATTTAAATGTGCTAGGATAAAGGATCATGGATCTGAGATTTCGGATTACTAAGAGATAGGTGAAACTTTCTTAACATCTGAGAATAAAATTTGAAAATTAAAAATTGTGATGAACTAAATTTGAATTGAAATTTTTCCCTAAAATTATATTGTTTGCGATATTAAATTAAGTTTTGAACTGGAAAATTTATTTATATATTAAAGTTTTTTCCAATGTATTTACAAATACGTGAAAAATAAATAAAATCAAAAATAATAGAAATGTTTTTTCGGAAAAAATTGGAGAAAGCATTTTACTTATAAAGATAAAGGTCAAAATTTTACAATAATCCAAATTAGCCAATAATGTAATAATTTTATACTAACAAAGTCAAAAATAACTGAAATAAAATAACTAAAATAATAAATTTAAAAATCAAATAATTAAGATAATATCATAGATTGCTGTTAAATCAAATTAATTTTTTTTATCTATTAATTAATTTATGTTATAATGCATTATGAAAAAGATAAATACTTCGAAATGATTTCAAATTTTCCAATCGATATTTATCACATGTATATCCAAACTAAACACACACATATATTAAGCAGCTAATTAACAACGAAATGACTGATTAGAAAAACTAAAAATGATTTGTTAAATTTATAAATATCATAGGTTTTTACATCATCTTCAAGACAGATTATATTCGATGATCGATTGGTTATCGAATTTCATCCATCATACTAGCTGACCTTTGATCACTAGGGTCAAATAACATCGATCATTAATAAGATTATTAATAAAACAAATCTTTCACCATTTGAAATACTTCATAAATTGTCCTTGAGTATTTGTTTGAGTTCAAAAAGATTAGATATCATCCCTAATTTTAATTACACTATTAACTGTTTAATTGTCATCAATCAATTAAACTTTTGTGTATTTAATATTATCTTTGTTATCGATTTACTGAAATCTATAGATTTCACGATTTTACACTGATCTTCTATCAATTTGAAAGAATTTATTTTGTTCATCTTGGAAAATTTTTTGAAAATTTTCGAAATTTTTCAATGTCTTCGTTATTTTCTCTTATCAATACAATTACATTCGTGATAAAAAGTTTGCAATTCTGTCTACCACAAGTTAGATTACATGAATTTAACTTTCATCATTTATTACATTTCCTTGATTCACTGATACCGTAACGCTGAATTTTTCATCGCAATCGGAATATAAACAAATCATTGTTCAACGCTCTATTGTATGCAACGATCATATCTGATTGACTTTTTATTCCATATACTGTAGACTTGTCCTGTTTCTCACTATAATACTGTAATTTGTAAGTATATTATGTGGAATATTATAATAAAGATTAGAAAAATTCTATAGTATTCTCTTTTATGAAAAAAGTCTTACTTTTTATGCTTATTGATAGGCTTTTTATTATTCTTTGTTTTTTAGTACTATGGACTTCAACATTGGCTTTCTGGAGTACGGTTCAATGTCATTAATAATTTTCTGAAAGTATTTATGTCAAAATAATAATATTTTGAATTTGATATTTTTGGAAAGAAAATTATTGTCAAATAGTATTATTATTTGCAATGATTATTTACACATTTTCATAACGATTAAAAAAAATTTGATAGTGATAAATAGTGTAATAAAAATATCGTTCAGGAATCTTTAATTTTGATTCATTTGAAAATATTGCCTGCCTTTATCAATTCCAAAATTATAATATAAATTTTAATTTTTAATTATTTCAATTTGCATATTATGCAACGTATTAGCATAAAACATACATTTAAAAGTTTTATTATGAGTAAATAAACCTTAAGTAATGAAAAACATTTTTCAAGTTTTTTTATAAACTTTCTTTCATTGAACAATAATTGAAATTCCCATTTTTCTATTTCAAAATTCTTTTAAATAAAATTATTTATTATCAAGCACTGGATCTATTCAATTATGCCTTACGCTAACTATTTCGACCCTCTTACTCGTTGCGGCCAGATTTTTTATTGTTTCTTTTATTTTTTTCCCATTTAATTTAAACACAAGCCATGCAACGGTTGAATATAAGTCTTCCGCTTAAGCGCCATCCATTTTCAGGGCTAGTTGATTTGGAAAAACCGATTAAATGCAATTGTTCAACCTATTTCGATTGATATTTGTTAAGACAAATTATGCTTTGAAAATAAATTTATTATTACAAATTTAAATTTAATTATTTAATTGCTCAAATGATTTTTAATTGTAGATGAAAATTTTATAAAATAAATTTTCAATTAAAAAGTTGAAAAAATTTAATATAATAGGTTTTCATTCAAAATTCGATATTTTAAAACGAAATGAAACATTTGCTAAAATTAATAAAATTTTATATATTTATTTATTACACCGATAATGTCACATTTAAAAGACGCATGAAATTTATAGTAAAAGATTAAGAAACATTACTTTTTGATTAATTTTAATTTCGAATATAAACTATCGTTATTTAAGCATAAATACACGATTTTTAATTAACACAAAAAAGATTTTTAAACTGCAAATAATGATATTGATCAATAATAATCATCATCAATGCAACTATTAGTTTATGAATTTTGAAATGGAAGTGATAGACGATAACAAATAATGCTGAAATCACGTTTTATTATGATTGAAATTTCTAATAGCCTATCTTTAAATAAATATAGCAACAGTTCTTTTTAATATTCTATCGCAAATTCTTGTACCACAAGATTCATTTTTACTCCTCGTGAACCTGAAAAAAAAAAGAAATCAAAATTATCAAATGATATTTTCATATGATTTCAATAAAAATGTTACATGGGTGATAAAATGAAGAAATCGAAATTATCACATGAATATTTCCAGATAATTTCAATAAAAATATCACATAATAATATCAAAAATTAAAATTATCAAATGATATTTTCATATGATTTCAAAAATACCAAATGAATACTTCAATAGAAATTAATTTTATATTGCACATAAAACAATTCTTCAAATTATGAATTCATGCACAGTGATAGTCATATAATAAACTTATAGGCAAAGATTTGTGCAATAGCATATGTAAACAAATATGAACAAACATTTAAAAATTAAACAAAACATTCTCAGAGAGAACAAAATATTTCACAAAAATAATATAATTTTTACACAAATCAAACATTTAGAAAAATCCAAAATATTTGTCACATTCAGCAAAGAATTTTGAAAATTTTAAATAATTTAAAAGAAAATTTTGATTGACATTTCAACTTCATTGTTATATTATTTGAAAATATTCTGTAATATATTGAGAAATTCTTCTAATATTATTATTTCTTTAAGAAATAATTCTTGAAATACTTCGTTTTTTTTTTTTTTTAAATCAGAAATGGAAAATTTTTAACGATTATTTATATGGAATAATTTTATAAAATATAAATTTCTTTTAAATGAACGGCATAATGTATCGCTAATAATTTTTAAAATTTTGAAATTTTAGAAAATTTAATTATCAAAATGTTTTCATTTTTTTGCTAACGATGCGAAGAAAAAGTTATATATTCTCATATTGCTCCATGACTGTTTACAATTTTAAGCTTGACAAACTTAAAATATCAATAAGTTGTTATGCTCGTCTGTTGATGTGAAACAGATGACGATCCAAGCAAACTAAAGCATTGACCAACAAGAATTAAGCCAAATCAGATGGAATAAATAGCCTGATTGGAAATAAAACAAACAAGTACTCAAAGAGAAAAAGATATACAAAGAATAAGAAGAAGGAAGTAATATATATGATTTTGTTTACACCATTTCATAATTATTTACAGAAGCCAAAATGAGGTCTTTCATTTGAGCCTTGTTTAAAAGCATATCTGCTTTAGGCTTTATCTTTACGCAATCTCTCAATTTTTGCTTCTATCTTTATTCACACCCACGTACATAACATATACCTACACCTACACACATACACACACACCCCACGCACACACACACACACACATATACACACACACAAACAAATACACACACACACACACACACACACACACACACACACACAAAACCCACATATATATCCGTATAGAAGCAAACATAAATACTTTTTTGGTAATGATGACGTATACAATAAAGCTTATATAATATAAAGCATTAATTAATAAGTTGTATCCCAATATATAAACATTTTTGTAGACAGCGTGGTTAGTCGCTTTTATTTTGATTAAAAGTTCAAAGAAATTTCCAAAACAAATAATTTATTTATTTATAATAAAAGGGAAGAAATTATTTCATTTTAATTTAAATTTGAAGTGCAAATAATAATTTATAATTTTCATAAACTTTACATCAACAAAATAATTTTTTAAGTAGCATTAAATAATAATAATAATAGAAGAAATCGTTATGTTGCAAGTTTTGTCAATTTTTTGTTTAAATTTCAATTTGAAAATAAATAATAATTTCCCAGCAAAATAATTTATTAGTGATGAAAAGATAATTTATGCTACTTATCTTATCATATATCTTAAATCATGATATTTTTATATAACACCACATATCAAATACCTAGAATTGTTAGAAATTATTAATTTAATTCTATTTTTTCCTTTCTAAAAAAATATAAAATTTCATCAAAATTTTTTCAATGAAAGCTACGTATCACAATATATTTCAAAATTCCATAAAAATATGATCAATCAGAAAATCATTAAAGATAGTCTAGGACAGTCATTTAAAATATCATATATATATAATTAATAATGGTTGTCTATAGCAATCATTAAAAATATCATATAATTAATAAAATTAAGCTTAGGAATCATTTCATAATATTAAATAATTAATTCGATTTTTCGTGAAAACAAAATAAGCAAAAATTAAGAATTTTAAAATTAAGTTAAAACAATTTGAATAAATTCAATCACTCAAAAATATGCATAATATTCATGCAAATTTTACAATACCCATATTACTGAAAAATCGCGAATTTTTCTTAATTAATAATTCATTTATAAAATAATATGAATTTATTATGTTTCACTTCGTTATAATTACATTTTATCATAATTTTCATTTAATAAATTCAAACTTTGCTTATATGGAATCTTTCCATGTTAATAATAAAGCAATAAAATATTTTCAGGACAATAATAAGATATTTACATAAATATACTGAATGATACGAATATTGCTTTGTAAAGTTTTTTTCTTACATTAATTTTTTGTTATAATTATTTTTTTATTGCAATTATTATTTGGCAAAATCAAAAATTTTTTCATATGCAATCATTATTTGTGAAATAATTTTTCTTTTATGCTAATGGAACATTTGCATAAATATATTAAATGATTAATATTAAGTATTTTTTAAAATAAAACTTTGCCTTCTGTCATTTTAATTTCATTTTTAGTAATAAAATATTTCCGAAAGATTTTTTAATTATATAAAATTTCATACAATAAAACACTGCTATCATATATATTTAACTGGATAATTAATTTAAAAAGAAAAAAATTGAAAAGTATATATGAATGTTTGCAGCATAATCATTCATTTAAACCATTGCCCATCATATATATATATATTTGTTTATATGATATGATATGGATGAAAATCAAATAAAAATCGATTTTTCCTCATCATTTTTACGTTTTATTTTCATTAATCTTTGTCCATCTATCTATCTGGATAAAAATTTCATACTAATTTTTACAAATTCATAGATCATTTAAATATGTACGACGAACATAGGTTATTCGATATTTGTGCTAATTTCGGACAGGGAAATCAGATGGAGCATAATTTATTCAGTGATAATTCGTGATAATATTTGTATTACTTTCATATAAATAATCGAAACATAATTCATCATTAATAATATTTGATAATATAATTACTATCAGAAAAGGAAATCAAATGAAGCATAATTTATCCAGCGATATCTAATAATCTTATGATTTAAAAGAGAGAAAGTAAATAATCAATTTTTGATCTCATGCATGGATCAAAATTATAGGGTCTATCTCGAGATTGAGTAGAGCAATAGTTAATGATAGAATTAATGATATCATAGTACCATGAAGATTATTAACATCACGTGAATAATCCGTATCATTCCGTTTATGCGATGCAAGACGATAATAGAATTCATATAATACGTAACGGCAATTTACTTCACGTTACAAGTGCTGATACAACACTTCACATGCTCCGTACTGATAGTTCAGTATGTATGTTATGCACTACTAATATCATTAGTGCAAGACGTATTGGAACTTCAGTTTATTTGATACATATTTTTAATACAGCTTATGCTATATGTACTCCTAATCCAGTTCGCATAATACATGTTGGTAATTTAACTTATATGGTACATACTAATAATTCACTTCATATGATACGTGCTAATAATTTAATTCAACCAGCGGATACTGATAATTCAGTTTCGATAAATGCTGATAGTTTAATACATGTGGTGAATGCTCCTAATGCGTTTTACGTGATACGTGTTGGTAATTTAACGCATAGAATATATAATGCAGATCATATATTGCGTGCCGGTTATTTTATCCACATGATACATTATGATAATACATTTCAAATGGTACGTACTGGTAGCTCATATATTCAAATACGTTCTGGTAATATAACTCATATAATTTATCCTAGTAATGTATTTTTGTAACTCGTAATTTATCTTATATGTTACGGGATGATAGCTTAATTCAAATATTATTTATTTATAATGTAATTCGTATATCACGTGTTGGTAATTCATTTCATTTAGTACATTCTAATAATTTTGTTTCTATAAAAGGTATCGATACTTCACTTCATATAATACATAGAGATAATTCACTTGATGTGATCTGTATTGGTAATTCACTTCATATATTATATACGAATCAATTATGTTATGTGATACGTGCAGGTGATTTAATTTACCTGATATATGCTACTAATACTGATTGTAGAATGCATAACGATAATATGATTAGTATCACATGCAATAATAATCTAGCTTATGTAATTCATGCTAGTATTCAATTTTTAGATACGATTAGTTTTATTTAGTCCGCATGATACATAAGCAGATGATATATTTTTATATGATATTTTGATATATATATATATATATATATATATCAAAATATCATATATTGATAATTTTGTTCATTAATTATGCTACTTTACGTAATTCAATATTATGTATGTGATTTACTTAAAAGATCGATTTTTCTTTGCTAAATTTCGAAAGATTTATGAACTTTTTCCAAAATTCGATTCTTTAAAATTTATCAAATTTATTATTTATCTACTTATTTCTCTCAAATAAGCATTTTGTTCAATTCGTGCGCTATAAATTTGATTATTATTTCTTGTATTTATAAGTTTCCATTTGATACTATTCAAAAATTGCTATCATTAAATTTGAAATAAAATAATTAATTGCAAATTAATCTTTTTTCAAATGCAAAGGAAAAATAAAACACAAAAATAATATTAATAGCAAAAGAAGAAAAGTCGAGTGAAGTGTAAAAATAGATTTTCAATATAATTAAATTACCTTCCCAAAAATTTTAATGCAAATCCTCAAATTGCATTTAAATCATTATTAATACTTGATTTTTCCCTATTAAAATATTAACATTAATAATGAGTAAAATTGTATAATTAGTTTTAATAACAACTATCTACTAACCGCATATCGGATACCAAACAGGGGATACAGGATGCCAGACAGCAGATACTGTTTACCGGATAGCGGATACATGCGACACTTCTTGAAGAATTACTATTTTAAACAAGTTTTTGAAAAAATCTAAACTCCTAGAAGGAATATAAATTTTTAGAAATGTTTCGTAACGATGACTTTTCCATTTGAGGGCACAAATAACTATGATCTGTTCATATTAAAAATGCCTCTTTACACAGTTTATCATATGCTATTATCAGCATCCTCTTCTCCAACCATTGATAACCGATAACACTTTCAACGGGTCTCTTCAACAAATTGATAATTTATATATTGATCAGAGTGATATACATCGTCTTGTTATAGAATTGTCTACCTATTCGTCCTCCCGTAATAATATTAGAAAAATGAGTGATGCAAAATCTAATTTAATAAAAAATAGGTAAGATATTTAAATTATTATTTTTTCTTTTTTATTCTTTTTGTTAGTAATATTGCAATTTTCATATAGTTTTAGATAACTTAAAAATCTAAATAATAATAATAGCAAGGAATGTCTCGACTTGTAATTACTCGATATTTTTAATCGATAATATTTATTGATTGATGAATATTGGTCTCGATTAATTTTAGTCATAAAATTCCAAACTATGGATCATCGACGAATTTGATTGAAGAATTTCATTGCCACAGCGATGAAGACGAACAACCAACCACTGATCAACGAGCTATTCGAATCCTTTGGACATCGGCGATCATTTGTTTGATTTTTATCATTTCTGAAATTATCGGTGGTTATTTAGCAGAATCACTTGCAATTATCACTGATGCAGCTCATTTGGTAGAAGATTGAAAAAAATTCCTTTTTTTTGAAATTAAAAACTTTTGAAGTTTTAACAATTCTTTATTCTTTTGTTTTGTATTATTTTTTAATTAAATTTAAACACTTAACGAACATTTAACTTTTTCGAATGGAAAAGTTTTAAATTTTATTAATGAAATTTAAATTTTGAAAAGAAGCAATTCCAGTTAACGGATTTTGCCAGTATGTTGGTATCATTATTTGCATTATATATGTCAAAAAAACCCGCATCACAACGAATGAATTTCGGCTGGCACCGTGCCGGTATATCTAGACTTTTGCCTAAAATATATCACTAAGCTAATAAAAATCAAATAATAATGTATGAATAAGTTCGAAGTTCAAACCAATTTATTCGATTTTAATTTTGGCCAAATCAATTCCGATTTTTTTCTACAGTGATTTTATTCACTAATTGCAATTAAACTTGGTAAAATTACTTGTAAAATTATATGATTTTTTTATAACATTTCAATTAAGAAAAAAAAAAGAAAATTATTTCAATCAATTTTTGATTTGGAAAATAGAAAACTAATTGATAAGCTCATAAAGTGGAAATATTTCTTTGATAAGCTCATGAAGTGAAAAAGCAACTGATAAGATCATAAAGTCGAAATATGCTAAATATTTCTTTTGATTTATTAGAGAAATTTGAAATTGAAAAAATAAAGGAAAAAAGAAATTTTAAAATCATAAGATATATAAAAATTGCAATTTATCTCTGTAGTTTTAAAATCTAAATCTCAAATTATAATTTTAATAAATTTACATTTATATTAATGAATTAAGTATAAATATAAATATATATTAATGAATTGTAAATAATTTAGAAGTATTGGGTGCGTTTGTTTCTGTTTTTATGATTTGGATTATCACAGGAGTACTAGTTTATATGGCTATTGATCGAATCACTCGTGATTCATATCATATCGATGCTCCGATTATGGCAATTACCGCAGCATTGGGTGTCCTCGTTAATTTAATGTGAAATTTATTCATTAAATTATTACTTTTAATAAATGATTATTGATTTAATGCGGATATCATAAAAAATGATAACGAAAGAATTTATAATTTTTAAATTTACGAATTATAAAATAAAAATTATAAGTAATTTTTAAACTTACTATATTTATACTTAATGAACTAAAAAGAAATGATAAAATTATAAATAACATTAAATAAAAATCGCAAAAACTTTAAATTTAATTTAAATTTCTATCAAAAGAAATGATAATATTAGTATGAATTATTAATTTGTTTTTGTTGAAATTATTATAAATGAAAAGAAAAAAATAATATAAATTTTAGTATGGCAATGTTACTTTATTTTGGTGGACATACACATTCTCATAATGCTCATACGCATTTGTCACATTCTACAAATTCCACTAATACTACTAATATTAATGTACGAGCAGCAATGATTCATGTTATTGGAGATTTATTACAAAGTATTGGAGTACTTATTGCTGCATTGCTTATTTTCTTCAATGTAAGCAAAATTTAAATTTAAAATTTTTGAAATTAATTGAAGTTAACAAATTCGAAGTGTTTATGATAAAATTTATTAATAAAGAAATATAAATGTTAAATATATAATTCGAAATTCCTGTTTTATTTTAAATTGAAATAAGTCATTTGAAGAAAATTGGAGCATTTAAATAAAAATATAAGCATAAAGTCTTGAAAAAAATTTATTAAAATATTTTTTTACATACAAAAAGAAAATCGTTTCTTTTGAAAACTGCGATATGATTTTTGAGTCAGATTTCTTTTTTAAAATTTCTACTTCTCACTAAAATCATGAAAATTTCTATTTGTCTAGGAGTCATGGTCTATCGCAGATCCGATATGTACGCTAATTTTTTCAATCATTGTCCTTTGTACGACAATTTACATTATTCGAGATGCAATGTTCGTCCTACTTGAAGGTAAAATCATCAACGAATTGTTAGTAATTATCGATATTCTCTCATATATATATTACTTTGCATCATTTATTTTTTAAAAAACTTTCTGAATTATTTTTAAAAACTCAAACTCTAAGATAGAATTCCAATTCAATCTATTAATTCTTTGACTAGTATTTTTTGTTTATATTTTTTGCGATATTTTTTGTTATAAGCAAAGAAAAAGGAAAATGATGCTTTTCTATAGTATTTAAAGTTAAAGTTGCGGAATTCTTGATAAATAAATTTCGGAATATAAAATGAAATTCCCAGCAAAATAAATATACAGATAAATATGTCAATGAAAATATTTCATCAAAAATATGATCGAAAAGAAATTTGCGTCGTATCATTTCATATCATATAAATATTTATACTATCATTGAATTATTACTTATTATTCAATATTAATTTTCAAACTTAATTAAATTTCGGCTTTTATTTAAAACTTTTTCTTTTATTAACACTTTTGTTTATTTATTCTGTCAACAATTAAATATCAATATAATTTCAAAAAGAAGCTTCATGAGCCATCTGTAAATAGCAAAATGTAAAACTCAAATTAAGATTTTTTAACTTAACATTCTGCTCATTAATTTATTATAATTATTTGTCGAAATATTTATTCAATTATTACTTCTTGTTATTCAAAAAAATCGTTGTCGTAGGAAAAGTTTTAAATTTTATTTTGCAAATTTCTTATAATCACTCATTGAAGTCCACCCAAGTTATTTCTTGTTATCCAAAAAAAGTAATTGCGCATTTTCAGGTAGTAAAAGTTTTAAATTTTATTTTATAAATTTCTTATAATCATTTGTCAGACTGTTTATCTGAAACTAATTTCAGGTTTACCATCAAGCATTAACTTTCGTACTGTATTCGATTCACTGGAACGTATTGATGGCGTTGAAAAAGTGCATAATTTACGCATATGGTCATTAACGCTTGATAAAATAGCAATAAGCGTACATTTGGAAATTACGCCAACTGCAAACGCACAATGGATTTTAAAGGAAACAACACGTATGTTACGTGATCAGTATAATGTGCTAGAAAGTACCATACAAATTGAAGGTTATAATCCGGAAAAGCAAACTTGTAATCGATGCATACCACCTTTGTAATTAAATTTAATTTTATATTGCTATTACTAATATACTGAATTTATATATTCCATAAGTTTGATAATATATTCAAAATTAATCAATCATGGATTGTAGTATTAAATAGAAAACGTAAATTTTAAAAATTATAGCTTTAAGCTAATATCCTATTAAAAAGATTTTGAATTTTTTAATTTTAATTTAATATAATTTTGTTTCACACTTTGTATTAACACATAAATTGAAATTTATATGTCAATTTTGGTAAAAGTTGTTTTTGGTAATTTTGATTTGACGGAAATTCCGTCACATAATGAGTTATGTATTTTAATGATATGTTTAAACTTTTGTTGGTAGTAGTAAAAGTGAACGTAAAATTTAAATTACCATTCTAATTTCAGCACAAAGTTGCTTCCCTCCTTCAATTTTAATTCAATAAAAATCTTGCATGCACGTTATGTCTATTAATTAAGAAAAGTGTTTTATATAAATAATAATAATATATATATAATAGAAAGCATAGCTGATATACCATACTATTCAATTCATTACTGATTAGAAGACCTAAAATCACTACATGCTAAAAGTGTTATCACTATTATTTGATAATTTCGTAACTGATTACTGTTGTGGAAGCTAGCAAGAAAACTCGAATTAATTAAAAATTATAAACGACCATATTCAAGATTTCCTTTTCCATTTCTCGCTTTGAAAAAATCTGGAAATGATTGCATCCTAATTCATTTCAATCTTTCATTCGGAAAGAATTTTAAAAGTTATGTAATTTGTTGCTGTCTCATTTCGAACATTTAGATAAAATATTTATTTATTATTACAAAATGATATCATACAGTGAATTTTAATAATTATCGCTTTATTTACTTGATTATTTAACAAAAATAAAAAAGAGAAAGCATCAATATAATACTATGATATAGAGTCATTGTTAAAATGAAAAAAAATTGCAGAATTTCGCATAAATATTAAATACAAATTGCTCTCAAAATTACCGAAATATTACATAAGTCAAATAATTGATTGGTAAAATAAAAATTTATATAAATGACATGAAATACTTTTGTATTTTCTACTCGTCTAATTTTAATAGAATATCTGAATGTCATATTTAAAGAAAATGTAAAATGCCAAATGATTATTAGATAAAGTAAAATAACATAATTTATATAAAAAGATATTATAAATAAACATGAACATCATATTTTCTATGATAAAACAATAATAAACATAGGAGTATATATGCAATAGGAAAATTAAGCTTACTCCATTCAAAAAGATAAATAGAAAACAAAGAAATATATCAGAATGAGCATATATTCATAAAAGGCATATTAAATATTTATATAACGTATACGTGATGCAACGTACACGTATGTAACGTAAGTACGTATCGAATTATATCTTGAACAATAACAAAATTAAAATAAAAAACAGGAAAGATAATTTGATAGATTAAAATATGCCTTCTACAATTCATCTAAAATATCTGCAATTACTTTTAATCTAATATTTTGCAAAAACTAGCAGTGATTTTAAGAGAATTAAGCTTTGATAAAATTAATAATTTTAATGAAAAATCTAATTGGAATCAATTAGAAATTAAATAACTGAAATTAAGCTACAATGGGCAAAATAAAATTTTATTCTCAACGTAGAAAGTCTAATTAATCTTTTTCTAAAATAATGAATAATTTTTAATTAACGATTAGGCATCTACAATTCATGAGCTATTTAAGTATTTAATTTGAAATCATTTCGAATTTATTTCGTAACCTCTATCTTCTGTATGAAATTTAATTATTTGTTATATACTGCAAATATATGCCTATTTTAAATAAAATTGGATAAAATCGAAATAATTTACGAAGGCAACAAAAAACATAATAATTTCTGTATATTTTAATTAACATCATCAAGGTGTAAATAAGTAAAAAGTTCAATAATTAACAATTTCAATGAAATTTAGAAAACATGTCTGATTTCCTAGCAATTTTAAATCGAACTTGCTAAATGTCACATCAAAAACTTAAACACTGGTTTGAGTATGAGGTTGGGTCATTGTTACTGTTGCTGTTGGTATTATCATTGTTGCTGCTGTTGTTGTTTTTGTTTTTGTTGTTGTTGTTATTATCGCTTTCGCTGTTGTTGTTGTTGCTGCTGCCGTTGTTGTTGCTGTTGTTGTCTGTACATTGACCTTAGGTAAACTAAATTTATTGAGAGCTAAAACAGTTTTCGCTAACAGTGGAAGATTTCGTCGTTCCAAAATATCGGTGGAACTGCACATTGAATTCTGAAAAATTACCCGAAATTTATTTCGAAAATTCCAAAAGGAAAAATTGTTAATTCAATAAATATTTTATATTAAAATCGTACTCATTACGTTTAGAATAAATGATCAGTTTGTAAAATCTTACGGAATTAAAAAATTCATCAAATATTTTTAATTGTCAATAGTAAACAAAGAAGTTTAAATTTATTCATATCAAAAAAATAGTGATCTTTAATTAGTTATGACTTAGAACAATGCATATATAACAATAGTGTTGAGTATGATATAATAGCAACTAATAATTATCATAAATGTAACAATTATTACGACAATAATAGTAACAATAACGTTAATGATAATAGCAGAAAAAAATTACGATAAGAATAATAGCAGCGAAAACAATAGTGATAATAATAGTGATGAGACAAATATCAAAAATGGAAACAATTAAATAAATATTGTATCGGGAAGAAAATAACAGTCGTGATATAAAGGTATATGATAAGTTAGCGAAGATTAAAAGTCAAATACCTGATAAAATGATAACATATACTGATAACAAAAAATCGATGTTGCATCATTCTTTGACTACTCATCAAATAATTCTGGCAATGATAATCTAATTTTCTTTATCAGTTTAGAACGATCACACATTCCCTTATTTATGAAAAAATATTTACATCAAAATCACTTCAGTGAAGAAATTATGATATGCGGAAAGAAATTAAAATAAGAACTCAATTATTAAATGTAAATTGCTTAGGCATTCGACTGTATTATATTTATATATTTGTACATTAGAAGGATAGGGTGAATAGCAACATGCAATTATTAGTGATAAAAAATAAAATGAAAATACTACAAAGGTATAAATAAATTCTAAATTCAGATATTTATAAATAGAACGAGATGAAACAAGCGGATAGAAATAAATAATTAATATTGAATCGTTATCTTAGAATTTAAAAAATAAAGAAAAAATAGAAAAAGAACACATTAAGCGCGCTTATCATTTTAAATCAGAAATGAAAATGTTAACCAAATTTTCAACTTCTTAAATCAATATGATTATCATCTTCTCCCAAATAAATTCCCTTCTTTTATGTAATCAATAATTATTTCCTGATACGATAGAATTAAAAATGTTATGAAATAAAAAGCTAAAATTAAAGAATAGAGTTTGTTCGATGCATTTAGCAATAATTAAAATTATTTGAATATCTCATCTCATTTCCATTTTTATCTTTTATACTTTTCCAGAGTGACTTATATTTCACAAAATGTGAATACATATAGAAATTGTAAATAGTGAATTTTTCAAAATTTCATACAAATTGCTATACACTTCTTAATTCGAATAATTAATTAACAATCATTTCAAATTATCAATTTGGATTAAAAAAATACAAACTATATAGTAATAGATATTTCAAACAGATGATATGATTAGCTAGGATCCATATTTTTATTATTCTAAAAATGAATTCCTTTTAAATACCATAATGGAAATAAATCATTGTTAAAACTTATATTATTGTTAATAATAAATAATAAGTGACAATGGAAATGCATGCAGTAGCTAATCAATAAAAGCCGATTTTAGATCAAAAATAATTAGCTTATCAATCAATTAGTGATTAATTAATCAATGAATCAATTATTTAATCAGCAAAATATCGATATTAAAATTTATAAATCAAAGCGAAACAAATATAGGCGATGAAGATTGTTAGCATTGCATTGGCCAGCATTTTATCGCTAAATTCAAATTGTAATCGTCCCTCAAACAGAACCTGAAAACTTTATGCCACCAGAAAATTGTAGATATATTCACTTCCAAGAAATTTCCTAATACAGCCGTATTTTGCAATAAATAATTACCAGTAATGCCTTAAAATGTTTTTACTATGCATGCATCAATGCATGCAAGTCAAATTCTGTGTAAATCAAAAATATCATAAAACATACATATATATACATATATACATACATACATACACACACACACACATACACACACACACACACACACACACACACACACACGATTAAACTGCATACGGTTATTGTCAAAAATTCTCCTTGGTTTCATACGGTAATTTCTCATTGCGGAAATTTTCTTTTACTGACTGTATGCGATCATATTAAGTTTACTAACACATAATCAATGGATTTATTGAAGTTTATATTAAGAACAAATAATAATAATAACAACAATAAAATATGCATAACAAAAAACAAAGGAATAAATTATGCAAATAAAAATACACAAATAAAAATAGCAAATGTGCAAATATAACAATGCTGCATGCATCATGCTTTTCTGTTATTCTATATATATATATATATATATATATATATATATATATATATGGTAATTATTATAAAAATCCATTGATTATATGTGTTTAATAAACTTAGTAAAGAATACTGTTAAAAGAAACTTCATGAAGAATGTACTTATAAAATAAAGCAGTAATTATTGAAAGTTTATAAAATTATGCAAAAATTTACGACAAGGTTTATTATTTTAAAATAGACAATTTTTATGATTTCTGATTGAAAATGGGATTATATTATTTATAGTTAGAAGGAGAATTAAAAGAAGATAATTAAGTAAGAAGGAGAACTAAGATAAGATAGGATGTTTAATTCTGTTTTTTTGTTCTTGTTGTTTTCCTCCTTTTTTACTGTTCTTCAACTAATTACTAATTAGAAAATTATGAACACAATCATGGCGAGAGAGATACATTGATTAGTTTCTCTTATTGATTGATTATGATAAACTTTTTAAATTGTTTTAATGATTAGATAAAATCATTTAAGTCAAAAGTTTTCAATTTAATAAACAGTAATTGCATACGTACTGAAGTAGTGAAAAAAAAACAATGAATATTCGAAAACGATTGGAAGAAAAAAAAGAAAGAAACTGAAAAACAAGAGGTTTCAATTCAATAAAATTTCAATTAAATTAAATTGATCAATTTAATCGATATAGCAAAGATAAAATGCATTCAAATTTTACAAAAATTATAAAATCCTAAAATTATTGATAGATAGCAAGAAAAATTCATATAACTTTCGAACTATTTTTGCATTTGTATGATCGATAAACGATTCTTGAAACTAATTTATTTTTCAGTCTTAAAATATTATAATTATAACTTATTACTTATAAAAATAATGAAATAGAGCACTGCTACATGAAATCATTTACTCATTTCATTGATCAGTTAATTAATTAAAAATTATTAGCTTCCATTACATGTTTTAAGCGAGTAGTACAAAAAGAATAAAAATAAAATTAAAAATTGATTTTGGAAAATTTTTACGCAATTACAAATTATGTTAATTGACCAATTGATTTTTGCTTAATAAAAATCCAATTTCAATCAAAAAACATTGCAAGTTTATTATAGCTTCAAATTTTTACGAAAAAAAAGTATACTTCAAAATTTCTCTGAAAAATATTCCATAGGAAAAAAGGTTTATTAAAGTTAGTACTTTACATTATTTAATAACTCAGACATAACAATAACAAAAATAACAACAACAAGAACAACAACAATCACAACTATAACAACAATAATAAAAGCGACAGTAACGGAAGAAAGATAATAAAGCAACAATGATGCAACATAAACATCTATTGAGATTTTTTCTTGTCTAATCAAAATATAGCAAATTTAGACGACTATAAGATTCAAATTCATAAAACTTTAATTGTATATGATTAATATATTAATTATCGATTTCTCTCAACTAAATTTAGCTGTACAATTAGTTATAATTGTTTCAACTTAAAGATTTACCTCGGGAACGCCAATTCGTCGACATGCTGTCAAGAAGCTATCAACGTTACGACGACATTTTGGTGGTGATAACGGCAACTATAAAAGAAATTTAATTCATTCTTTTATTTTTAAATTTTCACTGCATAAAGTAAAAAAGTATTAAAAATTGAAACCTTATAATAGAGTGATCAATACATAATAAGAAACTTCATAATATATGAAAAATTAGATCTATTATTTAGTGTAACATTACTAACTTTAATCTGCTAAAGTCTCAAATCGAAACACGAAATGCGAAGAATCAAAAGAAAGTTAAGGCTTATTTCTTGGTCTATATCACTACAAACCTTAAATCTAATATCAGTATTTAAGTAAGTAATTAATTTGTGTCATATTTCTTAAATCCCTGCAAATTGGATAATTGATTCAAAATACGAATTAAAACAAACTAAAAATTATTTACCTGTTTGGAAACTGGGGTAAACAAACTATTTACCGCACGTAAACGTATCCGATTTGCGAAATTGCACAGCGTTACACCATCTGCTAATGAAGCCGCTAATTGTAATCGTCCAGATGGTAATGTTATATTCAGACGACTTTCAAGAACCTAAAAAAGAACTTGATAAAAAGTAGTTTTTAGGTCTTAAACTTCAACTTTCATAGTTTCATGTTTAATATTTTTCAAGTTGAATAAAATTAATTAATAATAAAAATCAATGATGAAAAATAACTTAAGGCTTAAAATCCTTTCTTAAAAAGAAAAAAACGGAAATTTCAACGAATCACTTTCATCTTTACTTTCAAATATATAAAATGAAATAAATAACTGATTTTGGATATTGAATTGGACAATAAAATTAAATATTCTTCATTTAAATTCTGTGAATTGTAGATTCTGACGCTGTAAATTACGAAGAATTCCGATACATCAAAATATGGATTCTGACAAATATATTATTCAATATTATTAAACCATAAGTATTAATTTAATCTATTTATTAAAGCTATCTAACAAGACAATATGTTCATAATTAAATACCATACATTTCAAAATAATTAAATATGGTCATTTCACAATTAAATCATAATTAATTAAGCATTGTATTTAAAAAGAATGCTTCATAATTAAATATTATATATTTCAAAAAAGAATTTTGAAATGTATGATTAATTTCATTTCATCAGATTATTCAGGTATTATTAAGTGGAATATATCTCTTTATATTAACGATTATCAAACAAATATATTTGTTTATCCATTTGTTAACATACAGAAATTCCTTTAATCATTTAACAATTTTTATTTAAAAAATAAAAATATTTCTGTTATAAAATTTACCTTACGCATATTTTCTACAACACTACCGCTGGTCGAACTTGAACTTGTTCCACTTATCGTTCTATTATTCATTGGCGAACGATGTAACGTGGTATGTGTTGGTCTTGTTGTAGTATTGGTAATTAATTTAGATTCTGGTAGAAAAAAGATGAGAATATTGAAATTTTATTAATAGTTGAAAATGTTAGAAAATTTGAAAAAAGAAATAACAGTTCGTTTTTTCAGATAGCAACCATTACGATTGAGTGTAGTAAAATTTCAAAGTATTAAAATTCTTTTCATAATTGAGATTTACGAATATTAGATGCATATATATGCATATATAATTAAAAACTAACTTTTAACGATGATACACAGTCAGTTGTACGTAAATTAGTTAAACGTGAAGATGAAGAATTACGTTTATCAATAGCAATTCGATTAGATAGTGGTTGATTTGATGAACATGAAGTTAATGTAGTAGATTTGCTTGATGATAAAATATGTTCATTTTTAGCTACGTGTGAAACCTAAAATTTAAAATTTTAAAAAGCTTGATTAATCACTAAATTCTTAATAATATATCAACGTTTGATTATTTACTTTTATCATTAAAGTAAGGCTTGATAGTGAATATTAAAGTATTGTCAATTTATATATTGATTATTATATTTGTAAATAAAGATAATTTTCTATTTGAAAAATTTAAATCAAAAATCAACCCTAAAAAAATGTCATTCTTACTGTAATGGAGGATGATGCGGTATCCGAAGGTGCAATAAAAGAGGTTGTTATTTCGAAGCGCTTATATTTCCCGATAATGATGAAATGGATGCAATCGTTGAGACGGAATCTATAATTGGGATATGATAACTGCTACTACCTATAATTAAGTGACATAATTTTCTTTAATTCTGACATTTAGAAATTTCTGGTCGAAAAGAATTTTTGCCGTTTTATTAAAATTAAAAATTTGCTACAGTTTTATTAAAATTTCACTACTTGAATATATAATTATGATTTATATGTAGAAAAAAGTAAATATTAAAGCTAATGAATATTAAAGTCAAGTATTAGTGCCTTTACTATTATTAAGTACAACTATTTTGAAATCCAAATTTATGGAAAAAGTTTGAACCAAAAGAAAAACAGGATTAGAATTACATATAAAAAAACAATATTGTATTAATATACTATTCGCATTATGCATGTCAATTACAACAAATCGGATTAATTCGAATGTCTTATCAATATTTTAATAAGATATTAATTATAAACCTGATGAAATCGAATCTTCAACAACCGGTGATAAACATTTTGGACTTTGTGTTGATGCTATGATAGAATGATCAGCGACTGTTAGAAGTGATAAAAATTCTCGTCATTTGCATAATTGCTTCCAATTTTTTTCGTATTAGTCAAATCCGAATCATTAATTGTTGATTGTGAATCATCGATCATTGTTGTTATATGATGATCCAAAATATTTTGGAAATTATTGCCACTATTACCACCAATAGTAGTCTTATTTTTCGTACTATTATTAATATTTCGTTGAGAGTTTGCTGTTGAACATTGAATGCAATACTGATTATTTAAATTCTTTTCCTCTTTTTCAAATGCATTATTATTCTTTAAATTCAATATTATTCCATTATTTTGTTCTTTACTGCCATCCGTACTTTTTGATTCTGATTCTGAAAAAAAAAGCTTTTATATCAATAAATTAAATACACTATAAATTAAATTAAATATTTTAAATTTAATAAGTCAAGTATAATGTCGCATTAATTTAATATGAATTTAAATCTTAAATAATAACGCAAAAAATCTCATCGATAAATAAAATAAATGAAACAAAAATAATGAGAACATTACTAAGGAAATTAACTAATTTTTACTAAATGCTGCATTAAGTCCACAGTAATTATTAGGTGACAAATGATAAGGGAGGAAAAAGTAACAAGAATATATATAATTCTTATCAAATTAAAAAGAAAGAAAATCAGCCTTGATTTGCAGTAACAGATTCACTGATAGCTACAGAAGCAGTCATTGGAGTAACGATAGCTTGAGGTCTTTGAGCAGAAAACGATACAGTAGGTGAACATGGATTGGTAGATGAGGTAGTAGTGATGATACTATAATGAGAATGTAACTCATTATTGATTGTTGTATGCTGTTGTTGATATGCTGATAAGCGGTATAATTCAGATGGATTTGATGAAGTCGTATTAGCAGCAATCTATAAATATATAATTTGAATTTTATTCAATACATTTAAAATTAAAAACATTAAAAATGAACGTGCATATGAAAGAAAAGCCTACAAAGAATTAGAGAAAAAGAAAAGGAAAAAATTGAAAATTATTAATAATAATTTAAAACATCAAATATAAAAGATAATAGAAAATTAAAAGGCGAAAATGAGAGGAATGCACTCTTAAATAGCTCTCCTTTTTTCCTCTTTTTTTCTCATTTTTAAATTTAAACTTGGATATGAAAATTCAAGTATATTTGTATTTTATTGGAAATTTTCAATATAAACATTATATAGCATAACATTATATAGCATAGAATGGAAATGATGTAAATTGTATCATTATTCTAACAATTAATATGTGAAACAATATTCCAATATTCTGGTAACTAATGTAGAAAGTTATATTCGCGTTATATTCCGGTATATATCAAATGAAAGGTTATAATGAATCTAATGAATCCATGCAGTGCTTCACAATATTCATAATGGATTTGTTTTTTTTTTTCTCGAATCATTCATAATAATGAAATAGGAAATGATTGTGATAATAGGAAGCAAGCATTATCGATAGATTTGAAATTGATATAAGAATAAGGAAAAGAAATAGCTGAATACATGCTTTAAGAAGATAAAGCAAATTTGGTAGGATAAAAAATGAAATTTTTAATTAACTTTATATAGTTTTAGCAAATATTTATTTTAGTAAATTTTTCGATAAAAAAACAAAAGTTTAAATGAATTTGTAAAATGTAAAATAACGTATTCGACTTATCATACATACCATAATCATTTAATCTATCTCAACTACAACACTTTTAATCAAGAATGGTTAGATCTTTTATCATCAACAACACAAAGTTTCTTTAATCATGATTAGATACGCTAAATCCTAGTTATTATCACAAAGGAAAGATTGCAAAGACATTTTATTATTTCCTCAATTTAATTTAAAATTTACTTCAAAATTTCTTAATTTTTTTTTGAAAAAATAGAAAGACGAAAAATTAATAGAAAATGTGGAAGCTCGATAGAAGTCACACATTTTTCAGCGTTTTTTTTTTTTTGGAACTTACCCGATCATAGTTCCAACAGATAGATAAGAAGCAATAGAAAGAATATGAAATACTCAGATCAGATAAGATACTACTTTTTGATTCACTTGTATGATTATGTCATTCCTAAAAAATATGTTTATCGCCTAATTATTGATTAAATCCGAATGAGAATATTTTTATTATCATTATGAATCAGATTCAGATCAGAATATTAGTAATTAGCTCAGGATTAAGGGAAAAAGGAGCGAAGCCATTATCACTCACAGTTTATATCGACAAGCAATACGATTCTCGGAATTAAGCAACTATATCTCATCTAATCCCTCAATTTAAACAGCATTCGCTAGTTTAATTACTCAAAGTTCGAGATAATTGAATGTTTCTGCCCAGAGTTTCTTCTGCTGTAGGTTGAAATAAAATTTTGGAGCGTCCTGCATCTGCGAGACAACAAACTTTCTATTATTACTATGGATCAGATATAATTTTTAAAAACAAAATCTCGATAGAAATATTTCTAGTATAATTGTGAATCAAATCTAAATTAGAACGTTTCTGGATGAAATGTTTTTATTACAACTGTTAGCTAATACAAAATATTTGAAAGTTTAGTTATGAAATATACTGTCGACTATGGTAATATTCCCACAATGGGTGGTAATATCAATTTAAAGATAACAAGATTGATATGCAAATAAAGCAAAGTAAAAATATACGAACAAAAAAATGAAGAAGTAAATTGTCAAATTTAATAATAATTTTGCAAGATTTCTCAGCAAAAAAGGAGAAAAACGCCTTTCAACACACTAGGTAAACTTTACCTAAACAACGAATTTTGAAATATTTTTACAATTTTAATTTATTCCAACATATTCGCCGTACCGATAAATCTGGGATTAAAAATAATTAATGTTTCCGACTTTTGTGGCATACAATATTTGATACTGATCAGTTAGATTTTTCAAATATTTGAAAGTAATGGAAGAAAAGGAAAAGGAGACTTAAGTGAAATAAGCGATAGTTTTAAAGTTAAAAATTGTTAAAATTCAACCTTTTGAGCATATGCATGCATCACTTCTTTTAATAGGTCACCATTACTGTTGTTAACAGGATTTGTTGAATTATTCTTTGATCCTAAAGTTTTACTGATAGCAGCAACAGTATCCCAATCTGGTGATACTAATTGTTGTTGTTGATATTGTTGATGATGATACTGATGCTGATGTAATTGATTAGCTTCATCGATATTGAATAAACAACCAACTTGTGATTGAAGCTAAAAAAATAAAACGAAACTTTAAGTAAAAATAAATGATAGGATAATTTAGACAAATGAAAAATATATAACAGGTTACAAATTATTTGCCATATTAACAGCATTATAATATATACATATATATGATATAAGTCACTGATTATGATAATATAGTTACGTTTTCTCATTAAATGATAATGATGATAATAAATATCCATATTCATATCTAATTTTTTCATCCTTGCAAATAAGATATTTGTATTTAACTTATATTTTAATATAATAAAGTATGCTATAAATTCATAGTGTTGTAATACGTGACAGGGCGCATTTCGTATTTTCAAATAATATACGTATAAATCAATAATGTTGGAAATCTCAATGTCTTTAAATATTTGATTTATAAGTAAATAAAAAGTTAAATTAATATATGTATGCGTAAATGAAGTAAGAATAAATAAATAGATTCAGAGGAGAATTAATTTAAACAAGAATAAGATTAGTACCAAACTTTTCCAATGTTAAATTTTCCATATAATACTTATATTTCTGGTTATAAAAACTTCCCAAAAATAAGAATTAAATGGAATTTATTTGTCTGAAATTATTTATTCATTATTAAAATTTTAATAGTGTATTTGCAAATAAATCTCTATCAAAAATATGTTATACTTGCTATGCAAAAATTGACCTCACGAGAATAACGATTTTCATCAGCGGTTGACGCATAACCGGAATCACTACCACCTACAGTATTAAAACGAGTCGCACGTGAACGCCTTTCAAAACGTCGCCCATCATTCATATTTTCTATACTGCAACAATATCACAACAATAAACATATACAATTATTGATATCCATTTCGATATATTGAATTACTGAAATATTCAAGTACCACATACTAGTTCATTATGATTGTTCTTCCCATAAATAATCTATTATATTCTAAATTTATCTTTTTTGAGATCATCCTAATAATTTAATGTGTTTTTCGAATTAAAATTTATTTAAATAATAGTTTTTATAAATAATCACTTCAAAATTTCATAGCAGTTCATTTATACGATTCTCGATAATATATATACATATATTTATCGCGAAAGATATTAGTCAATTCCGAATTATCATAAATATCTCGAGACATGATTATCCAAAAAAAAATTAAAAAAATTTTTTTAAATATTTAATTTTTAAAATTCTTATACAAATTCAAGAATTTCGTTTTAAAATAAAATAAAGTTTACTTTAATCCTCTCCTTAATGTTGCATTTACATTTATCGGTTGTTTGAATGTATGATCATATGTTTTCGTTGTATTATCAGTCGTTCGTTTTGCATGTGATCGCAACCATTTAAATGCATGTTCACGACCCTAATGAATAGATATTTATCGATTATTTCAATAAAATTTTGCAATTAATTTAAAGAAATTTAAATTTCAAGTCCGAAATATGCAGAGAATGCATAAATAAAAACTACATTTCATGGTAAATTAATATGCTTAATTCAGATTTTACATTTTTAAAGTCAGGAAAATAATAAATAATGACAATAATAGATTAATAGTTTTTATTTGCTTTAAACTAATTCAAATTAAATTTGATTCTATATAATCTAAACAAAAACTAATGCCAATATTGATAATTGTGATTATTATTCTTATCTTACTGTCAAAAGAAAATATAATTATCGGTATCCTACCAGTATTCACAGTTGCGATTACTACTATCATTCTACTACACACGCAATTATCATAGTAATTGCTGAATCATCACCCGCTTTTTGTTTAAAATAAAAATGGCGTATTAATAAACGATGAAATTAGTTTTTCTTTAGTTTACTTATTTAATATTCATAAAAATGAGCCCAATGTTCTTTGTATGAAAGGATTCACTGATAATTTTACTATGATAATCTTAACAAACTGAAATTTTGGCAAATTAGAAATCATTTCAATGATATTCCCGGAGAGGAATCATTTAAATGAAATAATATTATCGAATACAGATCAAATAATATCAGCCATTTATTTATATTATTTCGATTTTTAGAAATATTTTATATTGATCATATATGCTTTTACTTTTACAACAAATCGATCAGTTAATCGCAACATTAGTTGATTTTATTTAGCCTATGTTTTAAGGCATAAATTATAAATTACCTGTTTATTCCAAAGCTATATTTTTAACTCGTTTTTATAAATTATTAAACCGACAAAACTTACTATTACCTTTGAGCAAAGTTTAGAAGGTGGTGATATGAGAGGATTGACATCAATGCGAAAATCGATCAATGTACACATATATCGTAAGTCGAGCGGTAATTCACTTAGTTTATTTTGCGATATATCTAATACTCGCAATTCCAAACGTGAAAATTCTGAAATTTTTAAGATTTATTGTTAAAAAATCAAGATTTAAGAAGTGATAAGTAAGTATTATTACATTTCCATATCAAATACAACATTGCTATCACATTAAATATTAAATTTAAAAACCCTAATCAAATTATAATAAATTGAAATCACTTTATCTCTACGTTTATTAATGTAGTAAAACAATTTTAAAATATTATTTTACAGTATTTTGTTAAAAATCAACAAATATTTTATATATTTATTTCCTTCATTTCTTCTGTCTTTATTATCAAAAAAAGTTCTAAATACATTGTTCCTAATCAATCAACTTATAGTTCTTAAAACTAAAAGCAAGAAATTTTGAAAATAAAAAAATTAAAAGGATCAAAATTAAGCATAAAGATTATTTTAAATTTCCCTATCAATATTTAATTTTAATTTTATCGTTTTTTCTTCTTTCTCTTTTTCACTCCCTCTATTAGGTAATATTTTTCGAAAATTTTTTTAATTTGAAATCAATTCATTTTTTTTGATTCAGTTCTTATGCAAAAGTATCCATCAAATTATAATGCTCTTTTCTCATATAACTAAATTACATATTCGATCAATCTCATCTCATCTCATGTTATCTACCTATCTCATATGGCATTTTATTTAATATCATACATTAATTTCCTTCTTCTCTTGCAGTCAGTCTTCAATCTAAATATGCTTTCAATTTCAGTTCTATAATTACTGATTTGATTAGTGATTTAATAATTGTATAATCCCGAGATATATATACTTTATTTGAAGTGTATCCAAATATGCTTTCTTAAATTATTTTTCTACTATTTAAAGTTTTCATTAATACAGCACAAATATTTACATAATTTTATTCATTATTAAATAGAGTTTAGAAAAATTTTATCAAATGGTATTTAAAAAGTTGAGTATTAGTAAAAAGAGGTCAAACAATAAATCTCTTTTATTTATCGTATATTATTAACAATATAATTATTAATATGATTATTAAATATATTATACGAGAAATTTCAATTCCTATTTTTCCAGTTTTGAAAAATTATGCAAATAAATTAAGGATAGGAAAAAATAGGGTAAACAAATTAAGAATAAGAAAAAATAAAATAATTATTTTCTAAATGCTTTAAATACTGAACCGAGTATACTTTGTTGAAAAGGAAGTATGAGAATAAATTGTAATTTAAAGATGAAAGCATCGGAATTATTTGTTAAAATAAAAGACAAATATTTGGTATAAATAGCTTAGTATATTGATAAATATTAATTATGGAATGTTAGATTGGCATCACCATATATTTGAAATGGATCAAAATCATTTCAAGTATTTGTAATACAAATAACGATAATTTTAATTAAACGAAATTATTTTTCATTTATCAAAATAAATCTATTGCATCGTAAATCTTTAATTCATTTTCCAACACTTTTCTTATGCTCTCTCCTTCCACGGCATACTTATATACACTGATTGATCAGTCTAAATTGTTTAATTAATTTTAGTTTTCCTTTCCTTTATTCCTCCAGACATTAACAAAAATATTTTTCTAGTATCGCAAAATACTGAATTGTTATTTATACCTATATGAATATATTATATGTTCGAAAAAATCTATGATTAAATAATGTTTAAATTTATTCAAAAATAATTTAATAAACCTGAAGGCAAATGAGTAAGCTGATTATCTCGTACATTGAGCACTCGTAATAATTTTAGTAAGGTAATATCAGCCGGTAGACTTTTTAACTTATTACAACTTGCATCCTAAAAATATTATTTTCATTAAAATTGAACCATTCAAATCATTTCATTCGCTTAAATCAATATTTCAAAATATCAGGACAAAGTTCAACAATATAATTACTGATAAATTTTTCTTGTTGTGGCTTGTGTGTGTGATTTATAGCTCAACGTTATTTTAGAAATTATTGATAATTAATGCAAAACCATTCATAATTACTCAGAAGGAATACAAAGTAATAAATAAATTTTCGCCAAAATCTTAAGTAATGTTAAGATTTTTTCTAATAAAATTATAATTTGAACAAGTACAAAGAAAGAAGGAATTTTAAGAAATAAGAAAATTCGAAATTTCTGCATTTATTCAACTTTATTGTTTAATCATTACTTTAGATTTTTGCGAAAAATAGTTTAATCAGATAATCAGAATAATATAAATTGAAATGTATGATAGTGTAAAATGAATAGATTTATAGCTCAACGTTATTTTAGAAAAATCAAGAATTAAAATTATCATATCAAATTTATTACATATTAAAATTATCATGTTAAAAAAGTATAATCAAAAATTAAAAATTATACTGAAATCTAAAACTATCATACCAATTCACGTAATGAATTCGAAAGTTGTCGAATTTCTCGTGGAATGTACTCCAATCGATTACCCGTTAGAAGTAGAATTTGTAGAGGCGTAGAAAATAAAGCTGATGGGATGTTGATTAATTGATTACCACTATAAAAATTAAGAAGGCAATATTGATTATGATTAAATAAAACTGGAGAAAAACGATAAAAATTTTTAGTTTTCTTTTCCTGATGAATTGATAGAATGGGCGTTTTATTGTGGTATTAATCAAATCATTGTTATAATTGTTATTGTTAAACTGTTGTTAACATGAATATAGCAAACAACCAATTATCACTGGTGATAATTACAAAACATGTAGTTATCAATTTAGTATAATAATTATAATAATGAAATGTTAAAAAGAAAAAAATAAGCAAGGCAAATAAAAAAAATGTTGGTAATCAACATAAAACGACAGTTGACAATGATGATATGATAACAGCAATGAATAACAAAAATATTTACATATATATTTAATTGTGGAATGTAACTAAAGAATTAATGTTTATGGATATCTTTGTTGTCTATTACAATTATCATATCAATATTGTCACTTATCATATATCCTATGGAAATTTTCATTTTCTTAATTTTATAATTTTCGAATTGTTTGAACATTTTTAATCATTATTTGAAATGCTTGCATGCAAAACGATTTCACTTCTATCAATTTTTTGAGATTTATTTTGTTTGGGATCTTGATAAATTTAAATTGGAAATCGATTTTTCTTCATTCTTCTCATGAGATAATGAAAGATGGTGAGAAGCCGATATAGTAATTTGCTATGTTGAAATTATCGAATCACTTTTATGAAAATGCAATTCTTCGCTTTCAGAAATTTTCATCAGTTGGAGAAATTAGCTTTTTGGATATGCATGCTATAATTAGAAGAGAGGAAGATATAAAAAGATTGGAAAAAATTTTTACATGAAACCAATATGTGTTAAAAATTTTTTACAATCTTAACAAAATATAATTTGCACAATGCCATCAAAAATATCAATTAATTCAAATAATTATCATCATTTATAACTGCAAAATATCCTTTACAAAGATAATAAACTTGAATACTGTATTTCCAAACTATAAACTTGCAACAATATTAAACTTGATTATTGTAATTTTGTAATTGTAAACTGCATTTTACGATAATAAACTTAATTATCAAAATTTACAACTATGAATTGTACTTTAAAACAATAATGAATTTGACAAAATACTTTTTTAATATATGTAAATTGATGCAAATACTTAATTATCAATATGAGCAGCAAATTAATCACTTATTAATGAATTTTTACCTTAAATCGAGATAAGTAAGCGATTGAAGTAATTGTACAGCGGAAGGGATTGAACGTAAACCCGTATTACGTACTCTTAATGTTTCCATTGAACACATCTCGCAAATGCACAATGGTAAATGTACGAAACGATTATCACTGAGATCTATAAATGATAATTTTATTTTTTTAGATCGAATTTAATTAAAAATATTTTTTGAAGATCTTTAATGAAGTATAAATTGTAATTTATTATTATGATCAATTAAATGATTCTATTCAATTAAATTTTTACGCTTATCAAGATATATCTATAGGATGATATAATTGATTATTGTTGCCATTTAACGAAATTTAATATAATTCTGAAGATATTTAAATATTTATAAATTGATAATTTTAAATAACTTAGCATAATTAATTAAATAAATCTGTCTAATTAAATTTTTACGCTTATTAAAATATACAATCTCAAACTATTAAAATATGACTATGAATGGATTATCAATCCATTCATAATTAATCAATTTAGGTTAAAAATATCATATGAGCAAAGTAATTATTATTCCTTTTGATCAATAAATGCGATCAAAATTATGCAAATTCTTGAAAAGAATATATAAGTTTATATTTCATTTTGATGAATTGTTAACAACGAAAATAGCAATAATTGACGATAATTATAATGATTTCGTGATAATAACATTATAATAATACTTTATAACATATAATAATAATTTTAAAACTAACAATATAATAACATTCTGCAGTAAAGATAAAAGTGATAAGATAAAAAGATAATAATAATTTCAAATCACATTTATTAGACGATAATTACAAAATTGTGATAAAATAAAAAGCAAAATTTATAAAATTCTCTCTTACTAAATCTGCTTAATGATATATGGTACAATCAATGATTTTTGACAAACAATTTTTAAAAAAAAAGTAAAAAAATTTTAAACATGATATAATATCGTATTTACTTCACGATGAAATATTTTTGATCGTTTATTTTTCTCGTTTGTTTTTATTTTTTTGGTTCATAAAAATATTAAATTCATCATTGATTCCTTTCACTTCTTACTTTATCAATCTCGCACTCTTTTTCATTTTTTCTTATATTTTTCCATAAACGGAAGTTAAAAAAAATTTAGAAAATTAAAAGAAAATTGTAAGCAGCTGTTTATTGCACCTGCAGATTATTTACGTAACGGAGAAGATTTTTTTAATTTGATTTTTCTTAATTTTTAATGATAATAAAATGGAAAAAAAAGATAGGAAATATCATTTTCAACAAGAAAATTTTTATTTAATGTTTAATAATCCATTCAAACTTTCATTTTCTAATTAATCTCCAAATTCATTTTTGATAAGTTCTTTTTCTTGTTCCACTTGTGACAAATATCGTAACAAATGAGAAAAATATATATATTTGAACAAATATGAAACAAAAATTTCCATATTAAAAAAATTTCAATTTATAAATGAAAATTTAATCATACAGAAATAAAATTTTGTAAAATTCTGCTAAAAATTGAAATAAATATTAAGGAAAAAAGTTTTTTTAACATACCAGCAGAAATAATATCAGATATTTCATATTTAAGGGCAAGATGAGCCGGAAATTCTTTCAATTTACGACCAGCCAATAACAATACACCGCTTAATTCCGCATCTTCGAACATTTTATCAATCGATCGAGTTAACGACTTGAATAATCGGAGGAAAAAATCATGAATAAACACGGAATATTAATTCATTTCGGGAGAAAAACAACAAGAATTTCAAATCTATCAACCACATGGGAAATAAATAAAAATCTCAAGGTGATCGATCTTACGGAAGATTAATCATTAATCATGCGGAAAATAAGAAAAATTTCGAAAATTTCGGAAGCAAAAATTTCGGAACGTTGATCACACGGAGAAGATTAACAAAAATTCAGGGATATTAGTTCGATAGAAAAGTGATAAGAATTTTTTGTACGTTTAAATATATAAAAAATAATAAGAATTTCAAGATATTAATAGTAACAAATTAGTTTAATGATATTTATCTTCTTATATTAAATGTATTTTTGAAAATTTACGATATAAAAATTTTTGAAAAAGGGATTCATCTTTAGTAGTTAATCAAAAATGAATATTACTAATAAAAATAATGAGAAATATTTATTTAACATGGTTGAAAAATGTCAAAAATTTTGTTAGAAAAGAATATTTCAAAAATAGATTTACCTGCTGTTGATATGATGTAGAAGGTATAGAAGTTGGTGTAATTGTTGGAGCAGTTGTGGCCGATATGCCACCACTGCGACGTTTACGCCACGTAGATGCCGTCTCGGTTATTGACTGATAAGAAAAGGTATTATTTGCCTCAGTTTTTTTCTTTATAAAATTAAATTAATAATTAGCGTAGAAAGGATAGAAAATTAATGAAAAAATGCACATGTCGCGCTTTTTTCTTAGATTCGGTTCAATTTAAACGAAATCATCTAACAATACCTGTCGAATACCTGTATGATTGGGGATAATCATATTTATTTATTGACCTACATATTTTTAATTGTTCAACTAACTTATATTTCTGCAACAATAACATTTTCCCTATTAGTTTTAAAAATATTTGTGAACGTTTTTGGTTATATACGTTAAAAAAATTGTTGAAAAATTTTTCGAAAAACTAAAATTATCTTAAAGTAATGTTGAAAATTGCAAGAACTGCATCGATAATTACAAAGGGAAAGGAGTTGACTCATTGAAATATGCAAATTCATTTTGAAATTAATTAACTTATTAGAAAATAAATAAACCAAATCATTTGGTTCAACTGAAATTCTGATGAATTAGTTTTCGTTTTATTTTTCCTAAATTTTAATTTTTAATTTTTAAGTTTAAGACAGATAACAAGCTAAAAATTAAATGAGTAAGTTGAAAACTAACCTATTATAGCTTGAGTGAATCATCACAATTTTTTAAAAATTCTTCCTGAATAATTAAAGAGGAGATAATTGCTAAATGTCGATGTTGAACTTTTCTTTCAAATCTAAGATTTAATTTACAGTTCGGCTAAATTCTATTAAATATATTCTAATTTAAAGTAGTTGTGATTTAGATAAGTCTTAATTAATATGATAATTTACTAATTTTTCAAAATCATCACTTTATATTTGATCATAATTCACAGCTATTAATTATACATCGATTGATAAGCGTGATAATAGATGAGCATATAGAATTAGCGAAATTATAAGAAAAGCTAATTTCAAGGAGTGGAATTTTTAATTAAATCAAACATTTTGATTAATTAGACCAAGTAAAAAAGAAAAGAGAAGAAAATAGATAAATTGAAACGATAAGCGACGTTTTTAGTTAAAAGATTGCTAATAATTATCAACTAATCAATCAATAATCGACAACTATTTTATTAAACCAAATTAGTGAACCATATATAATTAATACCCGACTAATAAATATAAACGAACGATTGATGTAAATAATATGTTGGAAAGTGAACTGAATAAAATAAACCAATCTTATATAAATGGAAAGTAAAAGATGGGGCGGGAATAGTGGAGAAGCGGGAAAGCGGAGAAGCAAGTGGTTAAAAAGAAAAGATAAAGATAGAGATAAGAAAAAGCAAACAATAAAGATAGAGATAAGGAGGAGCGAAGGAAAAGCGAGAGGCAACAGTGATGTTATCAGTGTTGATTAATGATTATTGTATGATGTGTCATGAATATATTTTATATAAATCTCAATTTTTCACAATATTTTTGCTTTCATTTTAATCATTACGAATATGTTGATTGATTTTATCAATGACAAGATATTAAACAATTGCTCTTATTAAGTAATTAAATATTTATGAGTAATTTCATATTAAATGATAATAAGTTAATAATGATAACTGAAGCAATAGCAACAGCACAAACTAATTAAATAAAAAAAAATATAAAGTTCATTGTGATCGGACAAGAATCTTTTAATCCGAAATATTAATTAGAAAAAAACCGTTTAATTTCTTGATTTACAAAAAGATGAATTGATTAAGTAAAATAAAAATGTAAAATTTAGCATAATTGGATGAAAAATTTTAATTTAGAAATAAGTTGTCTAATTTTTTCACTGATAAATGGAAATTTTGATATCAATTCTGATTTTGATTTCGTCGCTTTTTCTTTGAAAATATTTGTATATGAGAAGTTTGAAGTATTGTAAAATCTTACTTTTAATAGGAATAAACTTCTCAACTTTTTGCCATTTCATTCATAAATTTATAAAATTCGAGTAATACCAAAAAAAGAAAGGTCTATTAAATAAATGAAATCATTGGAAATTCGGAATACGATCGATAGGATTAATTTATACAGTTTGACATCTGCTTAATAATGAAATGATAAATGATAGAGTAAAATTTATATTTCCTACTCGATCTAATTTAGTTATCATGGTTTAATCATTTGGAATTTCACTTAAAAATATGAATTTTATTTCTTTAACCTTGCGACAAAAAATTATATACGAAATTCAATGTATTTGGAAATGAAAAATAAATAGGAATTAATTTTCAGTTAAAAAATTTTGTTTCTCTTTCTGAGAATTTAATTTTGATTTCTTTCTTTATATTCTTTTTGTTTATTTGTTTTATTTCACTCTGTAAATATGAAAATTTTAAAGAATTTTAGTTCATTTTTAAAAAATGAAAATTTTGAAATACTATTTTTATTTCACTGATTATTAATTTTCCCTGTTTTTCAAAAAAAAAATTCAACAAATTATCATAATTTATTATGAATTTGACAACTTACTCTTGAAATATGAAATCTACAAATTTTAGTACTACAATATAGAGAACAACAATTCAATTCTTAATTTTTGAGTTTTTAAAATAATGGTTTTCTAAAAATAATCTTACAAAAATGTTCTATGAAGGCTCACTTTCAATATTAATTTTATGTTGAAAAATGATAAGGAATAATGTTCCACAGTGCATCTAATACTTGTGTCAGACTATTATCTCTATAATAATCTTAATCTCTTTCAGCTTTCTAATAGTGCTGAATTTAAATTTGAAAATTAAAGAAAAATTGATTAATTGTATTTGCTAGGTTATATATACATTAAATTAAAAATATGAATATTGAACAGGCTTGCATTACTAATAATGGATTATCTATAAATTTTAAACGGTAAATTATGAGAATAAATCAAATATAAAAATAAAGAAAATTTTAAAAATAAAATTAATAAAAAATAAATTTAAAATTAAAATTATCGATGAGATAAAAATTAACCTATCAGTAATAATAAATAAAAAAATAATAAATTTTACGTGTCATGACATTGCAGATTCTACTCATTTTTTGAATTTAACAAGTTTGAAATTGCTTCAAAAAAAATTGAAGTAAAATATTTGACCGTATTATAAATGCGATAAGACAGAATGATTTCACATCGACACATACATTTTGTATAAGATAGATACGTCAAATTTTTGACAAAAATCTGCAACAGAATCGCATTATGCCTGTATACCTTTCTTTCTTTCTTTTTCCAATATTCATTTTTGAATTTATTGGAAAGAATTAAAAATGAAATTAAAATATCAAATTTAAAAAAGGAAGAAGTGAAATAAAAGATGATAATAATAGCTAAGATAAAATTTGCCGATTATTCATTTCTTTCATTTATTATCGGGAAATGAATAAATTAAATTAAAATTTATTCGTTTAAATGAAAATGAATAAATTTTCATTTATTATGTACTTTGAAAAATTTCAAACATACGCACACTATCCATTATTTTTATTATTTTCACATTGACAATAAAATTTTAATTTAATTATATTCCAATATGAAATTAAAATAGTCTTTTTTTTTTATTTTGTGTGTATTTTTAAATTTCAAAAAGAAAGGAAAGAACGAAAACATGAATTTATCCGAAGAGTAAGTATACGATTGTGAAAAATGATAAGATTTGTGAAGCATCTGAAAAGAAGTGAAATCGTATCATTGAAAAATTAAATCGATAATTTCGAATGACTTACGAAGATGCAAGAAATGAATCATGGCACTTCAACTTTTCGAAAATGAATCGAAGATTCCTCCGATTGTAAGAGGGAAAGATCGGAGGAATATACGCCAACCTTGAATTTATACATATCTCTAATGTACATATGTCTGTGTGTATGCCTGCATATGTGTATGTCTATATACATGTATCTACGTATGTATGTATGCCTGTAAGAATGTATTTGTATGTGTGCGTGTCAGTCCAAATATGTGGCATAACTATAATGACATATGGGGATGTCCGCAAAATTTAAAAATGGCGGGAGATGATTGATTCAATTATAGTTCAAAAAAATGAGCGGATGAATGAATGAAATGGAATGGAATGGAATGAAATGGAATGGAATGAAATGGAATGGAATGAAATGGAATGGAATGAAATGGAATGGAATGAAATGGAATGGAATGAAATGGAATGGAATGAAATGAAATGGAATGAAATGGAATGGAATGAAATGAAATGGAATGAAATGGAATGAAATGGAATGGAATGGAATGAAATGGAATGGATGAACGGAATGGAATGAACGGAATGGAATGAATAAATGGAATGAATGAATGTAATGAATAAATGGAATGAATAAATGGAATGAATGAATGGAATGAATGGGATGGAATGAATGAATGGAATGATGAACGAATGAATGGAATGAATGAACGAATGAATGGAATGAATGAATGAATAAATGGAATGAATGAATGGAATGGAATGAATGAATGGAATAAATGAATGGAATGAATGAATGGAATGAATGAATGGAATGAATAAATGGAATGAATGAATGGAATGAATGAATGGAATGAATGATTTAGAAACTCGAGAATATCTTCCACATTATGACGAAATATGTATGAAAATGAAAAATTTACTTACACAAAAATAATATTGTCTTTAATAGAATGAAATGTTCAGAAAAATTTTTAATTACTATATAATTTGATATTCAAGAAGGTGGGTGAAAAGAAATGATAAAAGATTAGAAAAAGAAGTTTGCTCTTTTTTCAGTTAGTACAATTTGATATTGATATAGAAAAAATAAACTATTTATTATTGTATCATATATTTTATTACTCCTTCTTTTATTATTTAATTGTCATAATTATTTATTATTATTTACAATTGAAATTTGATTTAATTAATTGAAGAGAAAGGTTATAATGAAAAAGCTGTAGAAATGATAACGAGCGGATTGGAAGAAGCGAGAAAGAAAGAAAAATTAAATTAAGCTATATAATATTAAAATTGATAGGTAAATTTTTTGATTCTAATTTCAACCATATTATCTTTATATTTATCGTTAGTATTTCAAAAAAAAAATGAATGATAACAATAGTGATAGCAATAGCGATGATGATAATGATAAAGACGTAATCTAAGACATTATATTGATGAACATCTAAAATTACTCAGATTCATTAATTTTATTATTAGCTTTAGTTTATAATTAATAATCAAAGGTCATTTCATGTTTATATGAAAAGATTACTAATAATAATAATAGTAATAATAAGATTTTCATACATGATAAAGTTGAAATGATTAAAATAATTTGAATAAGTTTATTATAAAATAAGATTGTCTGTTTAATATATTTATCATAAATTAAAATATGTATCAAATTTGTAAAATCAATAATTGTTTCAAATAAATGATATATTTCTCATTAATATACATTAAATAGTATAAGTATTCTATTTCAATAATATCAATAGCTATTATGCATCTATGAAAGAATGATATGAAAATATTGAATTACAAGAGAAGTCGAAAAAAAGTTTTTAAATAAGCTCATATAAGAAGTTTGTTTAATTGTATGCAATAGTTGTAAGGTATATATATGTAAATATATATACCTTTGTATATTTAATCTATCATTCCTATATGTGGGCGTACGTGAATAACATATATGAGGGTGATGTGTCTGCGAGTATGAGTAATGTTGTGTTAGTGGATACGTGTGCGTCTACGGGCAACATAGATAATATACGAATAAAAAGCATATCAAAAATAGTATGCGTGGGTGATTATACGTGTCTGTATGAAAAGGAGTGAGTGGATATACGTAATATATGATGGTTTAATACGTGGGATATATATGCTGTGTATACATTACGTTATACTATTATGAATAGAAAGAAAAGTTAAATATTAGCGAAGGGAGGATGATAAGCTTAAGTAAACAAATAGGCTGTATGAATAGTCGAGAATGAAGGAAATATACGATGATAGCTATTATTGTGTATGAGAGATGCCAAATTTGAAATTTGATTCGAAAGAAATTTTTGATTTAAATTGCGTAGTTGATCAAGGAAATTTCGGAAAATTTTCATTAAACAAAAAAATCGATTAAATTATATAGTCGAGAAATCCTGAGGCTGTTAAAAAGTTACAAATAAAAGAGAAAAAATTCTGCGAAATATTTAAAAAAATGTTAGCGAAAAATATTTCATTTAATTTGAAGTATTAATCAATATTATAATTAAATTTAATTATAAATTAAAGTGATAAAACATCAACACTTTACATGTTTTGCATAATGAACTTTATGCAAATTTTTTAATCGTTAAAGTTAATTCGAAAAAAAGCGACTAATAGAGGTTAATTTATTATGCAAAATTAAAAAAATTCTTCAATAGAAGCAAATTACTTGTTAAATTGTTAATTTAATATTGCATTAAATATTTATAGCTTATCTAATCACATTAAGCGTTTTTAATAAACAGTCTATTAGAGAAATAATAATGAAATATTCATTCATTAAAATATGCATTCATTAAAATATTTTAATGATTTTAGCGAAAAAAAGATTAAAAAATTGAGTCGAAAAAAAGGAATTGAAAAGAATTCGAAATTATATTCAATGATTTATCAAAATTCAATCAATAAAATGATATGTAAAGCAAAAGAGTAAAAAAAGATGCGAAAAAAGTTCTAATTGTATAGATAGAAATTTTAATATTTTGATATTCAATGGAAAATTTTTTCGTAGGGAGACATTTCAAAAAAAAAAAAGAAAAATTGTGTATGTGTATGTATATATATGTGTGTATGTGTGTGTGTGTGTGTGTATGTGTGTATGTGTATGTGTGTATGTGTATGTGTGTGTGTGTGTGTGTTTTCAAAAGTATTAGAAATTTTGCTTATTATCAATCATCTGAATAGTATATAAATGATACAGTGAATAGTGATTAATACAATTATCAATATTTAAACATTATATATTTCATTCAATATAATCATTTATATAAATATTGCTAAAATTGATGGGATAAAATTTGCAAAATGAAAGTAACAAATAAAAGAAGCACTGAATTCTAATCGAATTTAATATAGAAGTAAGGTAGATGTTGGAAAAATTTTTCCATGATACTATTTTATTATTTTGTCAAAACTTATCCTTAAATGAATTCTATTCAGGTAATAGCAAAAGTTTCGATCATATCTTTTTTGTATGAAAGTTTTCCTCTAAAATTTCTTCATTCATATCTTACAGACGGATCCGTGGAATATTATATTTTATATCACTGATAAGCAGTTTTCTTGGTCCACTATGTATGAAATATTCTTTGCTTAATGTAATATAAATTAATATATTATCATTATTCCCTAGTTGCAAATTATTTACTTTTATCAAAAATAAAAATGCAAATGATAGAATGTTACGTACAGTAGGTTGTGAATGAGATATTATAGTAACATTGATAATGGTGATAAATCGTGTTTGGTCACTACAGTATTCCACCTTACAATGAGCACTGATGCAGAGTAAATCGTTGATAAAAATATATGAAAGCAAGTGTGAAATAAGTATTAAAATATGAAGTGCTAAATGATATTTAATCATATATTTATTTGATAATGTTGCAACTTTTGCTTTTTAGTCTTAAACAAAATTTTACGTATTTGACGTGAAAAACATATTATGCATATTATGAAACATATTATGATCACTAATTGAGGCCTGAAATGACAACTAAAACGCCGAAATTTTGATAGAAGTTTAAAGCTTTATCGTTGAATAATAACTATGGAAAGATTTCTATTTCAACTTAATGTCTACCACATTTTGACAAGCAAAATTTAGCCTTCATGATTTATTGAAGATAATAATGATGAAGTTTTGCAATGAAGAAATATTAAATAACTGAAGTTAGGGACGAATAATTTGCTTTTAGAAATTTATATTTTCAATTGGAAACATTCAAGTTTTCAAATTTTATAATTTCTCTCTTTTTTTTCATTTCTTTTGTTATTTTTCCATCATATCATTGAGATTTTTAAAGATTTTTACGAGAAAAACTGAAGATGAAAAAAAAGATGTGAAATAACAAATGTAAACATAATAAAGAAATTATATAGAAATGATTTAAAAGAAAATAATAATAAAGCATTGAATTAACTAGTTTTATTGAACTATAAAGGAGTTGTAACTCAGAAAATCAACTTCCGGTTTTATTGAATTTTATTTTTTGAGTTTCAATCTTAAAAAAAAAAAAGAAATTATCTAACAATTTCGTTCCAGTAATATATACTTATGGAATGAAGAATGAAATTAGAAAAAGTACTCAATAAAAATTGTAGATATTTAAAAGAAAAAGAAAAAATCAATTCCTTGATGAATGGCAGTTTTTAAAGAAAGAAAAAGAATATTAGGATGATCTTGCTTTAAAAAAAATGATAGAAGATAATTTGGTCGCAATTTTTTCTATTCAAATTTAAAATTGAAATTTTTTTCTTTCCTACTATTTATTATCAATGTGCTCTTTTATTGATATTTTAATCAAACTCCTATATTTGATAATTTGTTTAGTTGGATGATGATACTGTCGCTTTTTAGAAATAGATGAAATTTCCATGAGATAACTGTAGGAGTAATCATTAAATAAAGATAATCTTACTATTTTCTAAACGTTATCTACATCAGTTTTAAAAGATGATCGTCAATTTTAAGAGATGATCTAATTTGTAGTCGAATTATCGGAATGTGCTGGAAAAAGATTATTGAAGAATTTAATTTATATATAAAATAAAAGTTAATCTTTTTATTATCTAGATGCACTTATGCCAATTTCAAAAGACTGGATGATTTGCGGTAATACTGCTAATATGTTAAAGAAAATTTGATAAGATTTGTTTTTTGCATATATATTTTTTTAAATTATTTGCTTATTTTGCGATAAATAGAACTTAATTCAAAATTATCAAAAATATATAATTATCGTGAAGAAATATTCGCAAAAAAGTATTTCAAAGATTATCTAAAGTTGATGATCATCAAATATCCATTTTATGGGGTCATTTATTCGCTAGAAAATGTGCAATTTTATACACAATCATAAAATTGAAGAACGGTATAGGATGTTAGTATTTATAAATATATAAAGTATGCATATACAATACATTGATAAATTCATTCATATTAGTATTTGCTAAAGGTGCACCTAAATAAAATGAAATTCTACAATCAAGTCTGTCCCAAGGTGCAAGATAACTATAAGATACCTTCTTTCCTCTATGAAGAGTATATTCATAATCTGTGCCTGCATTGTCGCATATATCTTTACTTTCAGATGAAACTTTGAGCACTATTTCTGACAAACCATTTGAAAGTTTTGTCAAATATTTTAAATTAATTTTTATGCAATTCAATTTATTCATTTCCTTTTTTTAGAGAATAAATTATAAATATATTACAATTACGGTATGTTTTATTTTTTCAAAATAAATCATATTTTTACTATATTAGAATATTTTCCTTCCAATTTCTGTAAAAAAAATTACGTATGCAAAACGATGATATTTATCACATATATATACTGAAAAAAAAAAGCAACATGTATTACGCTTCATGCTTCACGTGTATCTAATCGTATTTTTAAAACGATTTGTCACGCGTATATGCTTAAAAAGTAGTGTAATAATAACGTGCTACGTTTAATACTTCACGTATTGCATTTTCAAAACAAAAAAGAAAAGAAAAAACATATGATGATGAATTTGATCAATGTTAAATTTTCATTTAAACCAGCTGAATGAAAATTTTTTTGATTGAATGAAACAATCGATCAATAATTTTGCCAACATTTTTTTTCTTTGAACTAAGATTTTTTCATATTACTGCAAAAAATAACATGAATATTCTTTCATTTTAATCTGAAATTATTAATCAATGAGTATATACCTATATGACCTATTTATACTTCTATTTCCATTATTTTTACAAATTTTATCAGCCATTGATATATGTATTTAGATAAAACAATTCATATTTCATTTATATATAATTTATTTAATTTTATTTAGATATTTATAATTTAATTAATCTATCTCTTACCTCTTCAAATATCAATTGATTTTTGTTGATAATTTTCAATGAGAAGCGATATCTATCAATATAAATTGAAAGAAGCAGAAAAAAAATTAAATAGCATACATATTCTTTTTTCCTCATTTGAAACCATCAATCGATAAATAATAATTACAAGAATCTATTTTAATCAGTCATGTAAAATATGAATAATATTTCTATAATTAAAGAACACATAAAATATATATACATCTAATTTCTGCACTTTTTCCAAAAATACTTTGTCAAATTTTTAAGGATTTCTCAGTTTTTTTAGGAATAAATTTCAGATTAATGTAAATTCGAAAAACTTTGTATCGGAACAATTATTCGAGAATTGTCAGAATAAAAAAGAAAAAGATATTTAATTGGTAAAAGAGAAGATGTAATGAATTTTATAAGAATGTTGTGAAAGAGAAAAAAAGTTAAATTTTTATCTTTTTTAGTTTTTGAGAAAGTTCATAAATAATTCAAATTCTTTCTTTTATTTCACAAATAATCAATAAAAAATGATTATCTTTTTTCAAATTGATTATCAAAGAAAAAATTTTGATATCATATTCTGCTCATTCGTTTTTTTAAAAAAGAAAACAAAATCGCAATTAATTGAAATATATATCGATTAATTAAAATGCATAATTATATAAATATCACTTATAATTGTATCAAACAAATTTCATTTAATTCATTTGTCATTTTTTTTTGCCAAATGCTTCATCAAGAAATTAATTGTAGAACAAAAGAAAATAAAATTTGAGGAAATAATACATACCATAACTTTATCATTTCTCAATAAATACTACTACTACTCAGCAATAACTGATTACGGTAATAAAGTGTAAAAGCGAAGTAATGAAAAAATTAAAATTAAAGCGAAAAAAAAAAACAGAAACCACATTGAAAATTATTTATGCTTTTATTAGGAATTGTACTATAAAATTTTAAAAGAAAAAAATCAATGTAATAATAATATTTATTAATTATATTAAAGGACGATTCTCGATCATATAAACAAACATATAATTTACAATTAAAATTTCAAAATTCTTTCACAATAATCATTATCCTTATCACATAAATGTAATCTGTTACTTATCACATAATTTAACATTTCTCATTATATCAATTTATTATTGTATTTAAAAGATTCAATTTTAGCTATCATTAGCAAAATTACCAAAAAAAAAAAGAAAAAACTATTAAAGTAGGCAAAATATGAAGTATTACTAAAACTGTTATTTTACTTACCTCAGATAAAAGATAATAGATATAGAAAATGCTAAGTAGGCTAATTAGACTGATATAGTTTAGTGATGAAATTACAGAGGAATAAGAAAGTTTGTAAGGGAAGACAGACTAGTCTAGTCCGGGTCTAGTCTAGTCCAATCTATTAGAGAAGGATAGATATCTATTTGAAGAACTTCTCTCTCTATTGCTCTTTCTTACCCATTTATTCATATATACATACATACATACATACATACATACATACATACACATACACATACACATACACACATACACATACACACACATACACACACACACACACACATACACATACATACACATATATACACAGGCAGACATACGCCCACACGTTCATTACACATATATATAGGTATGTGTATATACATATACACCTGGAAAAATGATTATTAATATTGATTTTTGGTTGTTAAAAGTGCTAAGAATATCTCATATTTTTTTCATTTTTTAAACTCCAAAAAAAAAAAAAAAAAGAAGAAAAAGAAAAGAAAAATAGAACAGTTGTTTAGGAGAGAAGTAAGAATGGTTGATCGTCGTTTATGCGATAGGCAAACTTTCAGAACATTACAATTTAAAACCAATCAAATAAACACATAACATTTAAATTGATTTAACCTACAGACAAGAAATGTCTGTGAATGTGTATGTATGTAAATATTTGTATATGTTTGCATGTATATGTATGTGTGTATGTTCATTGTATATATTTATTGTTATAATAATTATTATATACTGCAATTAATTAAATGTAAGATGAAGATAATGCTGATTCTGAAAGGGAAATAAATTATTTGAATTGATTTGCATAATAATTAAAATTGAAAAAGCAAAGTTTTGTAGAATATATATTTGCAAAAAATAAAATTATATTAAATAAATGGAATGATTAAACTTTGATTATAATTTGATATGAATTGAGAATTTGTAATTTATCAAATTTAATTAGCTGTTCTATCTAATTTTTTTCCGATATTTAATAAATTATTTTTAATTATTTTCAAAATTGTTCAGATTTTTAAATACTTTTTAAATTGTTTATTTTTTAAATTGTATTAAAATTGTAAGATTAAAAATAGAAAAAAATTTTGCAAATGAAAGTGTTTGAGAGAAATAAAAAGAAAATGTAAGAAAAGATTTCAACGAAGAATTCCTAAATATGAAAATTATTAAAAATAATTTAATTTAATTAAAATTATTTGTAAATTTTATAAAATCCTTACTATTTATGAGTATATAAGATAAAATATATAGATAAGATACATATATATAAGTTCATTTCTTTTTGCATATCTAAATTTCTCTTAACTATAAGAAAAATTTAGTCAAAAGTTTCAATATGATAAATTCAAAAATTGATTGCGAGCAATATTGCTTAAACAACAGCAACAACAACAAATAAATGAATAAATAAGTAAGCAGCAAATCATAATATCATATTCCAATTTATTTTATCATATTTTATAAATATCATTATCTGTCGTTGCTATAAAATATAATAATTGATAAAAGTAATTAGAGAATGGAAAAATTTGCAACAAAAATAATTTCTAATTCTAATTTGATATTTTTTTGATGATAAAGATATTAAAAGAAGAAGAATTTAAAGGAATCTTTTAAAACATTATATTTTTAAAATCAAAAAAACAAAAAAATGAATGAAATATATAAAATGAATGAAAAAATGAAATGTATTTTACAGAATTTGGAAGAATAAAGTAATCGATAAGGATACTTTCATCTACGGCAGGGATGATGGCAATTTTTGAAGGTCAAATAAGAAAAAATCAAGGGAAAAAAAAAAAAATGAAGTAAGCAAAAATAAAAAAATGTTTGTTTAAAATAAATTTAAAATAAATGCAAAAAGGGAATCATTGACGACAAATTTTCCGCACACAAAATTATGCAAATTAGATAATTTTAAAATTTAATCAATTTATTTCATTTTATTGAAAAATCTTTTGAGCATTTAAAATTCTTTTTCTTCTTAATTTGCATAATTAACTATATTTTAGATAGGATGAAAAAAGAATATGCAAAAATTCATTCATTTTAATAAATTAGAAATTAGAAATTTTTTTGATCAAAGATTACTTTGATAAGTGACCATTTTTCAGTATCAAAAATTTTAATTAAATTTCTTAATTTCCTCTTTGTTCTTTCCTGACCATTTGTTGAAGTGTTGAAATAAATTTTTCGAATTTTTCATTTCATAGCTTTTTAAATTGGAATTATTTTAGACTTTATTTCTCTCTTTTCTTTATTTCTCTTCTCTCTCACACTCCCTTTGTTTTTCTCTCAATTACGATTATTATTATTTCATATTTACTCTTATATATTATCATTCTCATTTCATACTTACCTGCGGATATTTACCTATAAATACTATCATTCTCATCTCGTATTTAAGCGAAGATATTACAATTATTATTTGATAACAATTAATTAATAAAAATAAAAAATGAAAAGAAAAAAAGGAAAGAAGAAACGTATCTCAGCCTATTCCAAAATTAACCTAATAATAAAAGAATAATATTTCAATAAATACTTGAAATTTAACTATTTCTTTTTTCTTTTTCGAACAAACTCTCAAATACACATACTATTTTGCTACAATCATTCATAATGACCCTCTCTGTCCCTACTGCTAGTGGTCAGTCAGTCTAGTGAACCACGTAAAATCCGTCTTTTATCATCAGTTCTTCTTCCAAACACATTAAAGGAGAGAGAAAGGGAAGATAGAGGGAGGAAAGGAAGAGGTCAATAACAATATCCATTATATATATATATTTGGACGTGTATGTGGATGTATGTGTATGTGTGTGTTGTGTCTGTCTATCTCTATATATATTGGATGCTTAAGGAGGTAGGAAAGCATTTACCGATAACATCGATATTATAAATGAAAGGCATTTCTACCTTACTACCAATTAGAGGATTCATTGGAATATATATACTTTCCATACTATTATATATATATGCACCCACGCAGACAACACACCATCCACATACATACATACATACATACATACATACATACATACACACGCACACACACACACACACACACATATATATATATATATACATATACATCTCAATGAAAACTATAAACTCGTCAATCAAAATCTTCCACTTGCCAAACGATGACAAAGTAACCTTATGTTATGCTTTAAAGTGAATATCATCTTCTGATTGCTTTCTCGATTCTTTTCTATTATCACCTGATTGCTAGTTCGGAAATATTTCGAGAAATATTATTCTGGGGTTAGAATAGTAAATAAAATAATAATTGACAATAACAATAATAATTCTTAATGTATAAATGTTTGGATAAACGAACATGCGATGATCAAAAATGGTAAATAAATATTGACAATAATATAAAAACAACAACAACAACAATAAAAATTATTAATATGTAGCTAAATTTGAAAACAATCTTGAAAATTTCAAAATATTTATTTATCTTTTTCATATAATTGTTTATTTTTTTATAAGCATTTTTCTGGAAAGTTTTATTCTTTTTCCTTTTTAAATGACGAATAAATCAAAATGGCAAATTTAATAATAAGTTAATATTGGAATATTTACAAATACTTTGGAGAGGGATATTTCCGAAGAAGAAGAAAAATGTTAAATGTGAAATTTTATCTAATTCTGGCATATTTTAATGAATTGATATCAATAGAAATAATTAAATAAATCATTCGATAATTCATTAAACAAATGAATAAAATGAAATAGTATGCTGAATGTCATATCAATTCATTCTTTTCATTTTTTCTTCCATCGGAAAATTCCAAATGAAAATAATTTTAATCATATCGATGATAGATGGAAAAATTTATTATGGGGAAATATGCTTGAATTTAATAATATAATACAGTTAAGCGTAGAATAGGAGAAAAGTGAAATCTCGTTTTACACAGGTAATTGAATAAAAAACAAATTCCATTTTAGAAACTTTTTTTCCAAAAAAAAGACGATCATATTGAATGGATGGGACAAACTTTATTTGAGTTTTTATTGTATCAACATTTCAAGAATATCATTTATTTCATAACTGTTTCTAAAATCAAAATACGATATATTTAGCCATAAATTGGAACAAAAAAAAATGATTGAGGAAATAAGAAATGAATATTAAAGTGGACACGGAAGAAATCTTTAATGATCTGCGTTTTGAAATTTTTGATATCTTATTGTTTTTGATTCTACGATTATTTCATATTTTTTCTTTCGTATATGTAAAATCTGATACGAAAATTTTTGAAATGACCAAAAGTGTGCTGATATTTATTTTATTATTCCAGTTTTAGCGTACTTCTTCCATTTGAAATGACCAGAGCATTAAAAGTAATGAAATTTTATTGTCCACTCTAACATTTTTCTTCCCAATTCAAGTTCTTCAAATATTCCTTTTATTTCGATCTTCAGTTAGAAATATATTGTTTCGAGAGAAAATTATTGAACGAATTACACTGCTGAAATTAATCGATATAGTATTTTGTATCAAATGTTTGGATCAGAACGATGATAAGCTCCGAAGGATGATAAGCTATCATATAAGTGTTACATCAAACATTTGAATCACAAGAATAATGTGCTATCATATAATTTGTATCAAAAATTTGAATTTGAATCGAAAAGATGAAAAATCTTGCATTGTAATTGGATTAAAAATGATAAGCTATCACAAATATTACAATATAAATGTTCTAATATAATTTTATAATAAAAAGTCATTACAAATATTACTATTATCTTAATTTTACAGTCGCAATGATCGTATGATATTTTGTGCCACAATATGTTTTATCATAAATTTTTATTCTATATGCCTTGTAAGAATATAAATTTATGAAGTAACATTATTGTACAAATAATGCTTTATTCTGCTACCATTTGTAATCGATAAATCAAATAATTCAAAAACAATTAAACCATTTATAATCATTTTAACATTATTTGTTGTTTACATTCTTATGTAAGATTTATATCGTAATTTCACCATTAAATCAATTAATCAATTGATCAAAATAAGACAGTTTTTCTAAATTTTATTTCTAAGATTTCAAGCCTTTCTACTTCAAAATGGTGATGATTTTCATATTATAAATTTTTCCTTCTCAAAAAGTGACAAAAATAAAATATAAATTTTACTTTTAATCGATCGATAAAAACAAAAAAGATTTATTTTTAAAAATGTTATGTTTTTCCTTCTTTCATCTGCCAAATATTCTTTTTCCTTTCTTTCGCAGCAAAAATGTAAGCCAAATAAATCATTATTTTTCATTTTTTGTTTCGTTAACCTATAAATGCGAATTCTTTTTGATTGCGACGGATTTTTTTGTTGGCAAAAATTTGTTTTTATTTTTTTTTTTGATTAATGGCACAAACAAAAAAACGTATTCTCTTCAAAATTATTATTATTATTATTATTATTTCTTTTTCATTGAATATTTACTCAAAGTTTGGTGCAATTACATTTAAAAGATAATAAAAAGTTTTCTTTTTTAAATTGTATTTATAATGAAAATGTGCCAAATTGATATTATATTATCTTTTATTTCTGATTAATTGTATATTAGAAGATTCATTCGTGAAAATTGATATTATATGTAAATGACAAAAAAATGAAATATATAAAAAGTAATAAAACTAAAAGAATCTTTTCACGAATGAATTGGATTCTTTGGAATTGAAATGATATGGAATGATAAAATGATTACATGAATGGAAATAGCATGATGCATTATATACAAATGTGATGATATAAAACCCGATTAAAATATTCGAATAAATATTTGAGAATAAGTTTATTAATCACAATAATATTATCGTTGATCATTTTTAAATTTCGCTCGATTGGAAAGCAATTCTAAAATTTTTTTCAATATCTTTAATATACAACTAATCGAGAGTTCAAATTGTAACCCATGATAGTATTCGTCTGAAACAATGATATATTTTGATTGAATTTCCTCTGAAAAATTATTGGATTATATGGTGATAATATCATGATTACAGCATATATGGTGGAAAAAATTTTCATCAAATTTAATATTTTTAATTAATAATTATTAATGTACTATTATCAGTTATTACTAGAACAGATAATATATATCAATTAATAAAGCTAATATTCTGATATAATTGTCTAAATTATCATTATATTTCAAATAATGGGTAAAATGTAATCGAATCTCAAAAGATGATAATAGTATTTAAGAAGTGTTTTATTTATTCGAATTTACTCAATCAATAAAAATATTGAATTCAATTGTTTATTTGTATTGTTTATAACTTTCCCCATTCTTGATATTACATACGATGACAGAATGTTATTTACATATAGTAACAAAAATGATAAAATATTCCTTTGCTACTATCATAATCAGACGGGAATTGCTACTGATGAATTTCTTTGGATATGATTGATATTGCAATCTATCTAAAAATAGTTCCATTAATTATTCATTTCTTAATCCTAATCTTATACTATATATCTAAATATATACTCCGTTACAAAAAATACATATAATATAATTAATTTTATTGAATGAGTAAATTTTAAATTTGATAATAATATTTCTTAAATATTATCATCGTTTTTTAAGATCCGATTATATTTTAGCTTATCAATATTATTTGAAATATAGTGATAATTTAGACAATCATATCAGAATATTAGCTTTATTAATTGATATATTATTTATTCTAATATTAACTGATAATAATTAATTAAAAATTCTAGATTTAATAAAATTTTTTCCAATATATATGCTAAAGTCACTAAATAATAAGTAGTTTTATTTATTTAAAAAAGAAAAAAATGTTCTATTTTTGAAAATGGCATTATATTCAGCATTGTTTACTATTTTCTACTGATTATTATAAAAACAATTTATCATCCAGTTAGAGCAATTTTATTTTAATCGAACAGTAAATGTTTCCTTTTTCTTCCTCTCTTTCTTTCTTGCTCCCTCTCTCTCTTTTTCTCTTTCTACAGAATTTAGGTATCATGGTAGGAAAGTAAATTTAGGATGTGGATTAAAAGAAGCAAACAAAATAATAAAATTATTTATTGAAAATATCCATAATAGGCTCTCATTTCTTTTCCGATATTGATTGAATCGAGTTTACATACTGCTTTTTTTGGATATATAAAATATTTTAAAATCTAACAAAGTTTAATTAAGCCAAAAAAATTTGTCCACAAGTAAGATTAATATGCAAATATCGGAATAAAGATTGTTTCATAAAATTAGCTAAATATTGTAGAATCTTTTCATTTTAATTAAATAATTTGCATTTAGTTCTAGCGCAGTGCTTCTAACATATGAATCTGCCGTGTTAAATGTTGAAATAAAAATTATTATTTTTATCATTCAAAATTTTATGTCAATTTATCAATTTGATAATTTTTCTAAGATATTTTGAACAGCATATCTTCATTATCCTAATTTATGGTTGATACAGTAATTTTATAAGAATTGGCATATAAATATTCCTTTGGTACTTCAACTGTATATTTTTTCCTCATATTTTCTATTCCTTCATCGCCATTCCAGATTACTGAAAAAGATAGTTTAGAATAGAACATAAAGTTATAACAATTAATTTATTTCTCTTGTATAAAACACTCGTATAAAACAAAAGTAAGATATGAATATAATTATATTCACTCAAATATTTCTATCGATGATAGCATATTCCTTCCTTAAAATTCAAGAAAGTAATTCTATCATATCAATTCTAATTTCATCAATATGACAGTTTTTATAGAAAAAAAAAACTATATAAAAATTTTTGTTTTATACGAGAGAAATAAATTAATTATTATAACTTTATTTATCATCATTCACATAGAAGTTATAATTATCAAAATTTATGATTAATGATTCAAAAAACGAAGCATTCAATGCTTCAACGGAAAATGCTTGGGAACTAAATATATAAAATATTTCTCTTTTTGGATTACTAATCATTATATCCAATTATTTATTTATAATTGCTCCTTATAATGATTCACGCAAGAAAAACATGAAAATTCATTCATTAAAAGTATATATAAAAATATGTGAAACTTTACAAAGAATAAGTATAAATAAACAGTTGGATAAAATAACAATTAATCTAAAGATATAAATAAGTAAACAAGCAAATAAGCACCTTAAAGAATATGAAAGTATAAATTTCATTTCTTTCTCGCTTTATGATGTTATTTGAAAAAAAAATTGTCATAAAAATGTATTTGATTTTTTCATTAATTTAATTTCATAAAATTTAATTAAAATGATTTACGAAAATATATAATAAAATTTTTTCAACATTTTCATCTTTTAAATTAGTAATAATATTGAAATTGAAATTCTCTATAGATTTCCATGTTGTTAATTTATTTAATCAATAAAATTTATGCGCTAAATTTATTTACAATCAAATTAGCTATAATTTTTATGAAATAAATAAATTTCATAAAAAAATAAAAAAATTATAATAAGAAATTATAAACTTTTTAAAATCGATCGCGTATTTATGCAAATGATTGGAAAAAATCATGTCCATCGATTTGAATTTGAAAGTGGTATATCGAAAAATGTTAGTTAATTTAGAGCTTTGGTTCATTTGGTCTTTTTTGATGGAAACAACGATTTAAATGAAAGCGACCGGAAAAATATAGCTTGAATTTTAATTTTTTTTCGTTTTTGTTGTGTGATTGAATTTGAAAAAATTTTAGAAAAATTTCAAATTTTAATTTCTGTAAAATAAAATTTTTTGAAATTCACAATACTGAATTCGTTAAATGTGGAAAATTGATAAAATTATCATATAATAATAAATATTTTTAAAAATAAACATTATATTTGAATAATTAATATTATCACTAAAATTTAACTGATATTATCATGGGCTAATATTTCGGTGACATTTTCCTAAATTTCTGTGATCTTCAAGATGAAATGTTTTACATTTTTAGCAAATTTAATATAAAGCAATAAGTCAATAAACTTTTTATTATTAATTCAGTATTTTGAAGAAAACAAATAGAATGAAATGTGCAGGATCACAAATTGATTAATTTGAAATGAAATATACTAAAATTCTTTTTGTCACATATACATTGATAGTTTCAACATTTTAAATTTCAATTTTATTATTTTTCTATTTCAACAAATGCGTAATTACTGTATTTTTATTTTTGTGATATTGTTATTATAATGGAATTCTTGATAAATTTATTCTATAAATGGGTAATTTCCTTATAATAATTTAATTTTCTCCTGAAATCAAAGAATTTCTTTGTTTACATTGTCAGAATTAATTTATTGAAATTTGATTTTTAAGAGAAAATTTCCATTTTAATTTTGATGTGCTAAGGATATCTTTAAAAAACTAAAAATTAATTTCTAACAAAAACAAAATTGGTTTTAAGAGAAAATAAAGTTTTTATTTATTATTTGTAAAGGAAGCTATTCTTATAGGGCAAGTTTATTAAACACTAACATAATGAATATAACGAAAAAAAGAGAAGCTATCATTGTCATCATATTGCAGTCATTGATAATACATTGTTTTCATAATATCTATAAAAATAGAAAACATTTTCGGAATGCTGCAGCATTTTTCTGGAATTTGAATCAGAAAACTGATAATAATAATGAAAGGAAAATGGTCTGATTCATCTTGAAAAGAAACTTCGATGCATGACTTTTGATTTATTTATTAAAATATATTATTTGCTCAAAACTTTTTAAGAAATTTGCAATATTCTATCTTCGACTTATATATTTGAAACTTTCTAAATATCATCACGCGATATCATCAAACGCACATTAAAGTATTTTTGAATACTAATATTTTGTGAAAACACGGAATTCTGTGAAGATATTAGCGTTGAAGCACAACAGTGATGACGTGATAGTACATTGTGAAATCTAATGATAAAAATTAGTCGTTTTCTTTATTCTGGAAATCGTTATCATTTCGAATATAGGTGATGCAATCCTATAGCAATAAATTCCTGAAAATTTTTGCTTATTGACACATCATCAGGCCATGTATCGATCTGTCCTGTCCTATCTACTTGCAACAAATCATTTCGAAATTTCAAGGGATAAGTTACATGACTTGCATTACATTGTCTTTCAAATCGATCCATTGAATTGTTAAGGTTTTATTCCTTTTTCAATATAAAAATGTTTTAGATGCATTTAGAAGAATATACCATTTAGATTCAGATGAATTTAATAACAATCCATCTGAATTTTCATAAAATATAACGCATGATAAAATATTAAGGACTGTTGAATAATTTCAAATATTCATCACTAAGGACAAAATATATTGGTACGCTAGCACAAAACAAAAGAGTTGAGTCTCGTTTCGCACAATAATTAAAACTTATATATTCCATCCAAGTTAACAGCCAAGTTTCTACATCTATATGATAATAAAGTAAATTCTGACAACATTTTAATTTCAATATCAATACTACATACAATATAAATAAAATTTGTCTTCAACGTATTGTTTTTGTATAATCGGAAAAAACTCCTAGAATACATGATGTAAACTTCATATTTAAAAGTCGTTAAAAATTAGTGATGAAATAATTCTATTTAAAATGTCATTTTTTTAAAATCAATTCTTTGTTACGTCAAAACCACGTCAGAAATATATTAATTTTAATGTGCTATTTAATTATTTAATTCAAGTTATGATTATTGAATTAGCTTTAGTAATGAAATTCAATTAAATATAAATAAATAATTTTAAATTATATATATATATATATATAAGAGGAATATTGTCATTAATTTAAAAGACATAATGTATCTATAAATTGGTTATTTTTCTATATTTCCTTCAATTTTTCTCTACCATTTCATTTCTAATGAATAAATTGAAGACTTGAAATGAATCAAACTTACATGAAATATATTCAAATTTCCAAAGTAATACAATAATTCAAAATTAATAGATTGAATGAATAACTTCAGATGAATTTCTATCTTTTAGAAAAACTCTTCAGTTTACAATCGTTCTTATTATAATATTATCCTATTCTATTTTAATAAAGTTGTTATGTAAAACTTTTCGATTTTTTCATCTATGCATCGTTAATAATACTTCAAAAATATTATAAAATTAATTAAAGGTAAAATAGGAAAGTTTATCCAACCAAACTAATTTAATATTTACAACCAATAATCGCTGATTAAGCAAATTATCTTTAAAGTATTAAATATTTTAATATAATTGTTTGATAAAATTAAATTATAAAAAGAAATATACACTGATAAGTTTGACGCTTATTTTAATATATATGTATTTAATGTTTTAGAATTAAATTATTTTGTATAATTTGAATCAAAACGAAGAATTACAGGTTTAAAGCATTAAATATTTTAATATAAATATTTGACAGAGTTAAATTGTAAAAAAATTTTTTAAATTATCCGTCGCATTTGTTGTTTTCAATATCATTAAATTATTATACAATCACTAGTTAACAATGAAAATTTCGGCAAATTTAGCTGTGTTATTGTTAATTTTGAATCAAAATGAAAGACTGCAAAGACGAATAACAAACAGAAAAAAATTAGAATTTAAATATTTAAATATTGCTAAAATTGAAATGATGCAAAAGCTTTTAATAATTAGAATGAGAAGCTTTGTTAATGATTTATAGTTTAGTCACAAAAATATGGCTTACCAAATAATTTTTGAACTTACATCCATTATCGATTTTACTAAAATGTCGACACCATAATTATTTGAAGTTTAACGATATCAAACTAGAAAATGGATGGCTAGATCGGAAATTTCTTCTATATCTTCTTTGCATAAAATTAATTGAATGGACCTATCGAGAAACCAAGCGAGTTTATTTTGGTACTATTACTAATAAATTGCCGTTTTAAATTACTTTTTAATATATAATATTTAATTGTTTTAGAGTACGAAATGAGAGGAGAAATAGGCCAAAAATTCATCAATCAGTTTTGATTCGTTACGTTAGTTTTCAAATAAATCTATAAATTTGTAATGACATTTTTATAAACAAATTTAATGAATATTCCTCATCGTTCTATCAGAGTAGTATCGATATTGTTAGATGTTGGTGTCATTTAATGTTTATTCAATTTAAATAGAAATTTCAGTATAAAATAGCGACGATAAAATTAATTCAATATTTTTATTATTCTATTTGATTTACGCCATAATTTGGATTGCAATTGATATATCTTACTGATATAAACGTCAATTAAAATAAAATTCTAATGGCAAATATCAAAATAATGGCACTCTGATCTTTTTTTAATAAGAACTTCACTTCGGTAACTTTTTAAATTTTAATCATTATATCGACCATATCAACACTTAATCTTGATAACGTTTAGAGTTATAAAAATGAATTAGCAAAAATATAACATAATTAATTTGCAAGTAAGTATAAATAATTAATAGCGTAAAAAGAATTAATACAGCTGTTAACGCATATAAAATAATTTGCTTATTTTTAACATATTTTCAAATTTTAATTTTTCATTTTGTGGAAGCATTTATTAATGCACAAAATTTAAAGCTTAATTATATCATTGATAATACAATGAAATAAATTAGACTTCATTCTTGACTTCTTACCTATTATAAGTAATATCATAATTTGATATTGATAAAAACGAAATATTATGATGACTGTTTCAGAGTAAATTCAATGACCGCTATAAATTATTTAACTATTTGAAAAGCATGAAATAACATTAATTTATGGAGGATATTATTTGGAAATACATAATATTACTTCGTCTGATTAGCTTCTCTCAATGATAACTATGTAGTAAATAAAAACTATTCAGATTTATATGCTTTATTTTATATTTTGAAGATTTAATCGCATTCATTGCCAATTTTAAAACTTTTGAAAGTTTTTACAGAAAAATGACATTTAAGAAAATAATTCTATGTCAAACTTCGAATTTCATTTCTTGAAATTGTTAGTTTTTAGCAATTCGATTAAATAATATCATCCAAACCATGCATCGCTGTAACCTTTGTAAAATCCGCGAAACATACGTGAACGTCTCCTCCAGAATGGTCCACTCATCTGACCAAAAGATGCATACGGATACCAAGGTCCTCCTTCCAAGCCATATCCGTAATCTCTAGGACCAAACCATGGGATATCACTCCAGCCAAAATGTCCAGGACCAAACCAGGAACTACTGTAGAAGGGCGACCAATAAGGCATACCAAAACCATAATTGCCAAAAATTGTCGCTTGTTCCGTTTTCTAGAAAAACGGGCAGAATTTGAAGTGCAATAATTAATGCTTGATTACTAATATTTTTATTAATATTTGAATAAAGAAGAAATTCAAATTTCACTAATATTTCATTACAAATCAATCAAAACTTATTTTAAATTTTAAATTGTTACCTTATCGTGTTAGCATCAGATATCTCACGACCAAATATCAGCGTCAAATTTACACAAAGAAATATAATAATAACAATAATAATATATAATAACCTATACGAAAACATCTGAAATTTTTTGCTTCTTTTAATTTAAAATTGTATCGATGTCATAATCGTTTTATCATCGAAATAAATCATTATCAATTCAATCGCTATGACATTTAAGTGATTTCAATTTATTAGCATTTTTAACAGTAAACTGTAATAAATTTGCTAGTGATATAGGATTTTGATTAGTTTATGTAAATAACAGAAATTTTTCGCAAGTACATTCGAATTCTTTTTGAATAATTAAGTGATAATAGTAATAATAAATTAGCCAAATTTTTGTCCTGATAATAGTAGTAAATATTAATCTAAAAGAAATTTCTAATATTTCAGGTAAGATTAAAATAATTCTACGATATTTAACTATTCCGTTGCATTTTATTAATTTTTTTTACATGCCCACCTTATTACATACTTAATATTAATTTATTTTCTTCGCATTTTAAATTGCAACTACAATAATACATTTTCTATTATAATAACTGAAAAAATAATTAATCATTGTAGCAAATAATAAAATATGCGAAATTTTTCATTGTCCTAAAATTTATATCAACATTATGATGAAATGAAAACGAGTATATCATACCAGAAAAAATCGAAATATTACAATGATATGGTTCCTTTGCAAAAATATTTTCAAAATTATTGTAGTTATGATATTTTGTCACTTCTATTTTTGGAAAATGAAATAATAATAACGGAAGTTTTGTTTACAATCATTAAGAAAAAACTTGCTCAAATTTCCGCCTTACGCTTTTTTTTCCTTTCTATTATGATATTTTGTTACGAATCAATGATCAATTGATTTTCAATCTCGTAAAATTTATGCTTAAAAAAGCAATAATTAATTTACTTTACTGACAATTACAATCAAAAAGAACAGGTAATCGATAAAGATATATGTATAAAATGAACATATATCGCTCAAATGATCTGATTTAAATCGATTAATTGAAACAGCATTTTAATTATCTATAAAATACGTGAAATAAACTATACCCAATATCCATAGATCTTCAGATTCCTACACATCTATTTTCCTTTCTATCAAAATAATCAAATCTATATTGAAAAACGAAGATATTTTTAAATTCGCAAAAATTTTCAGAATTATTTATTACGCAACGTAATAAATTGTTTGTTGTATGTATAAACAATTCAATCTAAATATTTACTATTATAAATTAAAGTATAATTATTTAAGTTTATTTTTTAAAATTTATCTAAAATATTGTGAGACCATAATATTTTTAGCAAGCAAGCAATTAATTTTATTGAAAATTTTATTAATAAACTTATTTAATGCAAATATGGATACTTTTTAATATTTTTTAAGATAATAACTCTTTTGTAATAGTATTTTATTAAGTATTTTGTGACATATATCTTAAATAGAATTAGCATTTTATCAGTTGATCATATATAGCTAATGATATATCCCTATCTATTTATATATGTATATATATATATTTTTTCCTACATTATCGGAACTTTAGTCTAAACATCATTATTTAAATCACATATATGAACTGAACTGATAAATTAAAAAGAAAAAAACTTTTCTTATTTTACGATTTTTAATAACTTCACGTTGAAGTATATTCTCACGAAATCTCTTGAAGCAAAAATTTTATTCGCCGGTTTTTTCTAATCTTTAAGTTATTAAATTTTAATAATAAAGTATCGTATCATTTAAGCATAGATTCAAAATTATAATTCCTATGATTGCTATAAGTTTAATAATGCAAATTTGAAAAAAATGAATCTCACAATTCAGAAAAACTTCATAACTTGTTGCAAATCCTTCTATTTGAATTAAAACAAAATATATGATCGGTTGATAAAATCAAATTTGTAAGGAGTAACTTATCATGAATTATCATCAACAAGGCATATTAAATTGAAGAAATAGAGTGAGAATTCTTAAAACTACTTAATTAACTAATTGACTGCTATTTGAAATTAAAAACTGAATGTGTTTAGTGCAATGATTTTATAGCAGTTGAGAGCAGTTATCTTTTTAAATTAATCAGAAGTCAATGAAAAAATTTCATTTCCATAGAATCGAGTTTTTGTTTCACTGAAAAATTTGCTACATTTTGATAAATATCATCCTGTTCTCCTTTTGTAAATCGAAATTATTAATAATTTTGTAACTAATAACAAACTTAATATGAATGATATTTATGATAGCGTTCATGTGAAAATCATGATTATATAAAAACAATGATTACATTCGACCAAGTTTCTTATTTTAGTATAATAATTTTTAGTTTTATATTAGACTAAATGTATCTATTTAATTATATTTTTTTAGTGTATTAATTCGAAATGATGTTTATATCATCAAAATAAATTAAGAAATAATTACCGCTTAGAAACATATATTATTTATGCGTTAATAAATATATCAACTTGATTAGTTGTTAAAAGTATTGATTTAATGGTTTTATTTATTCCCATTTGATTAAGATTTTATCCAGTATATAATTATTTATTATCTTAATATTTCATAATTTTCAGTGTTATAAAACGATAGATATTAATAGTTTAAATTGATGAGAGGGATAATTTCTTTTACACTTATGTATATAATAACAAGAGAATTTAATTAGAGATAAAATTATAGTATAATAATCTTAATTTCATTCATTTTTAGCTTGTTTTAAATGTTCAGCCATTATATTGTCACATTTATCAAAATGATTTGCCATCAAGTTCATTAATTCTCGTACTGCTTCAACAGTTTCCTTATAATGTGTTGGCAATTCTTGAATATTTTGTTGAACTTTCATTAATTGCTCCTCATAACGTAAATTAGCTTCTTACTTTTTGTTGTTTGCTTTCATTGTCTGGATGTCTTGAATTTATATTTATTTATAGAATTACAAATATATATATATATATATATATATATAATGATGCTATTAATTTTTTTATCAAAAACAAAATAGGAAAGACGGTGCATCTTAAATATTTTCTTTTTATATTAACAAAATTTTTTATATTAACGAAATAATAAAAATAAGAATGAGAAATTATTTTGATGCTAAGCATTCTTATATCAATGGATTACTTCAGGAATAAGCGTTCATAAAATTATTATTACATGAAGAATGAAAGAAGTTTACTTGTTAGCTGCTTGAGCTAAGCCATCTTTATCAAGACGTCGTTTTTTAACTGATTAATATCATTTAGGTAAATTTTCAAATTTTGCTCAAGCCATTTTTTTGACCAACATTCAAAAATTTCATTTCGATCTCAAATATGCTTAAGCATTTTTACAATGAAATATGAAAAGTATTAGTCATGAAGTTCTGTTTTATCTAAGATAATTTATTGTACATAAAATCAAATATTTGTATTTTTCAAATTTTAATTGAAATTTTAACTAAATTTTAAATCACTTTTCTTTCACAAAAAATACCATTCCTCAGAATGGATTTGACTTGCCGCAATGAAAATACAGTAAAAAATGCGTTATTTTAAACCATTAATTTTCAGCTAACTTGATAAAAGTAATTATGAGGTTTTCCAGCTTCGGGATAAGTTGATAAGTTTTGTACCAAATTTGATTGAATTTAATTTTTAAATTATTTTCCTTAATTCAAAATTTCTTATATATGTACTTGTTCAGCTGTTAAATGTTCTGCTTTTGCAATTTCTTCCAATGCTTTTTCAACATTTTTCATCACTTTATTAAACTGTAATAATTAAATATGATTTAAGTAATTAGAAAAGAGTGAAAATTTTGATTACGATTAATATTATTTACTATTCATGGTATTAGTAATAACAATAATCAAATAAATTGATCATTACTTTTTCATTTTTCGTTTTAGCAGCCAAACCATTGCATACATTGGCTATTGAATCAGCAGATGTCATACCGACTGCTTTAAAATTTGAAATAATCGATTCAACAGCTTTTACGATTGCTGTAACGTTTGATTTGCTTTGTTCGCAGAAAGTAATCGAACGGGTAACGTTACCTGGGAATCTAAAACAAGATAGAGTCTTTTTGTAATTCGTATTTGAAATAATCGACTGAAGTCCTACTCGACAACGCCATAATAAAATAGATGCGATAGATATCAAATAAAACAAATACATTATCATGAGTTAATGATAATTTTGATAAAGTATGAGAAATCAGTATATCGTTGATAATTTACTGCAAATTAACGTCTTAGGCTTCAAAAGTTCAACGAATAAAATCTTCAGCGGTTTTCAGGAGTTTCCAAACTTTTAAATTTATTTATCGCTATTTTTTAGATAAGATTGATTGATTAGAAAATAATTATATGGTTGTATGACATAATGTAATATGTAATATTTTCCTTTCTTACATTGTATTGATTGGCCTTATTGTCAACATTGTGTGTTCGACTATTTCTATTGGTAAAACGTATTGGAATGCTCGAAATATTTAGTTAAAATTAAAATATTAGTAATCCTCATTTAAGATTGCATGAATCAATATATATACTGAAGTTCATGTCGAATCATTTTTTAGAAGAATTTCAAAATCGAACAAACTCCGTTTGTTTTGCCATATCTAATTTTACCATCACATTTTGTTTCAATCGTCGAAACATTTTTGACGTCGAAATGTTTGATGAGAGAGAATTCAAGCTTATATCAGAAAAAGTTTTAAAAATAATAATAATTCAGTTTATTTTTTAATTTATATGAACATGATTGCATAATTTGGCCAAACATAGAAATTTACAAATTTTCGAATTTAAATTTTTTTTTAAATGTAATTTTAAATGTTTTGACAGATTTTAAACGGCGTTAAAGTAATAAAATTGATGATGTTTTTTTTTCAGAATATTCATATATATTCAGAGATATTTATCATCAAAATAATGCCGTGGCCCATTTAATTTTCTGCAATTTTAGAAAATGGTATTTTATCAGTATAACGCAGACGACTAGAGTATTTTTTACTGAGACAATTTTTCTAGAACTATCAAAATAATTTCTGATGATATATTTGTAAGCTAAATAAATATGATCAAGAATAGATGTCAAATGATATCCACTATTTATTATATCATTGTTAAGAGAAAGATATAACAGAAAAAACAGATAAGCCATTATGCTTTCCCATCTCACGTTTACTTACTATAATGTTATCGATAATTTCATGTAAATAAAAATTTTAATACATAAATGTCCCTTTTACGAATAATATTTGCATAGAATAATTGATATCATTATATATTTATATGATATGAATGAATATGTACAATATCAAGAAATTATTTATTTGCTATATATAATGAGCATTATAGTATAGACAATAGAGAGAGAAATTTTTCTTTGTTGTTTTTTATTCATTTTTGTCTCTCACTTCATCCATAACTTTTCATACATTTTGCAAAGAGATTTTTAATAGAGTAATTCAGTTCAATATTTAAAAAGTTATAGATAGAATCGATAGGTGGAAAAGTAATAATCAACAAATGTAAATTAAATTCTTTAAACAAGCAACTTGTTTCTATTATAGTCAAGCGGAAAAATAATGAACGAATAGTTTTCTAAACTTCCGACTTCTCATCCTTATAATTTACTTACTCCATTTTATTTCAATTGCATGTTGATGGAAATTCAATTTTTTTCTTCTATTTAATGTGAATTAGAAGTTTCATCAGTTTTGTTGACGGTTGTATCGCAGAAGTAAATTATCTATATTTAATGGCATAAAATCGACGATGTGTAAAAGCGACATAGTTATCTCAGTCAGTCATTTACAAACATGGAACACAAAAATCGAAACATCAATTGCGGAATAAATTTTATTAACCTTGATTTTTTACTGAAATTTTGGCAGCTGTTTTTATCTACAATTGAAACCGCAGCTTCAGCCCCAAAACCAGGACCACATACTATCACAGAAACAACTTTCATGCCAAAATTTTCTATTGCAATTTTGCAGCCAATCCCGATGCTCTACCTGCAGCATATGGTGTAGATTTTCTTGAACCTGAGAAACCATGTGCACTTACAGAAGTTTGATATAAAGTATTACCTTGAATATCAGTTACATTTATAAAAATATTATTAAAAGTTGCGCGAATACGAACAACTCCAGTAACAAACTTCTTTATATCTTTACCAACCGTTCTGATCTTTTTCATAATTCAGCTGATCAGACGAGCAAATTGTACATAAATTCATTGATTAATAAGGGTGAGTCAATTGAAGTTTCTAGCTTTATAAAACTAGTTGAAGTATGAAATTCAGGGATTAGTTTTGGAATGTTTAGCACTTTACCGTATGGTGAGCTTTTTCAACATTTTCAGTATTAGCATACTTACATATTTGATACATAAGTCTAATGATAAACTAATTTTGGTTTCTCCCTTGAAAACTTGATTTTTTTGATAAGTTCTAGAAATGTTCAGTCATATAATATATATATATATATATATATATATATATTAATATGCTACATTTTTTGTAATCGTTCAAAATGATGAAGTTATTACAAAATTGATTTCCTTACACCCAGTGTTAATCACAACTTGAGAAAATGAAAAATAATATCTTCAAGAAAAAATCATATTCCTACATTATTACTAAACTTTTCTATTGATAAGGATATTTTTTATCATTCCTCACTCATTTGTTTCAAAAATAAAAAAAAAAACGTATTTTTGTTTCCAAAAATTTATGCTTTGCTAGCATAACTAGAAATTTCATGCTACATATTTTGATGAGCGTCTGAAAAACATTTTTTAGATTTTATTGATCGTAGAAGGATTTTCCTTCTTAACAAAAAACTACGGAAATGATTGAAGAAGCGTGAATGGATGCTCAAGAAATTGGCGAATATTATAGGTAAGATATAATTTGACAGATCAACATGTCAAATTTCGAAAGACTATTACTAAATGAGGTATTATAATTTTTGGTGCATTTCATCGATTTGTTACATCATATATCTCTATAGATGCATTAATTTGCTAACATGTTGAAAGTTATATTGATATTGGCGATTTAAAAAGTGATCCTTAGGTATTTTTTGATGTAAGCTTGCTTTTAGAAAAAATTTTCCATTTAATTTTTAAAATGTTAATCAATTTTCGTTATAGTTCACTTTTCGTTGTACATCGCTATTTGATCAAAAATTTGTGTTTAGTGCAAGAGCGACAATCAATCAGCTCATGAAACACCTATTTGTTCAAAACTTTTTATCTTTCCAATATATTTTGAATCTGAAATAACGTTTAATAATTTCTCATACAGCTGTAACAAAACACTGATATTTACATCCCATTTCAAAATTAATTTGTTATTTTAAGAATAATTGTGTTTTTTGAAACAAAAAACATATAAAAATGATATATATATATATAATGAATAGATTAATTCGAGACTACATAGATATAAATAGCAAAACTTAGTAGCGAGAACATTATTACTTATGCATCAATCTTACTTTTAGTAAGACGAAGTATTAAAATAACGTCGAGAATAATTTTTAAGTAAAATAGTGACGCAGACGGTAAACTAATCGGATGATAAAGATTAAAGATTATTGATGAAGAGTAAAAGAATGGCAATGATTTATAATTTTTAATTCGTTCTGCCGCTGTATTTGTGCTGCTCCTTCTCAGTTCGTTCATCAAAAAGATTTGAAAGTACTGTTTTTATTTTTCTTTTGCTCTTCACTGGTAACCTTTAATCTTTTATCATCTGATTGGAATTTAATTCAATATTGCTTATTTCGTGACCGCTTGTATTGAAAATATAAATTTTTTGATGGAAACATCTTAGGAATTCAGATTACAATATCTATCTAAACAGAAATAATGAAAATATCTTTTGAAGTTCTTGTAACTTCTAATATTTATAAGGTGGACAATTTTTACAACATCGATGGAAGATGTATTTATTGGCAATGGTATTTATTCTACTACCATTGTTGTATTTTATTTATGGATTATTAGGACGAAAATTGACAATTAATGGAATTGACAAAAAGGCGATACTAATTACTGGATGTGGAAGCGGTGAGATTTTGACAAAAATTTTATAGCGGAGGAAGTAATTTAGATTGCTGATTAAAATGTTTGAAAATGATTTCTGTGCATTGAAGAAAATATTAATTTAAAATCTTAAATGATATTATCATAAAAATGAGTAATAATTTTTAGGATTCGGCAGAGATTTGGTGAGGCGATGCCTTCAAAATGGATTCACAGTTTTTGCAGGATGTCTGTTTGAAACCGTAAGTTCATAAATAATATAAAATTTATCAATCGTTTTCAGATAATTTGTTGGATGAAAATTAGTAATTTATTTGCTAATTTAAAATACAAATATCTTCGAAAAGAAAGTCATTCTGCAAATTGTTAACAGAAAAATGAGTAACGGAGAATAACGGTGGGTTTATGAAAGAAAATTTAAAACTACTTTTATTTCTCACATGATTGCAGAATATAAAGGAATTGGAAGAACGATACAGTTCAATCAGTCATGGTCGATTATATGCATTCCAAATGGATGTAAGCAATGACGAAAGTGTTCAAAAATCCAGAAAAATCGTAGATGCATTTTTGAAGGAAAAGAATCTTGGTTTGTATTTTTGGAACAAATGTTTTTGTACTTAATCACTATACAAATGCTTTATTTTATTCTCAGAAATAATCTGAATCGAAATCTGATAAAATGGAATTCAAAGAATCTAACAACGATATATTAATATTACTTGCTTGATTATTCTAACGTAAGCGTTGTTCATGCAAGAACATAAAAAATGGAAATTTTAGAAAGGATATATTTGAAGATATTCTTTTTCAGCTCTTCATGCTTTAGTCAATAATGCTGGTGTGCTAGGAACTCTTTATTATGATGATTTTTTGACTTTGGATGATTATAAAGAAGTGTTGGATGTGAATCTGTATGGCGTAATAAGAGTAACACAGACATTTCGAGATCTTATAAAGAAATCCAGGTTTCAGTAATTATATTTCTTTTGTTTTGATGAATCATCGAACAACGACTCTCAAGTGACGAATAATTTTTAATAATATATTAATTAAACTATTGAGTTTTAATCAATTGCTTTACCACTAATTTTCAAATTATCTGTTCATCTTGTTTCTAATTTCTTGGATTTAAGGTAAGCCGATTTATAAGATATTGTATTCTTTGTAAAATTTAATCATTTGTTTTTTAAAATTTTGTTTAAATACGAATTTGTTCTTCATTCTTTCTTCAAAAAAAAACAAAAAAACTAAATTCCACGTACAAATCACTATCAAATATCCTAAATTTCTCTCCCTGAAAAAATCTCAGGGGCCGGTTGGTGATATGTAGCAGTGCAGCCACGCTATTTTCGGCGCCGATCCATGGCCCTTATTGTTGCTCAAAGCTTGCTGTCCAGGCATATATCATTGTCATGAGGTATAAGCTTAATGATCTCTTAATTGACTTTACTTCCGATTGATTTTGAAATTCCTGATGATTATTTGGCATGTGAAGAAAGTTAATTTAAGGCATGAATTGTTACCATATGGAGTTAGTGTGATAGAAATTGCTCCTGGATGCTTTAAGACTGAAATAGCAAAACTCGAGTCAATATTGGAAAGATTTGATAGGGTGTGGTATCAGGCATCACAAAAACTCCATGATGAATACGGGCACGATTATAACGAGAAAGGTATTTTATGTTTTTTACATAAATTTTCATATACCATTCAAGAACTCATGAATGCATAAGCTACGAACAAATTTGTAACTATTATATCAACTTTATTTAGTGTTTTCCAGCAAAAAAATATGTAACAGGAGTGCAACCAAAAATAACAGCATTGGATTCGACATGGGTTATCGATTCTTATTACGAAGCAATTGCTGCGAAACGGCCAAAACTTTTGTATCGAATTGGCTGGGATGCATTATTAATGTAATCATTTGATTAAACGAAATAATACAATTTATGAAAATGTCAATTAATTCAATACATCCATATCAAATTTAGTTTTATGGTAATTCGATTATTTAGAAGACTGAAATATAATATTTGAAAAATGATCGTTGTTGTCTGCTTACAGGCACTATCCTTATTCCCTCCTTCCATTGCGCCTACAACTTTACGTCATGAAGTTCATAAGGAATTTGAATGCTGCGCCATTACCATCAATAGTAACGAAATATACACATTCTGGAAATATGGAATGCAAAGCCGATTAAAGTTTTGGCAGAATTAAATTAAAAATAACAAGTTGCATCAGGTCATATTTTCGCTCGATTGATTTGAGACTTTTTATAATGTTGACGGAAGTTCAGTTTGTTAATTATGGATCTCAAATCATCTGCTTTGTTAAAAAATATAACCATTGCATGGAATAAAATATTTTAATATTTGCTTCCGTTCTTTCATAAATTCTGCGTTTAAATTACTATTGCATTACTTTGTTGCTAAAATATTATGAAGTTATTTCTGAGCAATTCTCCGCTCTTTGAAGTTTAACAAGGATTTAATAACCGATTAAATTCAATTTTCGTTAACACAAAGTTTGATCTTTCCCAAAAGCATGTAGTATATATATCCCTCATGAGATTTTTTAGATGTATTTTTTCTGTTTCATATTTTACAGTATTTTATGCAAAAATAGCGGAAGCTAGCATATGGAAGGAAAACCATCTGTGACAAGAATTTCAAAAACTGATTCAAATGCAATGATTAATTTTTATTATTCGATCTACTAGAACACGAGGATGAGGATATAAACACACATGAGCATGACGAAAATAATTTCATGAAGTTAATAATAGTTAGCAGTAAATGAAAAGTGAATATTGTAGGAAAATAAAACTCTTGAAACTATCAAATATCGAGCTGTTAACAGAAAAGTTTAAATGTTACCGGAAATTTCGTTATAAACTCTAATTTCATCAAATTGAACTTGAAATGAATCAATAACTGATATTACAGCAAGCATTTTTCTAATGACTTGCTTTCTTCTATTTACATCGATTGCTTTTTATGTTTTCGGAGATTAATTATTGGCAATGTTATAAAATAATTCGACGACTGAATGAGAAAACAGATAAAAATGAACTTGGGAGTAAAGTTTAATTTTGTAACATAAATTTCAACATATCAAATATCATTCGTTTCTCTGCGCACTTCGCCATTGTTATGAAGCAATTATAAACATTGAATTGATAATTATCTTTACTGATGATATAACAGTAAAACTCAGCTTTATTAAAAATTTCAGATATTCCATTGTGATTTCTAACCATTTCTGCTATCGACATCCCTACAGCTGAAATTACAGTTGGTGAACTGAAATTCTATTTGCTTCCTTCGGTTAAAGAAATAAATACGATTCAATAATTGATGGAAATATAAAATTCTTTCGATTTTAGAGGTTTTTCATTGATATAAATATCTCTTTATTTTTAATTTTCTTTCATATTTAGCCCTGATAATCAGAAAAAAACTTGCTTGGCAACAATTCTGTTTATCACCGAAAAAACAAAACGAATGAAATACTAAAGACATCGATGAAACTGTAGTCGAAGAATTTCTTTCTAATGATGGGATTTTCAATGAAATGATACCAAATAAAACCAATTTAGAGTAAGCTAAATAAAATCATTTTAAATTAACAGTGCAAAAGTACAGTTCATCTGTAACCTGAAATCTAAACAATGCAACGGCAATTTACGGTTTTACGTATATATCAGATAAATGAAACAATATACAAAAGTATTACAGTTCATTTGCAACCTGAAATTTTTCAACATAAGAGTTATCATGTTGAGAATAATGAGAATTTTATGAAATGAGCTTACTTGAGATCCGTCTTTACTGATGTATATTGTCATTATTAGAAAAACGACTTGCAAAAAATGCTAAGAGTCAAATTAGCACTCACTGCCAGTTATCTTTACCGATACTTCCTAGAAACAGAAATGGACGAAAAGACAAACTTGATATCCAGATTACATAACAGTAACTTAAAATAACTAAATTTGTCGATCCCAAATGATAGTCATGAAAATACATACTCCATTTCAATGCACCTTTATCTGTTTGTATTCTTTTTTATTTGCTCGTTATAAACACTTTTTCAGATAATTTCAAGAAAAATATTAAAGCAATTAGAAAAAATGATAACAGTTAGAGAAAAACAAGAAAATCTATCGAATGATTGCTTCTGGTTTTTATTTAACCTAGCTTATTGTATTTCACATTGCTCTCTCCAAATTCTTCCATCAAAATATCAAATATGCATTAGGTTTTATTTGTTTTGCCCATTACCAGCAATGTTTTTTTTCTTTTTTTCCATCTAAAAATTAATCCTTCATCAATGCTGCTTATTTTTTATGATTTAATAATATAAATTTTCCGTTAAGTGAATATTTTAAAGGATACAGCAATAATCTATATTTTTCAATGTTTCATTTCCCAAAATCAGGATCATCTTTTAATTCCGACTAAATATTTTGAACATTCTAATATATTTGTAAAGCAATGTAAGTAAGAAAAATACTAAATATTATATCATACAGCACTTAGAATTATTAGTCGGCCAGTTTTATCTGAAAAATATAAAACGATGAACAAATTTAAAATATATATCAATTGAGAACTTATAAACATTGCTGAAAAAATTTTATTTGCTGAAAGTTTAAAATGGAAACATCTAGCAAAATGAATCATTTATCCATTGAAAGTATCTCCTATCAATATGCAAAAAAATCGTTCAACTTTATATATAGTCCAAAATTACAAGACTAAAAAGATTAGATGAATATCATCTCTGCTTGGATGGATATTTTGGACAACTGAATATAAAATTGTTTTTGTATTCTTTAAAACACTTACTTTAACGGAAAATTTACATTATTAAAGCATTACAAATAAACAGCATTCATGAAAGTCCAGTCAGATGAAAAAAAACTGAGGAAATATAGTACTTTCTTAATGCTGCCTATTTCTTATGCTTTATTAATAAAATATAAATGTTGCAAAAGTTGTTGGTAAGCGAGTATGTAGTAATATTGTGTTGCTAATCTTAGGCTTTCTCGAAATGCTGAGGACAAATTAGAAGCTTTGTTATGCAATAAATTTGATATAACTATTTATTCGCAACAATACTCAAAACAGAAATAACAACATAGCAAATATAGCATAAAAAGAAGATATTCTTCATGAGAGTAGGATGATGTCGGCAGATCGATCGAGGGAGGAAATAACTAAAATGCTAACCGATATCTCGGAAACACGGAGCGCCTTAAGTATGCAAAAATAAAGATAGAATTACAATATGATAAAGATATGCAACAAACAGGAAGAACAGGATAGACTAAAACAAAGAATGCAATCATGGATGAAATGCAAACATAATCATCCTCCTTTGCCCAAAATAGTATGTATAGATGGGGTTTGAATCATGAGAAGATAAGGACTCGAGCACTGTTACATACTGCATATTATATACATAAATCAGTCATTAAAAAGCAAAGATTTAAATTTATTCAATCAGAATATTGATTATAGAGGAATGTTTCTGGAAGAATTTCCAAAATCGAACGAGCTCTATGTTTTGCCATATCTAATTTTATCATTACATTTGCTTTAATCATTTTTGGTTATCTTGCAATCAGAAAAGAGGTTTATAATGAAAAAAAAGTATCAAAAATAATAATAATTTAGCTTTTATATTTTAAATGGAATGTCGAATCATTTTAGCTGCAAACTTAAGAGTTTGCAAACTTTAAAATTCAAAGTTTCATTTAAAAACGTAAGATTTTAAGTCGGCAGTGAGGTAAAAAAATTTAGTAATTGATAACGTATTTTAGAATGTTAAAAATATTCAATATTAGAACGTAACTTCGCTTACTTTACATTTTATTTAAATTTCTCTTATTGTCGTAATAATCAAAGTATTTTAGATTTCGCTAAAAGAACGAATGTTACGATTTCTAATGCAGTGAATCATTTATCTAATTCTCATCTTTATTACCAATCATTTATCTAATTCTCATCTTTATTACCAATCATTTATCTAATTCTCATCCTTATTACTAAACTTATTTTCAGTAGTAAAATACCGTAAACTAATTCATATGTAAATATTTCCGGTTTTATAGAAGGCCTATATGCAATGTTTAAAATGTTTTTAACATCTTCATTATAAAAGGATTTGTTATTCGGTCTAGATATCATTTTAGCACTTAGGATCTTCGTGAGTCGTTCCTTTACCGACACTTTAATTTTTGGTTTTACTTTAATTATATTCACGATATATCTTTATTGTATAGTAGTAGACACCGATAAAAGAAATTAGTGCTAAATTTAGTGCTGAAGGTAGAAATTAGTGTTTGAAATGAATAAAAGGAGCCTATACAGAAATAATAGATTAGTAGAACTACCAAAATAGTTTATGGTGGTGCACCTGCAAGCTTCAAACTTTTAAATTTATTTATCGCTATTTTTTTAGATAAGATTGATTGATTAGAAAATAATTATATGGTTGTATGACATAATGTAATATGTAATATTTTCCTTTCTTACATTGTATTGATTGGCCTTATTGTCAACATTGTGTGTTCGACTATTTCTATTGGTAAAACGTATTGGAATGCTCGAAATATTTAGTTAAAATTAAAATATTAGTAATCCTCATTTAAGATTGCATGAATCAATATATATACTGAAGTTCATGTCGAATCATTTTTTAGAAGAATTTCAAAATCGAACAAACTCCGTTTGTTTTGCCATATCTAATTTTACCATCACATTTTGTTTCAATCGTCGAAACATTTTTTGACGTCGAAATGTTTGATGAGAGAGAATTCAAGCTTATATCAGAAAAAGTTTTAAAAATAATAATAATTCAGTTTATTTTTTAATTTATATGAACATGATTGCATAATTTGGCCAAACATAGAAATTTACAAATTTTCGAATTTAAATTTTTTTTTTTAAATGTAATTTTAAATGTTTTGACAGATTTTAAACGGCGTTAAAGTAATAAAATTGATGATGTTTTTTTTTCAGAATATTCATATATATTCAGAGATATTTATCATCAAAATAATGCCGTGGCCCATTTAATTTTCTGCAATTTTAGAAAATGGTATTTTATCAGTATAACGCAGACGACTAGAGTATTTTTTACTGAGACAATTTTTCTAGAACTATCAAAATAATTTCTGATGATATATTTGTAAGCTAAATAAATATGATCAAGAATAGATGTCAAATGATATCCACTATTTATTATATCATTGTTAAGAGAAAGATATAACAGAAAAAACAGATAAGCCATTATGCTTTCCCATCTCACGTTTACTTACTATAATGTTATCGATAATTTCATGTAAATAAAAATTTTAATACATAAATGTCCCTTTTACGAATAATATTTGCATAGAATAATTGATATCATTATATATTTATATGATATGAATGAATATGTACAATATCAAGAAATTATTTATTTGCTATATATAATGAGCATTATAGTATAGACAATAGAGAGAGAGAAATTTTTCTTTGTTGTTTTTTTATTCATTTTTTGTCTCTCACTTCATCCATAACTTTTCATACATTTTGCAAAGAGATTTTTAATAGAGTAATTCAGTTCAATATTTAAAAAGTTATAGATAGAATCGATAGGTGGAAAAGTAATAATCAACAAATGTAAATTAAATTCTTTAAACAAGCAACTTGTTTCTATTATAGTCAAGCGGAAAAAATAATGAACGAATAGTTTTCTAAACTTCCATAAATAAAAATTTTTAAATTGAAGCAAAGATCGAGTGATTGCAATGGATATAGAAGCTGGAAAACAATTTTCTTAATTTTAATTTTTACCGGCTGTAATATTTTATTATTCCGAAATGAATCCGGAAATTTTCCTAAAATAGATACATAATTTACATTTCATTCCTTTTCTAGAAGAAAAATGAAATAATAGAAAACATATTTTTCAAATGCCAAGTAATTAAAGATTAGTTGTAGTAATTTAATTATTTTCTTTAAAGGATTTAAAAAATATGAGGATTTAAATGAGTGCTCGATATTTCAAACAAATCAGTTAATTTAATTAGAATTTAATCATATCATATTCTGTGAAATTTTTGCTTATCATTCAAAGCTCAAGTATTAATCACTTTCATAAAAGAATATTTTGAATGATATAAACAATATTCTGAATCTAATGTCCGCAACCGATTTCCCGCAATCCAACAACAATTGCATATAATGGGACCGGCATTGAAATGAGATTTCGCTTCAGTTTGATAGTTTACTCCAATTGTGAGCAATCCAACAAGTAAACATAATCAACTAACTCAATGATATGTTTTTGAATATATCACTGAAACAATAATTGGTATGAGCAGAAAACTGTAGAAAATTGATAGCCATAATCAGATGCAGAAAATTAATGATAGAATATTCCGTAAATCTTCAGATTTTACATATTAAAACACTTAAGCTTTGATCGCTTATATTCATATTAATTAAGAATTTACGAATTAAATAAATAATATATTTGAAGTTGTTGGCTTCATTCCATGTAAATAAATTTCACATATTCTTCGAAATAATGCATAAATTTAAACGAAAATTTACGAATTAAATTACTTTTTTTTCCATTTTTAAATTATCATATTTACTTAATTATCATATTTACTCTTTCATACTGTATTCTTTCTTTGCACGATTGCAATAGGAGCCTTCCTTCAAAAATAAGCAATAAATTGAAAAAAATCATTTGACATAGTATCATATTCTTATTATCATTGAATATTATGAAGAATTTTGATCAATTATATTCATATTAATTAAGAAAGCAGTGTCGACACCATTCCATTCTCCTAATCAATTTTATAGTAATATTTTTTCAATTTATAGATATATTTATGTGAAAACTGATTATCAGTATCTCGTTGAACATTCCAAATGTTCTACCTAAATATCTATTCATTATTTTCCGATTCAGTTCCATTGATCACTGTAAAGTCGAAGGCTATTATTTGATGACTGTCGAGAAACTTCAGTTTCTTCTGCTTAAAAAAAAAAAGGTAATTTTAGAAAGTTAATAAATTATATTATACATATAACATATGCGCTTGCATATGTTAATGTTTTCTAATTATTATTGACTGACTTTTTTTCATTATTTATTCATTGATTCATATATTATGATGCTATTGCTAATCTAATCAATAAAGTTAGTGTTGCAATTCGTAATACAGTTTTCATAGCGGGATACATTATTGATCGATCGAGGCTTCTCTTTCAATTCCTGGACCAATTATGGTTAATTTTTATCAGTCTGAATTAACTGTGGCTAATTCATATATCCCATGATATACATCTTTGCTTTTGACCTATCATCGAAAAAATAACTATTACCAGATGACGAATATTTTCAGGATTAAAATACTGGGTTTCAATTGATACTAATGCTAACTTTACTATTAGCTTCCAATTGCGCCTGTATCAAATCGTTTCAATTCCTTGATATTTAAAAGTGAATCGATTTAAAGATTGGTAGGGGTTTGCATTATCTGCTTTGTGAAATTCAATCAATTTGCATATTTAGCAAGTTTTTCTAATTGCTTTGTTTTAGAAAATGAGCAATAATAATAGAATTTTCTTGCAACATAAACTTATCTCTGTTCATTTATACTGAATATTCTGAATTTCGATCAGCTCTTATCCTCCTTCTGAAGCACAAATCTCAGAGTTGATTGGTAATATTCAATAGTGGTAAAGTGTTGCTTACAATGCCAATCCATGGTTCTTATTATATTTTTATGTTTAAAGTTTGCTTCCTAAGCATATATCATCGTTAGGAGACATAAGTTTATTTGACCATACATTCGATTTTAATTTTTCCAAATGATTTAAAAATGTTAAAGCTTATTTTGTATGTTTAGAAAGCAAAGGAATTTAAAGCATGAAACCACATGAAATGAATATGATAAAGATTAGTTTGGAATATTTTAAAATTGGAATGAGACACATGAGGAAATATTAAAAATATTAGATATGATATGATATGGTATCGGGCACAGCAAAAATCACTCAACGAAAAAGGTATTTTGTGGAAACTTTTCATGTAATATTCACTACCTTGTGTATGTATAGATCATTAATGCTAAAGCTAAACAAATTTACAATTATCATAATCTATATTTGATATTTTTAGCAAACAAATATGTAAAAGAAAAATGCTGATAACAGATATAATATGGATCATCGATTACGAAGCAATTTTTGCGAAAGAGCTAAAACTTAACTTTCATATCGAATTGGCTAGGATGCATTATCACATAATCATTTAGTAAGAAAAGTTGCGAAAATCACGAAAATATTGTAAAGTTCAATGTATAAGTATCAAATTTGATTTAGTGTTGATTCAGTTAGTCTTTTAATTTCACCTAAAAAACTAAAATTTGACATTTTAAAATGATTATTTTAACTGTTGTCTACGGATTCCTATCCTTATTCTTTACTTCCCTTGCACTTATAGTTTTATTTTATGTCATAAAATTCAATCGGAATTTCAATGGAGCACTGTTACCAGCAATAACAACGCGAGATGCATATTTGGAAAATCCGGAATGCAAAATCGACCAAAATTTCTGGAAAATTTGCTACAATTTGCGCTGGGATACATTTTATGTTGACTGATTTCAGATCTTTCGTCTTTATAATTTCCTCAGTCCATTTTATTTCGTATATGCATTGATACATATTCAATTTTTTCTTTTGTCATAAGAAATATAACCGTCGAGTAGAATAAACATGTCGTAAAAGTAGGTTATTAATACAACATATGTAGTTTTTTCGATTTCGATAAATCATTCATAACCATGAAAGAAAATTCAAGCATTCAGTGTGCCTTTTCAAGAATTAATTTTCATTTTTATCATTGTCTATTTGCAGATTCTATCCATATTTTATCTTTTATCTTTATATTCTATCTTTACGTTGCTCCTACACTATATATAATAAAGTTTATGACGTATGTAAGTGAAGTGCAATTACCTGTGATAATGACGAGAAATGTATGTTCAAAAATAGTAGAAGAAAAACGCCTTGACTGATTCTGGATCCTTCATTTTTACAGTCTATCCATATTAATTTATTCTAAATATATATTAATGGAAGTTCATTTTTAATTTGTTCCAATAAATATTTCAATTTCACTACGAAATATAATCATTCAATTTTTATAGATAGTAACATATTCAATTATGAATATTGTTTACATAATCTTGATGCTTTCTCGGTCCGAAAAGTAACACTTTTCTCGACCATTTACTTAAATATGTTACTGTATGATTAATGATTTAATCATATTGAAATAAATGTGTCGAGAAAGTATATTATTTATTATATTCACGTCATAAAACTAATGAAATGGATGATGCGTAAAGAGGATAGATAGTAACATATTCAATTATGAATATTGTTTACATAATCTTGATGCTTTCTCGGTCCGAAAAGTAACACTTTTCTCGACCATTTACTTAAATATGTTACTGTATGATTAATGATTTAATCAGTTATAAAGTATTAAAATATCATTTAGACTGATAAAAGAATATTTTATAATTGCTGCTTGAATTCATTTATCGAAATGATATTGTAATGGATGAGTTAAAGCAATTACTTCGATTAATAGCTGCAATCTTATTCCTCTTCAAAATTTAGTGCAAGAAATATAAAATGCACTATTTCGTCATTATTGTTTTGTGTGTTTCCTTTACATCATTTAATATCACTAAAATTGATCTTTCCCAAACTTTGCAATAATTGAATCACCCGTTCTTGTATTGAGATGTTAACTTTAAAAGACACTTTTTCAGTGTATATATCGTTGCAGTAGGATGTTTTGTAATGGCTATAATATACTTTAATGAAATAACAGGCGATTCAATCTATAAATTTTTCAAGTTCTTGAAATTATAATAAGTAAATATTATAACTGCCAGAAATATCTTTCAATGTAAACTATATTGAAAAACTTTTCTGATTCTTCTTGCATGATTTATCATCTCATCAATTCTGACCACGCAAGGTGAGCAAATTTTAGCATCACTGATATGTAAATAAACAATAAAAAATCTATATCTCAAAAACTATACGGCATTTTTGCTGCCTTTTTTCGTATACTTCGCAACAAAACTTTGGATTAAAACTTCGATTAACTTTTATTATCCGTGCAACTTTCTATTTTTCATCCGCATTATCAAAAAGTAAAGATATTGATGATAATAGTGCAATATCTTCTACTTCTAGGTATTTACTTTTTAAAATGGAAATTATGAAAATAGAAGTGAAAAATTGTTGGGATAATATCAAAGTTTAATTGGCGTCAAATAATACATAATACATTGCTTAATTAAATGAAAATAGGTTGTATAATTCGAATTCGACCGATTACTGTCTAAATTTGTTACTGTAATATTTAGTACATTTATAAAAATGATATCAGTAATTGTGGGAATAATCGAAATATTTTCTGCAATATAAATAGATCGAAAATAATCAAAATATTTATATTACTAAGTATCATAGCATAATCGAGTGATTCTTTTAATATAAAATTGTTATGATTCATATTTCCCAAATAAAAAATCATCTCTTTAAGTGCTAAATCTATAACTGTGCTTGGGATATCATTTTGAAATATTATAACCAATCAGTTTTTAACATCTAATCCTTCAGATCGTAGGCTGTTGCTTAAAGTATTGTAAATTATCACTGTAAAAGTGAAAGTTGTCGGTTAAAAGGTCACGCACACGCACATAACACATATTCTCTCCTCTATTACTTCGCTCTGATTTCTTAGCTGTGAAATCCAACATTGATAAGACTCAGATAATTTTCCTACAATTAGAAGAAAATTCAAGCTATCGATTGTATCGTCCATATTCCTCAACGAATTCGTGTACCACAGTTGCGACGAATAAAATCTATCGTAATAAAATTTCGTTATTAAACATATCTCTAAATTTCCAATCCCTCAGCATCACTAGTATACCTTTTACGACAGCACTAAATAAGCAAAGCATATCATGTGATAAGCTTCTGAGATTCTGGACTTCTGGGATCTGAAATAAATATGGATCAATGTTAGGATATATTTATATTTTATTTTAAATCTCATGCTGTTGAATAAATTCTCAGTGAGATTATTATCAAATGGGTAAGCTGTGTAATTCGGCATTTCTGGTAAATTTAACATAACGAAATATATTGACCCGAATTAAAAACGTATATAATTGCTACAAAATTTTAACATGATATGGGAATGGAATAACGAATGATAAAAGTGATAGCTAATCGGATTTCCACCATGCTATCTGATGATATCCTCTTAATCTCTAACTTAGTGCTCTTTTATAAGAAAAAAATCACATTCTCCTGACTCTCCGACATAGCAGCACTATTTCTTCAATCGAATTTTTTCCTTGTGCATTATGTACCATTATTTTGACAATTATTCAGGTACTTTCTCTAATCCTTTCTATACTCTCTGTCATACAGTCTCGCAATATATCGTTTGTTTTTGCAAACAATGCCAATAAAATGTTTGGCTTGATATCAATAATTGGAAAGGCTTGGCACTATTTCTATCTGCGTTTAAGTTATTTCACTAAATTCATTTCTGGATAATCAGGAATGATAACATTTTTTGTTTCTTTGAGAAATAAATGAAAAACTAAATGCTGCGCCTAAAAAGACTTTTCGATGGGAATATATGAATGAATTTGGCTTAAAGTATTGAATGACAATTTTTGTCCAATCACTGTTGCTTGAAATGTCACACGAAAAACTGATAAAACCATGATAGCTTTAATAGTTTTAATTAATCGGAAATGAATTATTGTTCTTCGGATTATATATTGTGTTATTTACTGCTTTTTTTTATTATTATTTCTAAAATATTTTTCATTTTAACATTTGAAGATATGTTCGATAGTTGTTTTCCACCGTTGCGAATGTGTTTGGAATGTGTACAAGGGCCAAGTTTTTCGGTGACTCAGAGCAATGCGAATTTTCAAAATGAACCGCATTCTGTCAGATTGGACACAGTATTCATGGGTAAGTGATCGAAGTTTATTGAACACATTTATCACTTTAATCGGTTATTAATGGTGATGCCGATTTCTAATCAGCAATAAAATAACATATATAATACTTTAACTAGGTATTAAGTGAAATACAGTGTAGCTTTCATGGAATATTTTCCTCTGAATTCTAAAACATTATAAAACAACATTTGCAAAGTGCTTGCGTAAATCAGCTGACACCGTTTTGCTTTCTCCTCATTAAATACAAACATTTATCGTTAAATTGACATCACATTTGTGGAAAAAAATTTTCGTAAAAAGTTTGTTATTTCGATAGAATTTTAGAAATGATTTTAATGCTGATAACAAAAAATGATATGTTACAATATTGTTTCACAATAATAAATTAGCTGCATGCAAAATTGGTTATCGATATTGAATTAACTACTTTGAGAAAGATTGATCAGATTCAAATTGCTGTACGTTATTGTATACTTGATCAATCTATAATGTGTAATCTTTTTAATGGAAAAAAATGCGCTAAGTAAGAGAGAAATAAAGTATGGGAAATTTAAAAATCCAAAGAAATGATTTTGTGGAATATTTACTTATGATAAAAAACATTAGTAAAAGCATAAGAGGCATAATTTCTATGTTTGGAATTGGCTGTCATAGGTTTACGTCTTCATTTTGTAGTTTTCTTTGAAATGATCAGTAATTAATCACATTTCAAAGTTTACATGGTGTTTAATTTCATAGATTGCTGTTAGTAAGTGTTTAAGTTTGATGGGACTGTTTATTACATTCTCAATTTCCCAAGGTGTCATATGCTTTAAATGTAGGTGACGATGTGGTGTTGCTGAAAACGGTCAGCGAATTTGTGGTTCAGGAGCAGCTTTGGGTACAGCTCCGATCGTGCAGAATAAAGCTTACTTTCAAGTCAGTATTCAACAAACTGGTGCGTTATTTAACATTTGCCTTTTTGTCTTTATTGCTTAAAATCTCTTTTTCTGTACTTTCAATTTTATTTTATCAAGTCGATGATAGTTCAATAAATCATCATGATAGAGACTTATAGCTTCTATAAAATTAGACATTCAATTTTCATATTTTTCTACATACATTTGGAATTATTGACTTTACGTTGAAAAGCAGATGTAATGATACATAAAATCATAATTTAATCGTCTCCAAAACCTAAATTTAACTGAGAATCAATTTCATACTTACGATGCCACATTTGTATTTTGTTAGTCGCGAGTTTCGGTTGAAGAAAAGGAAGTAAATTTTTAGGGATATGGGGAATTGGAGTGGCGACACGATCTGCAGACTTGAATTCTGTACCAGTAATTGCGAGCTGTTGGGTTGTGAGACAAGATGGACAAATCGTAGCAAATGGTGAAGTGTTGGGAAAGCTAGATGAACTTATCGATGAGGGTGACTGTATTGTATGACTTTATTTCATCACTTCTGTTTATTATTTGAAATAATAAATTTCGATTTAATAATTACTCTTTTTGAGAGATTTAAGAAAAAATCAAAGGGGTTTTAGTTCCTTATTTGGAATATTAAAGAAATTTTAGGGCGTTGCATTTGATCATATAGAACTCAAATTTTATAAAAATGGTGTATTGTTACCGCTGTCGATCTCCAATGTTAAAGGACAAGTAAACTTTTTTTTAATTCTAACAGAAAAATAAACTTATCTCATCGTAATGTGATAGTGACTGAATAGTGATATATTAAAATACATATTTTTGAAGTCATAGCAATCTATAAGAAATATGGTTGACGTGTTCGCTGGCTTGACAGAATTGTAGAGCAAAACTTAAATGGATTATCTCTCTTGTTGGAAACTGATTTTGGTGAATGATTCTTTAATAAAATTCTTTAAAAAAGATTACTGTCGAATCATAGCAGTTCTAATTTTTTTCCTATCAGTAATGAAATGATGTTGCATAACTTGCAGGTTTATCCTATTATTTATGTTGGTGACAATGCGATTTTGGATGTTGCATTTCATTTGTTTTCGTATAACGCGCCTGAAGGATATGAGGAAATCATGTTAGAGCAGACTATCCTTTGAAAAGAATATTGTATTTGGGATGAATTCCTTCTGCATGGTATAAATTTGATTATAAAGAAACAAAAAGCAACCATAAATTAAGTTTAAACTTTTGACTGTCTTAAGGAGATCTAGTATTACAAAAAAAAAAAAAAACCAGCTATAGATTGTTTTTTATTTGATCTAAATTTTGTGTGGAATTTTCATAATTCCTTTCAGTAAATGTGATATTTATGTGTTCCAGCATTATGTTTACATTGTGTGGCTGCTTTTTCATGGATTTACGAAATCACTTATTTATCCTTTCAGAAGTAAATCACCTTTCCTTTCAGAAGTGAAAAAACAGCCACACAATGTAAACATAATGCTGGAACAGATAAATATCACATTTATTGAAAAGAATTATCAGTTATTTACGCAAAAACTGTGAATGGAAATCCAGAAATCCGAAATATTTGTTTTTATTTTTATAAAATTTTCTGATTGCAGAATTTCTTAGTCTTATAAAATTTTACAGAAATCAACAGAGAAATCTTTTAATGATATCGCTGCCATATGATGGATTGTGGTGATTTAGTCGAGAGTGACATTTTGTTTATAAATAGCGAGTTTGGGTTCAAAACAGTATCAGTTATTCATTACTGAAAAATTGGGGGCCTGGAAATTTAAATGAAGGATTCCGAAGATTTGTCAGCAAAGTGTTTTATTAATATGTCGAAAAATAGATGATTTGTTTTGTTTTAAATGTCTCGCATATACCAGCCATTATGGAAACAATGCTAAATTTTGGATAAATTTGATAATGTTCTACTGCTTAACCGCTTTTTTCTCTCATATATATTTTTTATTATGAATATTTTTGCGAAATAAAAATCTAATTTTCTGTTCTGTTTTATTTCAACTGTCATGGTTTTTGTCCTATGTCTTGGGCCTTCACCGTATATATGAGCGAATGTAATTGTATGATCGTTGGCGTAGAATGTAATTGAACGATTATAACGTGTAATTATATTATACTTTAAGCAGACTTTGTGAATACTTTAAATGGTTTTTAAACTGTTGATAATATTCACTTCCAGATTGCCAGATGTTGTTAGCTCAATACCGATTCACTTTTTTATTGGCAAAAACAATGAAAAAATGTGGTTTAGGAAGAGGATTTGTTTCGGTTGATATTCTATTACGTTTTTTAATTTACCGTTTTGTTTAATCTTGCATAACTTGAGTTTTTCTTTTTGTTCATTGTGACTGAACTATTCATTTTTGTGATTCCACCGAAGGACTATTTATCTCCTGGTTTTATATTTTCCGCACTGCCATTTTCGGCATCATGTCATAATGGATAGTTCGGTCACAGATCTCTCACATTCAAAATCCTTACTTTTATACTTTTTTAACTTATTGTTTTTTATCTTCCTCACCCTTTTAATTTATTGACTTTTATAATTTAAACTTTCCTAATAGTGATTTATCAGAATAAGATATCAATCCCAAAACATCCCTCACAGTTATTTATTTATTTTTTTGACATTCATTCGATGTTTCCTTTCAGAGTTGTGCAGTTCGACTGCAACGAAAAGTGAAAGTGACGGTAATACCAGGAGATGGGGTTGGTTCAGAAATTACTCATGCAGTGCAGCAAATTGTAGAAAGTACAAGAATACCGCTGGAGTTTGAAGAAGTCTTCTTGAGGTTGCTTTTCTTTTGGATTTTTGAAATTAATACTAGTAATGTTTATTTTTATTAGTCTGCCATGGTGGAAATGGTCATAATGGCATTTATTACATAAATATTTAAATTAAGCAGAATAATCAAAAGATAATATTAATATTCTCTCTAGAATACCTTGTGTTTAATTACTGCAAATATTTTTTTCAAAAGTTTTTCACTACCAATAAATCAATCTTATACAGTGACATACTGATCAAATTGTATTGTGCATATATTCAGGAATATGTCCTTTTCTTGCAGTGAAGTTCAACGTTCACGTTCGGTAAGCCTTGAAGATGCTATTAAAACCATTAAGAAAAATAATAATGTCGCACTGAAAGGTGCAATTAAGGAAACGGAAACGACATTCAATGTTGTTGAAAGGGAAGACATCAATCGAGCATTAAAAAAGGCCTTGACCTTTTGCTAGTGTTTCAAATATCAGAGTTAGTACATGTTTTGAATACTTCATCTAAATATTAGCTTTAACTTCGAAATTGTAGTCATTTGATGAATGGTTTTTGTAAATATTGTCATGAGATTCATTATAATATAAATTCATAATTTCTAACTGCGCTGTATTTATGTTATTTTTCTTAATCAGCATTATTGGATGATTAATTAATGCTTCAGTTTCATAATTGTTTTCCTTAATAACAAGAATCGATTACATAACATTCCTCCTTGTAATTCCCCTTTCAAATTTTTGTATTTTTCCGGTTTCGGTTTAAAGTAATTTATAATTTCAAGTTTTCATGTTTTGCATTTCTCTATATTTTAGATTTTCAGAGTTTAAATGGAATCAAAACACGACATCAAAAAATCTAAATTTCGTCGTTATTCGCGAGCAAACAGAGGGAGAGTATTCATCGTTGGAACATAAACTGATACCTGGTATTGTTGAATGTCTCAAAATTTCCACAGAAGAGAAATCGCGTCGAATAGCGAAATTCGCTTTTGATTACGCTACGAAATTTGGTCGACACAAAGTCACAGCTATTCATAAAGCAAATATTATGAAATTGGGTGATGGATTGTTTTTGCGAATTTGTGAAGAAGTTAGTTATCAAACTTTGTTTTATGGAGAGCCATAACTTTGAATGTATATTATTTTCTTATTCCTTAAAACTGATATTGAAAACAATTGAATACTCTACTCAATATTCTCGGTCAAATACTTATTTTAACAATTATATGTCAGCTTTAAGAATAAATATATTTATTATAAGAACTGCAAATGTATTTATGTTATCAAAACCGGTTTTTATTTATTCAGACTTTTTCGAAAACATTGGAATTTTATTATTTAAATGTCATACATTATGATCTAATTACCTTCAACTCAATGCACCTTTTATAGGTGGAATTATCAGTTCTGGATTCATTTTTAAGAAACTTTTTTCCAAATTACAGATACTCGTGAAACACTTTTCTTTATAAATTGCAACTGCTTAGAGAAAAAAGTTGTGCTCATATTTTCAATTATATTAAGTTTGATGACAATTTATTTTAGGTCTCAAAATTATATCCAAATATTAAGTTCGAGTCGATGATTGTCGATAATTGCTGCATGCAACTAGTATCTCGACCTGAGCAATTTGATGTGATGGTTATGCCAAACCTATATGGTAATATTATTAGTAATTTGGGAGCTGGTTTAGTTGGAGGTGCTGGAGTTGTTGCGGGACGCTCAATTGGATCGGATGCAGTTATTTTCGAACCGGGTGCTCGTCATGCCTACGAACAAGCACTTGGAAAGTGTGTTATACTAATGTTATTTTTAATTCTTTGCTGTCTAAAACGGCAATATATTTTCTCGCATTTATGCAAAGTTATTTTTCAAAATAATCTTTACATTTGTTTAAATGTCATCATTTATACATTTTTCTAAACTATTTTCATTTGTCTTAGTGATCTACCGCTGCATTTTTTTAGACAAAGATCTGCTGCTGCATTTTTAGGCAAATTGCAAATCCAGCCGCAATGATTTTATGCTGTGCAGATTTGTTACAACATTTACGGTTGCAAAAATATGGTCTTGCTCTTCGATCAGCCACTGAAGCTGTGATCGCTGAAGGCAAAATAAAAACCCGCGATCTTGGCGGGTGTTCATCAACATTGGATTTCGCAGATGCCGTAATTCAGAAGTACACTTTATGAGAATTTCAATAGTTATACTACTGAATACATACTGCAAGATATTTATGCATAATGTGTATATTTCCCAGCTTTCATAGATCTTTGTCATAGTGGGACAAATTTTTTCCCAACGTATTTTATTCTAACAGGATTTTATTCGTTTGGCGAATCATAATTTCGTTTTTAGAATATTTTATCCTGACTTTGCGTTTCTAACGTATTTTATTCTGATATAATTTTGCTTTTTTTTAAATGACATTCTAATACTTTGCTAGAAATAAAGTCATTGAAGCTATCTCACTGATGATATAAATTAATACGGTCAATTGTTTTGATTGTTTTCAGTCTTGCATCATCCATATAACATGGTAATGTAATTGGACTTCTTTTTTTTACATTCTTTCAATATGTCGTAAGCAATTAGCTTTAATCGTCAATATTCCATTCACGCCATATAACTAATTGAAATAACAATTTTTTTAATGTCTTTTGAATTTTCTTATAAGTGTAATTTCCTTATAAACTCATACATTTAAGTAGGATTAATTTTAGTGTTCTGATTCGTACTTCAACTGTAATTGTCTATTCCTTTGGAAATCCTTGTTTTCCTGTCAAAGATATGAATATGATCATTTTCAAGCAATCCGTAGAAAAATATGTTATCCGATATTTCCTTTTAATCATTTAGTAATATCGAATAATGAAATATTGTAATTTGTAGATTGAATTATGTGCAATATGATAAATTGTATGCTCAAAAGATAAATTCGGAAAGGAATCCATTGACAATGAGAAATGACTGACAGTGAGAAATGAGCAACTTCTATTATGATATTCTGATGGACGTTAATAAAAGTTTCCAACCGAGCATTTGAAGAAGAGATATGAAGTTAGATAAACTTAGGTGTAAGGAAGGAAATAAAGATGAAGTATCAAGTCGAAGCTTTGCCTTGTTTCACTTCAACAATACTGAAGTATTTTTTGACGTCGCAATGTTCGGGATTTGGTCTTCGATCTAAAAATTAATCTCTTGTTTTCACGGAAATATCTGTTGTAAGTCTTCTTTCATCAATGAATATATTAGAATTTGTTGCCTGGAACTTTCTGGAAAATTCAGGACCTGGGGTTGCGAACGTTTTCCGGTTTTGTTCCAATATGATGATAATTACTAACATCAAGGAGATAAATGAAGTAAAAGGTAAAGAGTTAGACAGGAATTTAAGTTGAGATTTTTGTATAAATCTAGCAAATTATAGGCATTTCGACAGACAGCCAAGTGACAAGGGCATTTCGACAGATAGCCAAGTGACAAGGGTTCGACGTGCTACTGAATTTCAGTTAAATCCCAATATTGAGATCATTATTGACATCTAAATATGTCTTTTCTTCCCTCCTTCAAATTTTCCCTCTATAATTAGATCCAAATTTAGGCTAAAATTCCAGATATTTTCGCAAGACTAGAGAAAGCGAGAAAATGAAACAAAACAGGTAAATTATTGCAGGTGGATTTTACAGATGACGTTATGAAAAGCGAACACATTGGGACGAATGATTTTCATAGAGGGTGTTTGTTTTTGGATGGCATTCTGTGTGCGTTGTTCGTCTTGTTTGATTTTTGTATTTATTGGTGGTATTGCTTAATTAGGCCATAAAGATGGCAAAGAGAAGTGAAAGACTGCAGTTTATGATATTTAGTCTCCTTTTTTCTAAATTATAATTATTTGCATATAATCAGAATTGAATTAGAAATATTAAATAACAAAATACATCAACGAGATCTACTTTAATTGATATTGCCACTTCAGCAGAAGACTGATATTTCGAAATATTTCTGCATATGTGTTATTTTCTAGTTAATAATTTTTACCTATTACTATATTATTGCTGTACTATGCATAAGTTTTTCTACATAAGTTTTACTCTCTATATTATAACTTGTAATCAGTTTGTTTTTTATTGGCTGAATATTTATAATTAAACTTCGTCGTATTTGAAGTTATATATTTATTAACAAAATGTCATTATATTTCGAAATTTATTTAAGATGGATTAAAAGTGATTAATTGATGTTTGTTCATGGGTTATAATAATTAGTCATTCATTACAGTATATGAATGTCATTTGCGGAAGTTGAGGAAAACGCAGCGTCATCTACAACGAATAGTGAAGAATTCGAAGATGCGCAAGATGAATTACGACCACTTCCAGAGCATTCTATGTTGATAATTAATACCGGACGTGCTTGTAGTCATCCCTCACGACGTGATATCATACAGATCGAAAATGAAATAAATGATATGGCGATCAGCAAGCAACTGTCGACAGCATTGCAGTCTAAAAATATCTCGATTTCATCTATTTCCTCATCGTTGAAAGTGAAAGAATTGATATTCTTTAATCAAGCATTTTATTGTTAAGTAGCTGTAATCGATAAGCATTCAAAATGTAGTCGTCGCAAGATTTCCTTCTTGTGTGTGAATTTAAGTGCAAAAAATTGAGGGCGTTAGTTATATGTAACTTGGCCGCATACCACTTATATCCATTGGTGTTTACTAATTTTTTAATGCATAAATTAGCCTAAATAAAATTTTTGTTTATTCTCCTGAAAACATAACATACATAGCGCAAAATTGCATTTGACTTTTTTTTTTCTTTTGGTAAGTCATAGCTTGGTGTTTCAATTTTTAATTCGCCAGTTGCACTACTCACTATTATTTTTGCTTATCTATACTCATATTTCTTTATTTTTTCCAGGATGGTATAGCAGCGGACCGTCGATATCGTTTAGATGCTTTGCGGAATCGAATGACAAGTGAATTTGGGTCAGGACATGCATTGCTGAATGCCAGCGGTGGTAGTTACACTGATGATGACGCCGGTTCAGCGAGCGAAAGTGCATCTTTGGCATCCTGGGGACACAATCTACTTATACAAGCTCCTTATATGAAGACGAAATTGGTGTATCCAGCTGATACAATTAGTACGAAAGCTTTTTCTAGCCATCAAAATCTAAGCAGGTAGATTACCATTGTGAAATACATAGGAATTAAATCCTATTTCTGCTTTACTTAGTCATTATTCATAGAAATACATAGCATTTCAAGGTTTGTAGGACGTTTTCATGTTGCTATTTTCGGTATACGATGCAAGAAATTTTATATGGCACTTTTCAGCAAAGCAGACTCGTTCTCAGGGAACATTAATTTCGGTAATGAGAATGGATCACGGAATATTGAGTTAACGTCACCATCTCGTTCTCCAACATCGTCATTACTTAAAACGCCATGCGATACTACTTTTGGTGTAAAACTCCCGCCTCCTCATAGTGTTCCTCCGCCATTACCACCTAGAAAACCTTGTGGAAGACTTCCTAATGCTCTTTCACCGCAACAAGTGGATTCGCTTATTGGAAAACGGCACATTTTCTAGTTTTTTCGTACTTTTCAAATTTTTTATTTCACTGTAACTCATCTTCAAGAAATCCATAAATTCTTCTTGTTTCACTTTTAAAATTATCATTTTATAAAAATTTTTAGGGTGTCGCCAATAAAACAGGTAGAAGAAACGAAGGCTGATGCAAGCCATCCATCATTTATGACGTACGCTTACCTGATTTCGTTTGCAATTACAATTCTGCGGGAGATTTAAAAAATTAGTGTAATGTGTTTTTTCCTTTAGGTTTTAAATGCAGTAATTTTGTTGCTAATCATTGTAATGCTGATTGGAAGACTATAAGATTTATTAAACTCAATAAATAATTTTCGAGCAACTAAATCATGACTTCTAAATTTTATTTCAAATCTTGACCTAACTGGATTTCGTATAAAGATTTGCAGCGTCAAGTCAGAGAAGCCGTTGAAAAGGATTCTGTTTCCTTAGTTGATGGTTTTGCGCGATTGCGCGGGCATGTAAAAACAAATTCGCTAGATCGTGGGTTAAGTTTGGCAAAAAGCATGAAGTCAGGTCCGTTTCCACCACGCAGTGACAAGAGTAATTCCTTGAAACGAGAATATTTTGCTGATTCTCCATGTAGTTCACCCTATTTATCGTTCGACGGAGGAGAAGAAGATCTAAGAAATAGTGATGCACAGGGCGTTATTCGTCAAATTACTTCTTCAATACTCAATGAACCATTAAAGTAAGTCGATTTATTAAATGTTATAATAAATCGAAGTTGCAACTATAATGCTTAGAGAAATCTTTTTTATTTGACGGTGACATGGTATTTAATGTTATTACTTCTAAGAATGCCTTAAAACACTCTTTATTTCGCTTTTCTTCAGTTTTGACATATGAGAAAATCTAGCAATGCAGACGATTAAAGGCATAGCTTTATATTTTTTACGAAATTTTTGTGCTGATATTTGGAATTAATTTAACAGTTCTGTCAAATAAATTGTGGGTATTTACATTAGGAATTACATTTTTTCTCATAAATTCAATGAATGATTTTTTTTTTTCAAGTAATTCGCGGTTATTTCAGAGAAGAAATATTAACATTGGAATCACCTATGTGTATTGTACCAAGTAGTCGTTTATCATCGGTTGGAGAGGAATTTTCTACCAATTCTTCAGTTACTACTTCTCCAAAAGATCAGTTTTAAACGACGGCAGACTGACGGATGATGCTTTGCAGGACAATTTGCATAAACTGCGAATTACAATTCCAAAGTCTGCGAACCACTCAAAACTGGTTCTTACTCTTTTTATCTTTCCATACTTTGAAAAAATCAGTTATGATTTGGATACTTCTCCGAAATGCATTTGTTTCCAAATTATTATTATAGGATTCAGATTCGTCGTCGAAAGATCTCGTGGTTGAGGATCATTCGGAAACATCACCGAAGCAAGTTTTCATGAAAGACGATTCTGTCACGCAAAATGCTCAAACCGAATATTCAGACCCAATAACTCGAGATGTGGAAAGACGTATGAGCATGAAAGGACATCAACTGACTTCTGGAGAGTTGGTTTCCATTTTGAGTTTGATTTGACGAAGTAATAATGTTTGCTTGAAAACTAATATTTATTTAGGGACTATTGTGTTGATTGTTACATAGAAAGTCTTTCAGTTTGGTTGCAGGTTGGAAGATGGTCCTTCTTCACATTCAACTCCATCATCAAGCAGTTTCGGTCGGGCAGCAGGATTTGTCAAAGGATATGGAACTTATGCATCTGAACTATTTCGTGGTGCTTTTTACGAGCAAAAAGTGTTGTTTCTTCAAAGTAATTAATTTATTTTTAAGATAATTGATTTGTTTAAAGTATTACATAATATATTTTATCATGCAGTACTTAATCAATATTTCTATTTTGAATTCTTACTGTTTAAGTTCAATATCGAAATTATCTAAAGAGGATGATGAAAGTTGTAATGAAAGTGACCATGAAGACTCTTCCATAGCTGAAGGTACTCCCATTGTAAGGCCAAGGAATTCGAAGAAAGGACCATTTGATTTTGATGGCACACGTTGCTACCAAGAATTAAACAACGAGCATACGGTTGATTCTTTATTCATCTAAATAGATTTTTGTAGATATATTCTTGCTGAACAGAAAAATCCGTTATTTTTAGTTTCCTTTTATTTTTAAAATCAGTAATGTTCTCATTTAGTCTAATTTATTTCTAGTTATTTAGAATATCTAAATATCATTATGAAATAATGTATGCTAGAAATTAAAAAAATTTGTTTAAATTTATTTTGGATAAAGATTGTCTCCTTAATCTTTACTTATCCGATTCTGTATGTCCCATTGAGAAATCAAGGAAATATCGAAACTGGTAAATTTTATGAAGGATTAAAAGAACATTCTGCTGTCGTTAATGATAATATGAGTAATCCTTGATAATCTATCAAATTCAGGGTGCTATATGGTGCATGAAATTTTCATTATGTGGACGTCTGTTGGCTACAGCTGGTCAAGATAGTATAATACGGGTTTGGGTGTTGCGCAATCACTTATCATATTTCAATGCCTTACGTGATCGTTACAATTCACATTCTAAGAAAATTTCTATGACTGTGGGCGAAAATGTGTTGCGAAATGCGATGCAAGATATTGAAAATGATTTACGTTCTTCTTCTACTACAGTAAATCTTTCAGCGATTTATCTTCTCCTTTGGTATAATCTTCCTACAGAGTGGAAAACTTTGAGAGGAAGCTATTTAAGCGATTATCCCAAAGAATAAAGAACTGGGTCATCATTATTGATGCTGTCTATTTTGAATATACTAAATTTTCTTACAGTAGGAGTTTGTAGCTTTTAAATTACAATTTTTTCTGACTTCATAGAGTTCAAATATGTTTATTGGATCAATTTCTAATATGAGTAATTATTTCTTTGCTTTGTCTTTTTGTTATTTAAAGATCTTTCTTTATAAAAGTCCATGTGTTTGATTTGTAAAATAAGCAAAGTCGGGATGAGATGAGATTCCATGAGATCTTATATAGAAATAGGTAAATGAAAAAATGATTGGAGTTGGGCATTAGTGGAAAAGCTTCTGTAAACAATTTTTGTGGCGAGGAAAAAAGCTTTGCTTTATTCTTAATTTTCTTACATCTTGCTAATTCGAAAGCAATTTATTTCTATTATGACTTTGTAAGTTTATTTTATTACCCATTCAAGAATATTATTTCATTCGATTCGTGAATGGTGTTTCAGCTTAGCGAAAGTGCCGGATCATCTACATCACATGACGATGAAAGTAACTCTTTAACGACTGCTTTAATGGCATCAAAACCATTATGCATATATAGAAGTCATACTGCTGACGTATTGGATTTGTCATGGTCTCGTAATTACTTTATCCTGTCTTCCGGAATGGATCGTACTGTTAAATTATGGCATCTTTCCCGTCCAGAATGTCTTTGTTGTTTTCAACATATGGATTTCGTTACATGCATTGCTTTCATGCCAAAGGTTCAAATTTCTGTTTATTGTATTGTTGTGGAATATTATTAATAAATCTAAGAAATTTCGGTAATTTTAAATAATAATTTAAGTGTAATTATTGAAAATTATCTTTCACATAATGGTAGTTTTTTAAAGGATGATCGATATTTTCTTTCTGGATCATTAGATGGCAAACTTCGCCTATGGCATATACCAGATAAGAAAGTAGCCTTATGGAATGAAGTAGAACAAGTAAAATTCATAACAGCTATCGCATTCGCCAAAAACGGGAAATTTGCGGTAGTAGGTACATATGATGGTCGTTGTTTTTCTATACAACCGATCAACTCAAATATCATACTGTCATTGATGTGAGGTCAAGTCGGGGCAAAAATTCCAGAGGACATAAAGTAATTAATTTTTCAAACTTTTTGTGCTGTAGTTAAAAGGAAGTAGATAGAATTTAATGTTTGTCATATATTTTATTATTTGGTTATTAATTACTAAGCTTTTCAGGTGACAGGCCTAGCTGTCCATGGCGATAAATTATTGGTCACTTCGAATGATTCGCGTATTCGCATGTATGACTTGCGAGATATGGCTCTTACCTGCAAGTTTAAGGTACATTCAGATGAAATTATGATTTCCATTCCTTTTGCCTTTTACTGATGTAAATTCCTAATTGTTTACTGCAGGGTGCTCAGAATGAAAGGAGCCAGATCCGAGCATCGTTATCACCTGATGGTAAGCATATCGTTTGTGGAAGCGAAGATCGTTTTATTTATATTTGGACGACTGCTGATTTACCGTCCTCATTATCTGTTCGCAAAGATCGCAACGATTCATGGCAGCGTTTGCGAGGTTAAATGTTTAAGAGTATAAAGACTATTAAAAACCTTTATAGACACAATTGGAATTTAATGTTTTTTTGCAATTTTTGATTGTATATTAAAAAATTTTAATGCAACATTAGACTACTATATTAAAACAGTTTTAGTCGTGACGTGTTTATCATTGAAAAATAGCTTTATGCTAATGATTTAAAACAATTCAATTTCAAATCATTTAATAGTAGTTTAAGAAAAGTAATCATTTTAACAACTCCCTTTTACTGCAAGTATGCATTCTAAACATTTCTTGTAAAGCCGAAATTGGATTCTACTGCATTTTAGAGGCTACAAAATGGCCAAAACTTCATAATGCATTTATTCGGTAAGAATAACTATTATTAATGAATTCTTAGGTCACTCAGCATGCGTAACAGTGGCAATATTTGCACCTCGACCACAGCTTTTCTTGAACCTTCTAGAGCAACGTCGTGGTGGAGATGATAGGACTGAACAATCGAAATCTTGTAAAAATATGTCAGATCGACAAATTCACGGTGATATCATCATTTCAGCGGATCTTAACGGTTCAATTCGTATTTTCGTGAATCGTACAAAAATTAAAGCTGGTTCGTCGAATTTTTCCCCGCTGATTAGTTTTTCGTTAAAAGTCTGAGCTCTATTTGGATTTAAATTCGAATGGTATTCTTGTAACTCCACCATATTTCCCTGGACGTTGATGCATTTTTGATCTTTTTTGGGTATATGATGATTGTCAACTAGTTAAGTCTACCATTCATTGACTAATTGGCTGTGTTTGTTCTTAATCATCGATCAACATCAATATTAATGTTTTGACGACAACAAATGTCCGATATGTTCTGCATTCGCTTGATGAGGCGTGTCTAAGTCATTCATGTCAAAACTGTTCGTATATACAGGATAGATTTATCTGCTCTTACAAGTAAATATAACATTTTTTCAAATTTCTTTCATATATTTTCGCATAGTTCTCTATATAATATTATATTTTTATTTGTAGTTATTTACCTTAGAAGTGGTGTATTTTTTATTTTCAATTTTCATACATTTCATGTTTGTACAAACAAACAATTATTAAATGAACGTTTAAGTCCTTGTTGCTGTTTAGGTAAGATAAGCAAGAAACAATGTATATATCAGGTTTGCGAATATTTTTACTTCACTAAGTGAATATTCATCTTTAATACTTCGAAATCGAATTTTTAGGTCAAAATATTTGAATGGATGCGGTATTTTTAGGGAGCTTGAAACATTCAGAAAAAACATATAGTGCTTAAGATCGGTGGTTTATGGATCGTCAGCAATAATTTGATAGTTTTTAACTAGATATGAAATTTATTTCACTGTTTCGTATCGTTTGCTGTTGACCAAGACATTTCAGCCTTTAGTAGTTGCCTGCATTTTTATGCTTCTATTTTCAAGAACATAACTTCAGAAGTTATATTTACTTAATATTGCAATACTTCCATGTATAAGCGTTGTTCTTATTACGAGTATCCAGTGTGTTCGTGCCTTATTGAAATAAAATAATACATACAAATCCTATAATCCCTTTTTAGGTTACTTCCTGGAAATATTTTCAATTAATTCAATTTTTTCATGATTTCTTTGCGGGAGTTACTTTTTGTATTAATATACTTCAACTTCTTACTCTAATATTTAAAAATTCAGGTCTAATAGTATTCAGCCATTTTCATATTTTTAATTCAAACTGTAACACATAAATGAATTTAGCGGTATTGCTCAAATGATATGCCAGATATTTTTGTTTTAAATTGAATTGGATGGTAATAACCTACTTATATTTGATGAAATAATATAAATTTTTATTAAAGTTTTCCAATTTTTGTTGGAAAGTTACAAAAAATTAGTTCACACTTTATAATTTTGATAATAATTGTTTGTAAACTTCATCATTCAATTATTTTATGAGCAATTTATCTTTTAGTTAATGTCCTCTTTACGGCAGTTTTCGTCTCTGCTCTTAAAGTTAAATACAACGTGGCATCGATTAACTGTTTTCACGCGCTGTCCGATGAGCTCTAAGCCCACTGATATCGTTGAAACAATCCACTCTGCATCGGATGATAACAACAATTCAGATGTCGAAAATGAACTTTCAAATGTAATCATGGACTCTGTCAACAAGGAACAACTTATCCTACCTTACAGTCAAAAAGCATTAGAAACACTAAAGTAAAATTTGAAAAGTTGCGAAAGATTAACTTATGAAATCTTTGCTTCAACTAATGTTAAATATTAAGCATCATAAGGACTAAAAAACGAATTTTCGCATTATTTTTAAACTGTTTGTCTAAGGTTTTGTTTTTCGTAGAATTAATTCGGAATGGAAGTGACGTTTGTGAACTACTGAATGAAAAAACTTAAGTAACCAGATGATTAACTGTATGAATCCTAATTTTTGCAGGCTAGACAAATATCCATATTACGTGGAACGTGAATGGTGGAAACATGGTAATCGGATGACATTTTGGTCAACTTGGCGAATGAAAAGAGATGTCAAAGACGACATTTGCTTGCTGAACTTGGTCCAGATCGTGTACGATTGAAGGCGCTGAAATGTAATACTATATTGCCAGAATTGATTCGAGATGAATGTGCGAAAAAGTTGCATAATTTCCCTAAAGGATCATGCCCAAGTCTCGTTCAACATTTGTGTCAATTTAGTGGTGCACGGCGTGGTAAACTGAATAGATTTCATCTTCATCGACAGATTTTCAGGCATTTATTTCATATACTTTATGAATAAATCTTAATGCCTTTATTGTGTTTTCATTCCATCAATAATTTTATTCTTTCAAAGAAAAATTGAATACTGATTTTTGTTTATGATTATGAAATATTTTAGCCATAGAAATCGATAGCAGATAGATTCAACGAAATATTTTAGTAACTTCTGTCATATATCTTTTTTATGTTACCTTGCAGTAACACAGTTTTAGAATAATGTTTGCTGATATTTCAGGCGTCTTGCTGATCATGGTCAATTATCGGGTGTGCAGCGAGCAGTTTGGTGATGGATATGCTATAGATTTTTTGCTGTCAATTATTTTCTTAAATAAAAATAGAATTTTCACTTTTTTCCTGTGCTTTTTGGTTCCCAAAATCTGCCAAGCAAGATTTTTCAACGATGCAAATAATATATTTCTGAGTATTTCATGCATACTGTTATGTGTTTCTTTGAATGATTCTTAATTCGTATTTGGTTTTTTTGTCGCTTTAAAACTGTAAGCGTTAATAAAAATGAATTTCAGATCACTGAGATGCTTTTAATTTATATAATTTTAATGACACTATTTGCTTTGAAGCAAGGTAATATTTAATTTCTTTTGGTATCAAAATTTGGTTGTGTTTTCTCATAAACTGATTTATATTTTCGTAGAAATTGCTTTTCTTGCAGATCTTGCAGATAATTTTTTTTCAGAGTCATTGTGTGCCGAACTGTATTTCTTATCTTCCAAGCCAGTTGAGCTTCCAGATCCCGCCACAACTTTTTATCTAATACCGATTTTGTTCAAGCCAATAAATACATGCTAGGATTGACAGCCAAAGCCCTCTAACATGGACAAGTGATGGAGATGTTTTTGAACGGCCGAGAGCATTAGCACTGGGTTGGTATAAAATGTCTGAAATGATTAAGCTATTTGAAAGTCAATTTTTGTATGCTTTATATTAATTGAATTTGTCTTTTTTAGTTACCGTAGTTGATGGAAAAGATCTGAATAATCTGTCACTACCTGCATATACAGTATCGGCAGAAGGAGAGAGTTTCGATTCTGAAGAATTGGTTAACAATAAAATATTTGATAGTGAAGATCAAGAATGGATTATAATGCGTAATACATTGCTGCGAGGTTCGCAGATTGGTGTTGATGCTCAGAATGCTTTTTCAGAAATTCAAGTTATAACAGAAAGCGAACCACTGCGGCAGGAAATTGAAAATCTCTATAAAATCGCAGAATTGGTAAAATGTCTAAGATCATCATCCTTATTATTTCATATTGTCAGAAAAAATAAGACGTTGTTAATGAGAGTAATAAGAAAAGTTAAATATTCCAAGGTTTTGAATCTAGTATATCTTATCTAAAATATTTTAGATATTTCTCAAACTAATGTAATGATATAAGATGAACTGTAATTTTTGTTGATAACCAATTTCTGCTTCACAGCATTTTTATTGATAACCAATTTCTGCTTCACAATTTAATTTTAAAATTTTGCTTAATATTTCACCTGGAAAACTCCAAACTTTCTGAATTTTCAGATAAGCAGGTCAGAAATTGTTCATATTAAAAATACTCCGACAATTTTCATTATCGATGTGAGCGGTTTGCCAATCGCTAAGCAGGAATTATCCGAGGGTGATTATAAAGAAGCTGTTAACGAATTAGAAAATGCAATCTGGCATTTGATTTCCATTCTGAAAAATGTATATAATGATCGCGTGGTTGCGGAGCTCGTAGCAGAATCGATTAATGAAATCAAACAGAGACAAAAAAGACAAGTAAAATTTTTCATAAATCTGAATTGGAATATTTCTAAATAAGATTTGATCTATTCAGAATTTCCATAATTATCCCAGTCTCATTTGTGTATTTGTTTCCATGGAGTAATAGATTATCATCTTAGTTATATTTATTTTTTTATACAGTAATTAGCTTTAATGAAAAGAAAAGCAGGAAGGACTTTTACGCACCTTCTTTTTGCGCAGAATCTAGAAGATGAAAATTACGTGATTATAGAATCACATTCTTACATGCTATCGATAGCAAGCAATATTCTGTTACCTTTTCAATCAATGAGGCGTATTTATCCACTTCTATAATATAATTCGTTTATAGAAGAAAGAGGCGTTGAATAGCTTCTTAAATTCTCATGATGTTACTGGTAAAAAATAGTTTTATGGTTAATAAACTCATTCATAATACATCAGTTCACTATTGATCTTTGATGACTGAGAAATATTACTCTTAATATGTACTCTTGATTAGCGTTTTGTTTTAGAATTCCGTAAGTAACGCTGATCGGATAATGAAATTACGAAAGGACCTAAACGTTTATCAGGTTTTTATCTTCATTTATTTTTTAAGGAAGATTTTAATCGAAATAGTTATTTTTTTATTGTTAATCTAAAATAAATTTCATTACTTAACCAGCTTCTGTATGACAGGAATTAGGAAATATTAAAATAAAAAGAGAACTACCGCATTTTATTAATACTTGTTTATAACCCTAAAGGATTTCTATTTGACAGTTAGACATTTCCGTTTGGATTATTATGATAAGAAATGCCTATAAAAGTTTTATTTAATTTTTGATACTTTGTAATATGAGTCCTTAAATACATTATTTTTATCCTGTTTTATTAGCATATAGAATTTGTTATTTTAAATCATTTCAGAAATTTAATATTGATTGTTAATTTTTATCTTTGCGCAAAATGTTTCAATAATTTATACTGGAATTTTATTTATCTCGATTTTTTATATATTTACAGTTTTCATCGACCAATTATCCGGCTATGTTTGGAATATTTTTGTTTGTAAGTGTCACGCTTGCACTAGCCATTCTTTTCGTAACTGTTGGTTTGTGGAACATGGATCCAGGCAAAGATTCAATTATTTATCGTGTGGTAACAACGCGGATGAAGAAAGATTAACTGATATCAAATTATCATTGCATCTTGTATGGTAATTAATTGACAGTTATTTTTATAATCATAGTAGATTAATTTTTCAAAGAATTACAACAGTTTTGTTGATTGATGTTTCAGTTGCTGAGCTTTATTTCCGTTTTATTGTGTTATACATAAATCGGAGATTTATCATTGGATAGAATACTGAACAAGGGAATTATTACAAAAAATTAAAGATAATTCGTTCCTTCAGCCTTATAAAATAAAGCTGAAAATAAATTGAAAATTTCGAACACAGATATTCAATCAGTTGTATCGAATAATTATATAATATATATTTTGTCACTAATTTCTCTATATTCTTTTCAAACATAAAGTTGTGATGTTGAATGTTATGAATTTTGTAAATATATTTCTTTCATTTTTTTTAAAAATTTCCTTGATTCAAACTTTGGTTCTGAATGTCTTGGGAGATATTTAAGTTTGAATTTTTTAAAAATATATTTTAAAATTGCGGTCGATTCTCCGATATTTGAATGCTTTAATGCATTCATGCCAAAATGATATTGGGAAGTAAATTAGATCAATATATGAATTTTTTATATTCATTGTATCATTAGCCTTTAATGATCAGTGATAATAATCTAATCGCTTTGTTTTATTTTTCGCGTTATAACTACTATAATATTAATATGTTGAAAAGTACATTTTCCTGTAACATTTTAATTAGATAGAAGTACAAATCATTCCTATAAATTTATAATGACATGCAAGTTGATAGAGAAACCATTGAAATGTTATTACATATGGCATAAGCGTATGATAGTACATTTATAATAATATGCACAGCCATGCTTTTTCTAATACTAATTTCTATGTTGATACTTCTGAGATTAAAAAAAGTTTCTAAAATTATGGTGGTAGTTCAGAATTTGGAAGATTGAATTTTCACAATTGGATTTTGTGAATATTGGGGAATAAAAACAAACTCTGACATTCGTTTTTCGAGATTAATTCTGCAAGTAAAATTTGAAAGAGCTATCCTCGAAGTTATCTTTCTAAATTATGTTAATCTTGAAAGACTCATTTAATTTATATGTAGTTTGAATAATGTGGGTTTTGTTTGAATGTCAATCACTATATTTATCTATTGATTAACTGCTGAATCAGCAATTTGAATAGTGAAGTATGAGGTGCTTTAAAAATAATATTTCTATCTTAAAAGGCATTTTTTAAAACAAATTACTATTTGATGCAAAATTTCTGATTCTTAAAGTCTTTCACAGCAAAGAGACATTTCACTCCGAGAACGCCAATTTACATTTGACGGATAGTAAGATGCTAAAGGAGAAGCTGGCATTTGTATGAAATGATTTAACCGTTTATGTCCAGATGGGCCACGATTCTCTCCATCTTTTCGAGAATATGTTGGGTTATGTAATCGATCCAGTTCACTTAGATCAAAAAGACTTCGGCCTTTTTCTTTTTGTTGCTGTAAATCGAAATTTAAGAAATCATGCAAATTTGTGGAAATATTATAATTATCAGAAAAAAGAAAAATTTGGCTTTTTTAAAACATTTTTTTGTTTAACAAACAGTTCTCATCAAGTCCAATATAGAGCACTTGGGATGGCTTTTTTAAATCAGTGATTGGTGATGCTAAATTTAATGCATATTGCTTCCTTATTTAAGCTTACTTGCGTGAAATGCGCGTGCGTAATCCGACGGTTCAGTGCTCATTATTAAAGTGAGTATAATTTTTAAATTTAACACGTAGGACGCATTTCTAAATAAAAATTTCCAGTACTACGTCTCCAATTATTTTGTTTTATCTCTGCTTTATTTGAATAGTGTTCTTGAGCGTCTGATTCTATTTATTGTACCTAATCATTTAACAAATAATTATTCATTTATTTTCCAACTTAGAAATCTTTTTAGTATTTTCGAGCGGGTATTCTGTTCACAAATTGTTTCGATACTTCACAAGGCAAACATTTCTATAACATTTCCTCGTTGATTTTATAATTTATAGTTCGACATCTTTCATCTAACAACTCTGCAGGATTGGATACGAAATGGATGAAATAAAATCAAACTTCTTGTGCAGGATTTATAGTATTCCTTGGCGACGAATATATATGTGATTCTCGATTAATTTTCTTATAGGCACCACCACGTAATCTAAAACGACATATTCTGGATTCACTTTAATTATCTTTTTCAAAATTTAATGAATAGTTGTAAATTGGCTCACCTTGACTGTCGATTCCAGTACTCAGAATTAATTCCGGAATAATAAGACGAGCCGGAACTGATCGACGAGACAGTACGTCCAGTGCAGTTTGTGTTAGCACTGCTGGACTGTGAATAGCCATCAAAATGATTTATGCTATGAAGCTCCGTATTTATCAATGGTGATAGTACATTCGTTGCTGAAATTGATTTTTGAATTTTAGTTCAAAAAATTGAAGGGAATCCGATTCAAATGTTTACTAAACTACCTCAAATAGTCATTTAAGATAATTATTGATTATTTTCACATATTGGTATAGAAGACTTTTCACTTAATTCTCTGAAATATACCTGCATGACTAGGAAATAAAATTTGGATCATTTCTAGTGCTGTTAGGTGTATCACAGCAAACCATAAAGCTGATGACAGAGAATCCGTTGACTTATCGATCTGAAAATAATTTCATATTTTACGACTTATGACAATGAACTCGAAAATTGTGCAAATGAGAATGATTCTGAAATTCATCTTGAAATATCGGTACCATTTTTCAAATGTTCATAAATTAAACTGAATCAAAAAAGTAGAAATTCTAATGAAATTATATCAAACATGCGCATAAGTGATTGCCATTCGACTGTATCGATCTCGTGCCGCATCATCGAAATCATCATGTCGTAAAACGAATTCTTTGAGAATTTTCAGATCAAAAATCTAAAATCTACCTGCTATAAATTATGCATGGATTTACACCTGCTATAAATTATGCATGGATTTACATTATTCAAACTCTTTTACTGTATCAGTGGAAGATTACAGTATCATTTTAAAATAAAATCGTAGTAATTGCGAATATAGGGATTTTTGTTATTAAAAATCGATCATCGTATCATTTGACTTCCCAAGAACTATATCGCGTCTCCAAAATATAATCACATCGAACAACTGAAGTTAAATTTTAACAATTTTATAAAAAAATTTTTATTCTTACCTTGATTGGATCATTTTTAACAATAACCTCTCCTAACATTTCATTAACGAATATATTTCCTTCAGTACATTTAAACCAAACATTGCCAAAATCGTCAATTTTTATTTTAACGCCCTGAAAAAATTGATATTTTTCTTTTGCAATTTCAAATTAAAATTCATTACATCGAAAAGTCGCTTTCATTGGGTTTACTCATGTAATCTTTGGAATTAATAGTTGAAATAAAAATTAACATAGTTGTTTCAAAAATGTTAAAAGATTTTTCCAAAAAAATTAAATTTAAAGGAAATTATTTCTTCTAAATTATTAGTTATTATAAACGCCGAATTCTTGTTCAAAAAAATCTGCACTTCTTATGGTGGCTAATTTGGAAGAAATTGAAAATTTGCGTACTTTCTGAAAAATTTCAAATGCTCTGATTGTATCATCGTCACGATATGAATTCTCAAATCGTTGCAAACCAATTCTACGGAAAAAATATTAACAGATAATTTAGCATTTTATAAAATAAAAAAAATTATTTATTAGAATTAAGAAAAATAATATAATTATGACTAAGATGGAAGTATTTCTGAAATAATTCACTTATATCTATCTCTTACTGAGAAGAAAGGAAAGCACCAAAATATTGAGATTATAGTTAAATTCGTTTTCCGTACTTTTCAGTCAAGTAATGTTGATAGGTTTAAAACTAATGTATGTGGTTTTCGCCTAGATATATATTGAATCTATTACCATTTCACCATGAAAAAAATTAGACTTTAAATTTCAGTAAGACATGTTATTATATTGGATTTTTAATTGATGATTAAAAATTGTTCAAGAAATTGTCAGCAATATTTTAATAACCATCAATATATTTAAAATATAGCAATTATCAATTCAAGTAATTATTGACTAGAAAAGAGTAAACTTTTTAAAATGAATTTACTCTAATCAAACCGAATGAATTAAGCATTTCTAGGTTTCTATTCATGTAATTGAAAATTAAATTTGGAATGCATTAATTCTATTCCTTTACTTTTTATTTATTTCATCTATCAATATTCATATGATAGATGAAAATAAAGAATGATTTGAATGATATTAAAATCTTAGTTTAGAATTCGAGAAGATTTCAAGGAAAAATCAAACAAGAGCGGTTTCAAAATTTCGATTTAAGTCTCGCTCCACCAGCCTTTTAAACTTTCAAACTTTTTAGACTTTAAAACATTTTAAACTGGAATTTCAAAAATATGCATGGTTTCAAACAAAAAAAAACGTCAAAGTATTGAATACGCGAGTTCACTTATTATACTACACTCTTTCGTAACTTAAAGTTGGAATTTTCCAACGGTTCAATCAGTAAATGATTTGAATAATTGCTCAAACGATTGATATCACAATATTTTATTGAATAGATCGATAACTAGTCATATTAGTGTTGTAAATCACAAAACTTCTTAGCAATTACGATTTCGTTTCAAAAAATTAACATTTAGCTCCATTTCAGTGACATTGATCGTAGTTTAGAACTTAAAAATTTTTTAAATCTCACAACAGCGAAAAAAGTTGTTTCTGGCTTAAGAAATAATTTTAAAAATGAATTTCAATCTTAAACATAATTTTGGATTCTTAAATTTTGGATTCAATTCAAGGAAAAAGGAAATCTTACCGAATACCGTCAAATTCGGCTTCGCTTCCATCAATCGTAATAATACGCGATCGAAGATAAGCCTTTGCAGAGCGAATATTTCTTTCCATTACAATTAGTTTATCCCATATTTGTTCTTCGATATTTGAGAGTTTTCGATAAACTTCCATAATGTTATCCTTAAATGATTTGTCATTGTAATATTTTCATGATTAAGATAGATGAATATAATTAATCTCAAAAAATACGTGAGAATATTAATTAAATTTTGATATTTTCTTCCTTTTTAATATTCTTTAATCCATCTATATTTTCGAGATCTTACTAATCCACATTTAGCTATAATGCTATACAAATAGTTGGTTTAAAAATTTAGTAAATCGCTAATGATAAACTTACTCGTTCAAAAGAATCGATATCATTCCAACTTCGTAAAGTTCCTAAAGTTGTGTAGTGAAGCGTTGATCGCTTTTGTTATTCAGAAGGCGTTCGATTAGAATTGAACGACAAAATGCCATTATTTTTACTTAGAATAAGATAAAATTCAAAATTTTATCCAGCTCAATTCAATTTATTTTTAATTTAATTAAATTAATTCATTTGCTTAATTAGCTAACCCGCAGGGAGCTTTTAGTTTAATAAAATTTTCTTAAATTATCTAAACTAATATAAGAAATATGAAAGAATATGGAAATAGTTGCTTTTTCAAGTAGCCGAATTTTAAAACTAGCACTGAAAGAGAAATATCACGAAATACGAATAAAATAAATAAAATCCTAAAGAAGAAACATAGATAAAAGATTGAAGATCTGGTTAGATTCTGAATGAAAAAATGAAAACTGGTATCATAGATATTTCAAGTTTCTTTAAATCTCGCTCAAAACTACTACCGATCAATCCGATGATATAGTTGTATAATAAACATTATAACAATTACTGTTATAGTGTTCATCGATAGCATTTTTTTATATTTTTAATTATGGAAAGTGATGTTGAAAAGTGAAATGAAATTTAAAATTAATGATAACAATAGTACTTGATATAAATTATAAACGAATTAAATTACATTACACGAATTCCATTTATAAATGCTTTTATTTTTGAAATGTTTGAATATATCTCAATAATAAGGCATATATACTTGAAATGAAATGAAATATAATGACGAATATAAATAATTAAATTAGTAATTCATTCTATATCTGATATATTTAGCAAGAAAATTCTTTCCAATAATAATAAAGTAACTAACTGGTTGTATCGGTCTTTGTTTTCAAAAAAATATTATAGATGGAAAATAGCGAAATAAATTTAAAAGTAACGAAAAAGTGATTGTTTATTTTTTTATTTGCTTATTTATTTATTATTCATTTATTTACTCGTTTATTTATTTATCTATTCGGTAAGCGAGTCGATCAAACAGCGCGTTAACACTTAAATAATATTGAAAGAACAATAAAATATATTATTTTATAAATATTTGAGGAAATATTTTTCAATAGAGAAGCGAACGCTTATTTTTGAAAATCGAATTAATATAAAAATACTTCATGTTAATTATTTGATTTCTAATTCATTCGTTTAATTTTAAGTATTCAAAAATATATAATTTTAGATTTTTCTATAATTCTTTTGTAGCTTTTTTAATATTTTTATAAAATATTCAATTAGGTATCAAAATTTACAAGAAAATTTAAAAGAATTAAAAAAATTTAGTGAATGATTGCATGTATGCATGTTTCTTGCGTAAAATTCAATTTATTAAATGAGTTTTAAATGAATCAAATTTCAGAATAATTGATTGAACTAAAATTATCCATGTAAGATTTGAATAAAAAATTTTTATGTAAAATAACTAAATTTTATTTATGAATAAATCTAATTCGATTATGTATTTACATCAAAATACAGATCATGATCTAAAAAGTACAAAAGAAGTTTCAAGATTTTTCCAACGTACCCATCCTGCAAAATAATTTTAAATATAGTATATTAATACAATAACAGGAAATTATTATGAATAATGTAAGGAGATCAAAACCGAAAAAGATCAATTTTAAAAAATTTACAAATAAGAAATTAAAAGAAATAAATGATAAATAAACAAATCAAAAATGGAAATAAAATTAACTTTTTGCTGTTAATGTGAATGATAAGGACAATTTCTGAATTTTTGAAATAGACTACTTAGTATCATACTATTAAATATTAATTGAGGCAGATGAAATGATAGGAATGAAAAGCGAAATTGATTGATCGATGGATAATTGAATGAACATTTTATTCATTCACTGACCTCTCTGAATTCCAAACACATTATTATCTCACCATTAACATCATTATATTAATCCATAAATTATGCAAAAAATTTATTTAATGTAAAGAAAGCGATGATTGAACTTTTGCAATTGAATCAATGTCCCATTACCTAATTTCATTACACTATTATTAAAACTGTACAAAAATATCATCCAAAAATTGTTTATGCAAAAATTAAAATTATTGCAAAAATTTCTTGCAAAAATATCTTTTTCCTTAATAAATAATAAAATTCTGAAATGATAGCATCCAATTAAATCATAATTTGTCCATTTCAATTTTCAAATGCTAAAGTTATTATGCCTGAAAGAGGTTTTCGAAAAGCTTCGAAATGATCCCAAATGACTAAAATGCAGTGTAAATCACATTTCCACAACATTAAAAGTAGTTCAAGTTGTTCATGATTTGATAATCACTAGGGAAAACATTGTAGATATCGCAAAATCAGAAATCTATTGATGGTTTGCTCTCCTTCAACTTTTCCTTCTTTATCGAAATATTTGCATTTTTAAAGCTAGAAGAATTTAATTAGATAGATTTAAAGTACTGAACAATTCTTTTAGAACTTTTATTTCAATGCAAAAAGGAAATCTTGAAAAAATTAAAGTATTTTCATGATCACATTACATCTAACTTATGCGAAACTTCCAAATTTATCAATGAAATAATGAAATTTAAATGGAATGAAATTAAAAATTTGGAATTTAAAAAGAATGAGACTAAAATACTTCTCGTCCGAATAATCAAGCCTGAAAATATAAAAAGAATTTAAGGTGGATTGCATAAAATTAAGCAATTATGCCGACGAGCACTTTCAGTTATTTTTGCTTTATTATATTTAATTCATTGATTTATCTATTTTCAGCTCTTTTACTTCAAATTTCAGCATTCATTGCTCGGCGGAAATATTTTTGCTAATTATACAAATGTTATGATGTTTTGTATTAATCATATTTTTTCGATTAATCTAATTTATTTTTATATCATTTAAAAGAATAATAACATTTTTGGTACTAAGCAGTATTTCATCTTATATTTCAGTAAATTTCGAAATGAAAATTATCATAAGAACGGATAGTTTTTAACGTATAAAAATGATTGATTCATTTTTGTTCATTCATTCCCATATTTGATTGCTTACAAAAAAAAATCTCTGCGCTCATTTTTCAAAAGTTATTTGTCAAAATTTCGAAAAACACACTACCCGAACAATTCAACACTCCCTACTGAACTACAACAAAAAAAAAGTAAGGAGAATTTGAACTAAATTGAAATTGTTGTATCCAGATAACAAATCAGTCTCATTTTGCACTGTTGTATTCATCATCAACACTATCTACAACAGCAGACCGCGAAGTTTTTAGCCCCATTTCTTCCCTTCTAATAATAATAATCATCCAATTTAACAAATATTTACTAATCGTAAAATTTAGATTAATTATGCAATAAATTTTAACGAACTATAGGTTGAATAACTTTTAATAATAGTCGATCGGATTGAGATCAAAAAATTTCAGTATTGATAGGAATGAAGAATAGCAGAGCGAAAAGAAGATGAGAAGGAACTATGAAGAATAGCAGAGCAAAAAGAAGATGAGAAGGAAACTAGTAATTTTTTTGACTGAAAATGGAATTTATTTTTCTTGCACTTTATGATCAGATTTTTGAATTTACTAAGGTGTATCAGTTTCAATATCAATCAGAAAAGAGATATATTCATTTGAAAAGTTAAGCTCTTTGTGATATGGGCATATTTCTGAGAAACGAATATTATTCAAATTTGTTAAACGACTTAATATAACATAATATAATCATTAGATTTAATAAAGTAATCAAATCTTGAAAATAAGTAAGTCATTAAGTGGAATCGACAAGAACAGCAAGAATAATTAGAAGAAAAGTGATTTATGTTGATGAGGAATTGATGCAAATATTTTTGTTACTTAAAAGTTGAATGAATTATGAATAATGCCATGTTAAGGAATAAAAGACTTCTTTACAAGTTATATATTTGAAGGAACGATTACACTGTTTTAATTTCAAAAGACAACAATTTATTTATTTACTATGATGCTTATTTAGATGAAAAAGCAGATTGAGTTTTCGAAATTTCCAATATGCATGCATAGTTTGTTGCTATTCAAGTTAAGCTCTTCCGATGTATTATCTGAATCATCATATCTAAAATATATTTTCAAAGGTAATTTGATTTTGATATTTTTCAAGAAGAATTCTTCGATAATTGAATAAAAGACTATTGCAGTGTGTTCAGAAATTAAAGTTTTCATCTGTTGAAAATCTACACATTTTTTGAGTTTTCTGAAATTGATTAAAGTTGTTCTTTATGCTCATTTCATTCACTTTATAGTATTTTGCTTTACCAATGTGTCATAAATGCAGGACATTGCTTGGATACAATCGTACTTCGAAATCTAAAATTTCATAAAAATTTTAAATCTGTCCTATGTACTTCGTTGTTGAATGAAAAGGAATGAATGATGATGTTTAATAAATTGATAGATAGAGATTGATAGTAGATAGATAGATAGATAGATAAATGATCGAATAATTTATATGAATATAAACGGTGATATTCGTTGGCGTCTATATTTTATCTAAGTTGTTGTTATATTAATTTTCATAAAGTTAAATCTTAGAATAAAAAATTCAGTTTTTTTGTTTTTCTAGTTGCGAAACCGAATTATAAAATTTGAAGTTGAAATTACAATAAAAAGATAAATTATGCGATCAAACTGGAGGAAATATTTACTGCAAAAATATTAATTGTGAAAGTGAAGCAAATTTATGAATGATTAGCAAAACATGCATCGTACTGAATGATTTGAACGGTAACAATTATAAATAATGACTGAAAACAAGAAATCAGTTAATTATGTCGTGCTTTTCAAGTTTTGAGAAAGACTTTTTCAAAAAAGAAATTTGCGAAATTTTCTTTACTGTTCTGATTTTATCAGCTTACTAAAATTAGTCTTGTGATTTCAAGCTTAATTTCTGCTTAATTTTTGTTCAATTTATGCAACTAAAAGTTGGAAATTTAACAAATTCATGAGATCAAATTTGGAAAAAGAAGGAAATTATTAAAATTGTGAAGGTAGTAGAAAAACTGCTAATTTGGGAATTAACTAAAAAGACTGCGGTAAAATTTTTATATGTCTTTTTCGAAGCATTGTTACGTTAAGGAATTCATAAGGCTTTTTCTTGGTTATAGTTACAAACTTTACAATTGTTTCATACAAGAAATGATGGAAGCTGACATTATAGGTACCGGGTATTACCAGACGCCAAAAATCACCGTCACTACCGCTTAATACAGTTTTGCCAACATTATCGATCGAAATTTGAACATTCGGTATTCCAGCACCAGTTATCCCATCCAAGACAAAGCCAGAAATCGTGTTATGAACCTGGAAACAAATTTAGCTAAATGAAAACATCATTGTCAAAGATAGATGAGTCATAGGAAATCAATCATTTTATGCTCTTATAACCTCCAAATCTACGAGATATAGTAACTTCCATAAATTGTTGACCATTGAAAATTTTTATCACTGCATATATATTTTCAGTATTTACAAATTATGTTACAATTCAAGGAGAAATTATAAGAAAAAATCATAATTGATAATGACGTTTTTAAAATTATTTATTGCTTGCTGTACTTTCACAAAAGTTCAATGACCTTATACCTATTTCAATCATTCTTTATATTTTTGCCTGTGAAATTAGCACCAAAATATTACCTTTTCAATGAAAGAAATTAAAGCAAATTTATGATCATTCCATATTTTTTCAGTTGTTCATCAGTTGAATATTTCACACAGTTCATTTCAATCGTTAATTCGAAACAATTTGCAAACACATAATTCCAGTCTTGCATTCCACCTGAATTTATTTTGTTATTGTTAAAATGCCTTGACTTAAATACATAATTTGAAGCACTAATTTTCTTTCTGAATCAATATTTAGATGTCAATAGCAATGCTATTACTGAAAAATATTTTTGAAAAGATAACCTGTAACGCGGTACCATTTATTGCCGTTTGTAATTCCTTCATTGAGATCATCGTCATCATGTTGGTTTATACACCTCGGCCCCTGAAGGATAATACATCCGTATCAGTAGCATTAGATAGAGGGATAATGAATATGATAAATTGCCCCATGAGGATAGAAAAACGTAGAAAAACTTAAAATACTATTTAAGGAATGTATAATGGACAAAAACTAGTTTAATACATTAACATTATATCACAAAAGATCAATTTTTTCCTGTAACATTTTCAACTTACTCATCAGTTATTTATTTATTTATCATAGGAAATCAACAATTATAAGTTTATATGAAGATAATTTACCTTCTTCCACATAAACTTATGCGCTCGAGCATAAAAATAAGAAAGCATTACGAAAAGTTCATGATCACCCGTCCTTGCTTCAATGCCTTCCACCTTCGCATCGTCATAAGGAAAATTAACTACCATTGTGCCATCATGCAAATTTGCTGATAATACGAATGGTATTGCTCTAAATGTTAAAAATTTTTAATGCTACTATTAAGCTTGACCATAATTACTGCTAGATCACAATTTAACGTTTTGTTAACTTGTAATTACTGCTAGATCACAATTTAACGTTTTGTTAACTTGTTAACTGCTATCATTCCTTTAAAATTCAATGGCGATACAATTTAATCTCGTACTTTGTCCATTGCATAATAGCACTAGTCTCCGGTTGAACATTTCGAATCACTGTTGGCTTTAATCGTTGCGGAAATCCCGATTTAAGTCCACATCTGCAGCATTCGTTCGACCCTTCAATTTAAAACATTTAATTATGACACACTTACTTTTGTAAGAATCAATCAACAGATATTACAGAAAAACTGATAATCTTAAATAAGATAATCTTAAATAAGATTATTTTTTAAATATTATGTACTTCCAAAAGGTGTCGAGAATATTTTACGCTTGCAAAAAGAATTTATAAAAAAGAACTTACATTCCAAAAGTGTTTGCTCAAATTTAATGCGATGATGCAGCAATTTAATTTTAATTTTATTTACTAATTAAAAATTAAAAACCTATAAGTAATTCTATAAATTAAAATTAAATAGTTTTTTTCCTCCATTACATTAAATATATCATATATTGGAAAATGAAACCTGAAGCCAGCCATAACTTCCAGGAATAGCTTCTGCAAATCCATCAGGATTCATTGTTGGTAAGAGATGAATTCGTGTTCTATTCACGAGTCTCGTTAATACTTCGTTTTCCCTGTAATTTACGACTAGAACGTCTGCTAAACATAACAGTATTTCTCGGCCTGATATCTGGAACTTTTAACGTTTGTTTTTAAATATGATTATCAAAATTTGATTCTTAAGAAATAATGTGATTAATAATCTAGAATTAAGTCTTAGTCATAAAAAAATCTCCTAACATGCAATAAAAATTATTTACCTCATTACCATGGATATTAGCAACATATTTAAATTCTGGTATGCCCGCAACATGCTTCGTGGAAATTTCCCAATAGCTAATACCATTAATGGTTTACCTCTCACTGATTTGCCAATTTCATATAAATACGTTATATGCGGATATTTCTGATGTAATTTCTGTAAATAATATAAATGGAATGGAACTAATATGCATGATATGATATCAGTAATTATAATAATGTCGCATTAATCAAAACAATGGTTTGTTTTGAAATTTTTTTTTTTTGCAAGAAAAAAAAATAAACAAACTGTTAATTCATCCAAAATCTCTTCGTTAGTACGAACTTTGATCTGCATCGTTTCATTGAATGGACCAATCCTTTGCATTATTGTTGTATAATTCTCCACTGTGTTACCATTCTCCAATTCTCCGATAATTTTCTTTAAAAAAAAATTATTTAATATTTATTCTCATTTTATGTATATTATCCCATTTTCAAAAATTTCGATTGAAAACTGAAATTTTTATTTCATTTTCGGAAAATAATTTTCAGCAAACAATACAAGTTAAGCACAAAAATTAGCTATTAAAGGAAATGTTAACCGATTAAATTTGCATAATTCTGTCGAATAATTTAGAACTTATTTTCATCATTTGGCAAATTAGTGTAAGAAAGATGAAAATACATACGATCGTATCTAATTCACATATCGCAAAATACACAATGACTGAGAAAATGTGTATAATTTGAATGGACATCGTATGCTTTTTGCATCTGGAATAATAAATAATAAGTGATATCGGAAAACTGAACTGTTAAAATTTATTTCATAATAACGTTTTCATTAAATTACATAAATAATTTTCTTCGCAAAAATAATATTTAATATAACTAAAGTAAAAGTGCTAAAATATCAGCATACATTAAAAATTTGTTTCATCAATTTTCAATACTGCTTGATATTAGTAATGTTTTCCTTTTACTGAAATATCACATAATTCCATTTGTACTAATTTTACAATTTTCCCGTCCTGATAAGCAATTTAATATTTTAACGATGATATGAATTTATCACATTTAACAGAGACATATTTGAAAAGAAGTGATAAAAGATATAGGACCTCTGTGGTGAAGATAGAAGTTGAGAAAAGTTCAAAAAAGAGAAAAAAAATAAACAGAAGAAGGAACTGCTAAAACAACGTAGAAATCGTAATTTTTCTTGAAATTTGTGCATTGGAGAATGGATGATATATTTTGTATTTATATTTTATTATTTATGACAGACATTCAAAGGAAAGATACAAACACATATAAAAAATTAACTGTTTAACGTCTCAAAATATATATGAGTAGTAAAACTGAATAACTTAACAAATAATTACTTACAAAATTCGTATAGAAGGCAATGAAAATGAATTGATTTTCAAAATTATTTTTGAAAATTTAATTATTATTATTATTAAATATTAAAAGTGAATTAAATTTAATTATTCTTTTAATTATCGAAATTAATATTGTATGAGTGCAACGCTTAGTATTTTAATATTTCCTTTATCTTTTCGCATACTATTTCCCAAACATTCACGTAAATAATATAAGAAATTAGTGAAAAACAGCTATTTTTTTGAATGAAAAAATTATATAATAAATTATATAATAACTTAAATTATTACTTGGAAAAAATTTTCTTTTTTATCTTATAGCTTTAAGATAAATATTAAATAAATCGTTTTTCTCAAGTAAATATTTTCCTAGATTTTGAAAATAAAAATTTGATGCAAAGTATTTCAGTCTTCAATAAAATGAAGTATAAGAAAATAATTCATTTTATAATTGTCTAAATTAATAAGTTTGTTTTATTCTAGAAATATCATACATAATGATAACTTTTTCAAAATGAAGCATCAAGCTATTCATCAATCTAAAAATAGTGAAAAGAAAGAGTGAAAAGAAATAAAAGCTTTTATCATAATGTTAGAATTGCAAGATTCGAAAACATCGTAAGAAGTCTAGCAATACTTAAAATTCAATTGAAAAATGAATCATAAATAAAACGGACATTTCTTTTCAAGAAACAACAATTGATATTGAAGTGTAGGATAAGCTTTGCTGAAAATAATAAACATATTCGTAATAGAGATGAGAATTTCCATTTAGTAGAATGAACAAAATATAATGATATCTTACGTATTTACTTGTTGAATTTGATTTCCTTAAGAAGTCGCAAAACATACAGAAGAAATTTGAAAAAATAAAGTTAAGAAAGAGGAAACGACTTCTCAAATGAAAATGGGAAATTTTAATTTTGCCGAATCACATCACTTTAAAAGTAACCCGCTTTTCCGGACGGACCTGAAGCCCAAATAACATGACAAGAGTTCAATATATCATACTTCTTGAATATTAATTGACCGTCACAACATTTTCATGCCTTATCATAAAAGCTTGGTATGAAATTATATTGTCTTGAAGGTATCTGCCAAATTGGCGATATTGCATTTTTAATTTCAGAAATTCCGTTTATGTCTTTTTGATCAGTTCATTTCGGCATGCATGTTTATTCGTTTGTTTCTCGAAAGATATATTATCCCATTGCTTCGTCAAAAGTAGTGCATAATTTTTTTGAATCTATTTAAGGGAATAAGGATAAAAGTGATAAAAGCAGTGAATTATTTCTTCGGAAGGTTATTAATTAATTTTTCCGTTCATAAAGTTTTTTATCGCAGCTCTTTTCACCATGAAAATTGAGCAATCAATCATAAATCGCTTACTTGACTAACTGTTTTATCAATAATTAATTCCTCAATCGATTATTTTTCAAAAATGATAAGAAATCATTAATTGCTATTTGCCTACATGCTAATAAGGCTCCTAACTTTATTGCTTTGTTACACATCAGCAACACAGAAAAACTTTTCCTCATAAAACGTCTTCTGAAAAAATTTTGAAAAGTTCCATTCATATTATTTTGATTACTGTGAGGTCAAAGTGCAAGGAAAATGAAATAATTGAAAGAAAGAAAAGGAAAATTGATTTGTTAGAAGGAGAATGTTTTTAGGAATATTCTAATTAGAAATGCCTTGCTAATAGAGAGAAATGATGTTAATATGAGGAGATAAAAAGGAAAAAAGAAATTGAAAGGTAATGATAATATAAAAACATTGGTTTACATTTACAAGTCAAAGCACTGATATCTATTGATATTGTAAGATACTTAAATATTATTGAAATAATGCAACTTGATAATTTCAACATTTCTTAGTGATAATTTTAATAAAAATTGACATATCGCGATGAAAACGAAACACTTTATTGAAGTTCACTGAATCATAAAATTCACTATTAAATGGAATAATAATTAAGAAAGTGACATGAACTGGGAAGGAATATGACAATTGAATTATATCCCAATATCAGCCATTGACCTTGAAGGTCAGACAATGAACATATTATAATATTTCACAATGCAATCGATGTGAGAACAAAAGGGTTGATTATGAAGCTTTCATGTAGTAAAGAGAAAAGAAAAGACGAATATAAAGTTTTGCATATTAATTTCATTTTATCAATCATTTAACTAAATAAAATATCAAAATATTTCATCTATTTGATAGTTGACTGAAAAAGTTTATTGCGATGCAAAAATTTTTTCGAAATTTGTTTTTCGTTTTTCACAAGATTATATTAGTGAGAAAAGAGAAATGAGCAAAATGAAGCAAAGAGAAGTCTATTTCCAACTTAGTGCTAACTTAAGTATCAAAGCAACTGATGGATTTTTAGCAAAAATGATGAAAAGAAGTGCGAGAATGAAGTATCGCTGATTTTTAGAAAGATCTGCAATAATTATTGATTAGCTGAATGCGAGAAGATCAGAATTAAAAAAGACTTTGCTTACTGCTCTCCTAAAAGTGCATTGGGTTATTTTTGATAATCCGTGATCAGAATGGCTGCTAATTTATAGCTACATCGAGGTATTGTTCATTTATTCTTGAGAATTGCCATGAAATTACTACTATAGTTATTAGAGATTGATTGATTCGTTGATTAATTGCTTCTTGAAATATCTGTCAAATTTCCACTCTGTCCTTTCTAACACATCATTTGGCAACATCGAAAAAGGAGAATATTTTCTCCAAATGCATTTTAAATTTGCTAAAAAAATCTTCATTTCAGTTGGCAGATACTTCGGGATAATTTAATTTTCAGCATTGTGTGAAGAAAATAATTGAATAAAAGTCGTAGTCATTCCGTAATTTCCGGTAGATTGGAGAATGAGTTCTTATTAAATTATCTATTTTCATTTAAATTTGATTCAAAAATTTAGAAGAAATTTGTATTTAACTATGATAGGAATAATTATGAAGAAATGATAATTTTCTAAAGCTAATCATAAATTTTTTTATTTAATAAATAAAAACTAAAGAATTGAGATAAAGAAATAGACGACAGAGAGACGCTTAGGTTTTAACTGGCCTTATCGAAAGTAAGGAATGATAAATATAGATGAAAGAATAAATATCAGTTCGGGCCAGTTGTTCCATCCATCCATCTGATTGATCCATAAGCGATAATATAAGCAGACATTTTTCGTTATTTCAGAGATTTCTTGACTGCGATAAAATGATATATGAGAATTTCCGCCACAGTTCACTTAACTTTATTTTCTTTTGAAGTAACCGTCACTTGTTAATTTAACCGATTTGTTCTGATTCAACTCCATTCAATTTTATTCTCTCATTTATCACTTTTATCTTCTTCGAAGGCTTTTTTTTCAAAGATATATAAAATCATTAAAAATTTCAACAGAAAACACCGCTGCAAAATTTCATATTTATTAATATATTCGTTCTAATCAAAACAAACTCTCTCAGTATTTCGTTTTAATTTACAGATTTAAAAATCTTTAATTTCTGACAATTCAAATCGGATTGCTTAAGAATAAATGGACTTAAAAAAATGATATACAGAGTTTTCACGCTTCAGGCTGTTTTTAGAAATACAATTAGGTAATAATCATTGTTTATTTAATTACAAACAATTTTAATCATTTAAAGGAAATAAATCTTTGCTGTAAATGGAATAACTGTACAAAATGAAGTAGAAACTGCGTAGAAAAAGTTATATTATCTTAAACTTGAAACAAAACTTGATTAAAATTAATTAAAACAAATTAAAACCCAGTAATCAAATTAGTATTAATGAATGAGCAACAGTGATAAAGCAAAACATTTAATATTATGATGGTTGAAAATATTTCTTGAAATTAGAGCTGTGAGAAAATTTCAAATATATTTATTTAATCTCATGAATTTCCTGATATTATTGTATGTTAAAAATGGATATGTTAATTTTGATGAAAATTTGAAATAATTTACTATGAATATCAATTAGTCAAGAGTCTTTACTTTCACCAGTTCATTCAACCCAGCAGATTTAACCAAATAAAATATCGGTTAAATATTTAATCCCTGCCAAATGATATTTTGTTACATATTTCAATTATTTTTCTAAATTAAATTAAAGCACTACAAATAAACATAATATTTATTATTGGAAATACTAAAGAAAATGCACAAAAATTTTTTAAAACAAATTTCTTTTCAAATTGATCTATCGATGATCCGAAATCGTTCTTGTCCTAACTGCTTCCTTTTATTCGCTAACGTTGCATTTTCGAATCGTTACGACCTTTTTATATTTTAATGTCACAAGCAATTATTTTAAATCTTGCTAATCCAATTAATTCTTAAATAGCTATTAATAATTATTTGACTCTAAAATCCAAGAACAAAAACGGAGTTTACTTAACCATTGTGATCATATATGTAAAATTAATATTCTTAAATATTTTATTAAATTTGATTTCTTAGCAAATAAAATAAATAATGCATTGTTTATTATGTCGAGTTGCATGCATTTAAAAAAATATTTTCAATTTAAAGATATAAACAGTTAAAGGAAGCATTTCATGAAAGCTTCTTCTGCTTTCCACTGCTTATTTCAAATTTCTAAATCATTCTGAAAAAATGAAATAAATATACAAGCGAATAAGTAAACGAATTAAACAAAATAATTAGCATTAGTTGAAATCTTGCCGATGTACAAAAGAAGTTTAAAAATTTATGCCTCAAAGATTTATTTACTAAAACATTAAAGTTTCATTGAAAAACAAATTTCTACTCTATCGAAGGGTATGGCATATTGAAATGAGGATATCATGGGATATTTCGATCTTAATCAATAATTAGCAATTGAAAGAAAGTAAATTTGAATGAAAAAGCGCATCTATTGTGTTTTGCATTTGCGATAATTCGATCAATTACGTGAAAAGAAGATTCCATAAATTGCCGAAATCATTTTAGACATTCTTCTCGAGTTTTCTGAATTTAAAATTATATTTAATGACGAATTTAAAATTATACTTATTTATAACGATGATGAATATGCTAAATATTTCATCGGCTTTTGACCTTATGAATTTGTTTTAAATGCTTACTCAGTTAATAAAACGGTAGGAATAAAATTCGCTTATTTAGTAAATAACATATTTCTTTATCTTAGATTTCTCAATTTCACAGATTACAGTCGATTTAGTCATATCGCGACGTAGAAATGTTACACCTGAGCATACCGAAAAGTATTATCATGCATCATGCATTACGTATTCAATAATAGGTAATTCAACTCTCGTTTATCCCATTCACTTCCGAAATGATATTTCAAGGGAATTTATAGTTTTATTATAATTTTGTCAGGAAGAAAAATTGAATTCAAAGATTAGAAAAGATAATACAATGTGAGAATGTGATAATATTTCTAGTAAGTGGTTGTTCATTTCTATAACATCACTTACAAATTTTTTATCACCAATTAATGATTTCATGAGATTCTTCGTAGAATGTGGAGTAGATATGATTGATTTTGATAAGGAAGTTTCTTATGAGTAGATATATTGGAATTCGATTGAAGAATGCTTCGTTGACGATTTAGTAATCGACTTGTTATTGGTGATAGCTTAGTTTCGATTGCTTCAGCGTTTTTCATTAAAGTCTCTTTTGAAAAAGCATCTTTTAGCTGATTCTTGTAGTACTAATATCCTAAAATAACAAACATTTTCTCACATTTTCTCGAATATCATTTTCAAAATGAGTCAGTTTTTCAGTTCTCTGAGGAAATGATCGTTCCAAAAAATTCTTATATTAAAATTAAGAATTAGCACTTTGTTTTAGAAGCAGAAGAAAATTTTTAGCTTGAGTGAAAACGATGAGGTGAAAATTTTTAACGGTTTATTTGATCGTTTACAAAATTAAAACTTTTTGTGCACTTTTTTTACCTTCTAATTTTCAGCGTAATCATTTTTGTACGTATAGAATTCATTAATTGGATCGATTTGCGTAATGATTCGACTTGAGATTGCCTTACAATTTCTTCAGTTTGTGCAAATCGATCTGAGCAGAATTATGGATTCTGATACATGGGTTCAGCGACAAATTAAGGATTATGACATACAAATTCAGTACACATACTACCAGTAAGCTAAGCTATGAAAAAAATGATAAAAAAAGATTTATAAGAATCTTAATTCAATTAATTTTCTTCTGCCATTAATGGTAGTTTTCTAACGGAAAATAGGAAAACATTTCATTGTACAAATATGATATAAGGATAAATGAACTGATTGATTGAATCTTTATGAGAATTTACGCACATGCTTCTTTTGATTTGTCAAATGCTGTAAATTTAGAAGAAAAAATTAATCTTATGAGTTCTATCTGGCAATAGTTACTGACTATAATGAAACATTCAGGTGTATAGTAATAAAAGATAAATTATTATTTACGAAAATATTATTAAAATTATTAATTAAGACAGAACGCTCACAGAAGATAATAGCAATAAAGATCGAAAATATAATTAATCCGAACGAATATGCGACAAATGAAATTGTTACTGCTGCCTGAAGTTTTGTTTGAAAACCGAATGATGTCAACAAATTACTGGCATATGTAGCATTGATCAAAGATAAGATTATCATACAATCTTGGGCAATATATGTTTTATCCATCGATTCTCTATACAACATCCATTATATAAGCATTGCATAAGCATGTAAAATTCCGAAAATTTTATAAAAATTTTTCGTTTCTAAGTTAAATTTTTCATCAAATGAATCAATCCAAGTATGCTATAACAAACCAATTTTTTCAAAATAAATTCACGACGATTTGAAAATAATTTGCTTAAATTTATCTGAGTTTATCATTTTTATCTGCATAATTGCAATAAAAACAATTTTAAAAACTAACAAGTTTTATTTATTTTGCTGTTCTTTTTCCATCCAAACCAGTCATTCGCGGCAGGTCTACTGATAACTGGTAATTTGATATGATTGATCATGTGGAATGCTCCATATTTGTTATTTCATATATAATTGCTTCGTTTTTATTATTACTATTACAATTCAATGACTACACTTACTATCACTCTGTATTAACAATTTTGTAAATGACCACAACTGAATAAAGGAAACAGGATAATGATCATTGAATCAACATTCACAGTAGTGACCATTGAATCAACAGTTTATTACGATAGTGACCATTGCTGAATGAATACTTCCATAGTAAAATAGCTATAAAGAATTAATAAAAATTTTTTAAAAATAACTGTTACAAAGACTTTTCAAGTTTTTGATTACTTTAATAAAATTTCATAACTAAATAAAAGTACATTTTATGGATTTACAAAATGATCATTAACTGATATTATTAATGTTTCTGCTTGACTATCTTAATTTAATAAATTATGTAAATGAAGCAACAAAGCAGTAACTGTCGTGAAAGTAATTTCTCCTTACGACGAAAACGGAAGTTATTGATAGAGTTTTAAATCGTGTAACAATATGGGATATTATAAATTTTTAATTAATAAATTTAAGGATCCATGCAGTCGTTCATAATAATCTTAACCATTTACTAAAACAATTTTCATTGATAATAACAATTTTCTTATTTTTTATTCAAGAGAATAGGAAACTGAATGGTTACCTTTGAGATAATTTTTCCTTCTTCTTCGTTTTCATTTTCATATTCTTTTTCTAAAGTTGAATTTTCATTATGGTCAGTTAGATTCCTTTTTCTTTAACCGTGCTCATTCTTTCCGTCACATCTCATAATTTTTGGGTTTATTAGGCGAACGTCCCTTTGTTGATACGATTGAATTATATTCACTTGGAATATAACGAAATGAAATTTTCGTCTTTCTTATTTGTTCGACTCGATTCTCTACAAATGCTGGTTATATCGAGAACAATTTTGTATCCCAATTCATGCACATTGAGAATGAGATCACGAATACATTTTTGAAATTCAATTGTTTTATTAAGAATTGAGCAGTCTTATTCCAATGATACTGAAGCAAATCTAATCAAGATATTTGTCATATCTTTTATTGGCGCGATTTGAGATTTGCGAAAACCAAAAAGTTTCATCCTTTTTTCACAAACACGGCTAGTGAATACGCCGCAGTACTTTGTTCTTTCATTTACCGATCTGCTAATAAAGCTTTTGTGCATTACGTTATCTGAAATGTTGCATTTTTTTGGCTAACAGCTTATGTTCACTGTTTGAAATATTCTAATCATTTATCCATCTCTCATCCTTTCATTATTTCAATAGTTAAATCTTTGTTTATCATTTAAGTATCATAAATCTCTCCTGCTATGAAAATTAAGGTTCATCCATGTACAAAGGAGTCTCTTTCAGACTCGATTGATTTCAAGTCATTCAAATCATTCGAAAAAGTGCGCTTCGATTTGGCACAACTTACTGTTATCAAATCAATCTTCTACATTTAGAGGACAACGAAAATAATTGCCTAAGAGATCAGGAACAGTTGAATAGTGAAATGAAATTGATTGTGTGATAATGTGAACTTAACTTAGGCAAATTATTTTTTCTCACATTAAATTCGCCTTATTATCTGTCTTTCTATTGCATCAATCTTAATTGATGCCAGAAGATTTGAATACTACCTATAGTTGAAATCATCAAATAAATTCATTTTTAAGGTCAACAATTTTTTTATTATCTTTTGAATCGACCATATACTTCCTTCTACCTTTCCTCTAATAGTTATATTCAGTATATTATATTATTTAATAAAATTTAATATAAAGACTTGTAAAGCAATATATAAAAATAGTACTATATATGGATTTATTATTTGCATATATTCGTTTGCATAAATAATAAGCCATTTTCTCATTTGAAGAACGCTTATCATTTATGCAAACGGCAAGCTTTTCCTTATTAAACATTTTGAAATGTTAGTAAACATTTATGAAGCGATTTTTTACATAACTCGGTTCATTCAAATAATCAGTTCTTTTTATTCTTCTTTGATTAACTTGATAACTGATGTGTAGCTAAGATATCTATTGTGTGAATTGAGATCCTTTACCAATAGTCAAATAATTAGGTTAAACTAATGATCAAACAAATGATACCATATGCTATCATTAATCTTTTCATGTTTATGACAAGTTTTTGAGACAATATTTCTACATATCAATCAAAAATTCAGTAAATGCAAGTGAAATTTTAAGAATTATTGAGAATTTATTTACAATTTATTAATAAATTATTCAGACATATATAATTAGCTTTAAAGTGAAATTGATGATTTGATATGCTGATTTATCGACGATTGCTGTCAGGATCATAACGCATACTACGTACTAAACCATTCCAATGAATGCCGCGTAAAGTAATACTTTTAAGAAATTGAATTTCTATTGACAAATCAATCCGATCACATAATTCACAACTTTCCAAATATAATTCATTAAGATTCGGCAATGAAATTAATGCGCTGAAATAAATTGGAATAGGAAGCTATAGATTGCACTGCTTGTTAAATTGTGTTAGATATTAATTATTTAAATAGTACTTGTGGAAAATAAAAAAGAAGACTTATATGAAGTTCAACTTACCCATAAAACCGCTTTAATTGATCATTAGTAGTAAATAAAGCATTGCAAATATGTACGAAGCACAATGAACGATGTTTCAATAGGAACCATATCAATAATTCAGGATATTTTGCTGTACTATACTTTACACCAAACTGTATATACAATATTATAAGGACTTTACAGTAAAATTAATTCGATATTTTTAAAAATATAAGTTACTGAAAGCTTGACAAGCTTTAAAAATAAAATGAAATTATTTTCTGTCGCGTTATTAATTCCTTATAAAAAAGGTCTTCATATGTATGCTTTCTGCATATATTCGAAATATTTCATTCATTATCGATAAAATGCGCTAAATGAATTAATGTAATCTCTTAGTGATTAGTGTTATCAAACCATTAACATAAAATATATTCTTCCAACAATAAAAAATTAAAAGTTATATATAAACTTTTCGCACAAATTTTCCTTTCAATTCTTTTTAATTGCCAAAATTGAAAGTCAACAGTTTCTACAAGACGAATTTATCGGATAAATTAATCCAGAATCCAAAAATAATAAGGAATTAACGTACTTACATTAATATGTTTCAATTTATTCAAGATGCAGTGACTTTCAAACAATGAACATAATATTCTCGTTAAAGTATCATATGGACAATTCAACACAAGAGTCTCCAAATGTTGCATGTAACGAAGTGGTAGCACTTCTAATCGATGCGAACATCCTGGAATGTTTATATATATATATATATATATATATAGCAGTGTGAGAAATAATCAACCGAAACTGAAAAAATTAGAAAATGTTTTAGCATAAAATTATATTATTAAAATAATATCACACATAGTACATAAACGTACGAACACGTAATTTACTTCGAAATATCATGTATTCTTTGACTTCGATTTTGACATTTTATTATTAAATATATGAAAACAAATTTCATGAATTTTAATTTACTTCTAAGTGTTAAATTATGCTTATTGAACTAAAAGCTTTTTCAAAAAGGGTTTCTCTTATCGAGACAAATGCTTTTTTTATATGAACTGTTTTTTTTAAAAATTTGATAATAAAAATATTAAAATTGAAGTCAAAGAAGATTTTACCTTTACCAGCAGATTTTTGAATTACGAATCCATCCATAACTAATATTTTTAACTGTCGAAAATATTGCAAAGCCAAGATGGCATCTGTTTCAAAGAATGGCTTATTGCTGACTTGACTTAAATCCAATCGATATAAATTTGGTATCGTTGATGCTAACTGTAAAAAGGGATGTAGGAAAAAAATTTGAGAAATTTAGCTAATAAATAGCTCTACTTGACGATATCATAACTAGAAAATATTATACTGAGATAACCGCCGGATGATATTTCCGGAAATGTATCGTTGTACTGATCTGTTTGCTAAATGTGATGAACTAATTAATACAATACTAGCTAAAGTTGCCGAAAATTTATGAGTGAAGTTCGGTAGTAATTATAAAATAATTTAACATGTCTCTGGAAATGATAAGAATTTTCGGCTGTTAAAAATGTATGATACCTGAATTAGGCCAGCCAAAGTGAGGATAATCGAACAGTGACGTAATGAAAGATCTTGTAAAGAAGGCATATAGAGACCGACGAATGTTAAAATTTTATTAAAAATCGCATCATTATCATTTTGATCATTTAAAGGAGTAAGGTTTTTCCATTTGCAATTTCTAAATATAGCCAAATAATCATAGGCAACATCGAGATGATTTCGATGAGATAAATTATGCTCAGCAAGGCATTTGTAGTATTTCGATACCTATTAAAGATCCAATTTAAAGTTCAACGATTGACCTCTTTGAACTTTTAAAACTTTTTAGAATGAATTTGAAAAAGCATATTCTAATAAAACTATCTAACATATATTTAGATGAACCAATTCCTAATTTTAATGTAACGATTGGTAATCAAAATAGTCATTTTTGTCCTTCCTTTTTTAAATTTATCTTTTCATATTATTAAAACGGAAAATTTTCTTAATCTTAAATTTTTGATTTGCTCTAAACCAAGATATCAAAACAAAATTCTGCAACTTAAAAGAAACAAAACGAAAAAAAGAAATCAAAATCTACGAAATGAACCGATCATATGGTTTTAAAAGTTTTAGAGAAAATAAGCGAATAACAAACTTGTCGCAATTGAAGTAATGAGAAGAAATCGCAGTAATTTAGGAGAGCGAATTGAATTTCAGGTGGCAGTGAGCAAATTGTCAGCATGCTTTAAAATTTAATAATGTCGAATCAACAAACAGAGCGGCTGCTAATGCAACTACTATAATGAAGAAGATTACCGATGAGCGAATAATTAACTTTTGAAAAATGGAAACATTTCTGTTTCGAAAATAAAAATATATTTAAGTTATTATATGATTTATAACAAGGAAAAAAGACAGAACCAACGGAATCCAGAATCAATTACTTGAATAACTAATTAATCTCGATTATTTATAATTTGAAATACAATTTTTTCTTGATTTAATTGAAAAATAAGTTTTCAAACTGATATAAAATTAACTATAAATAAATTTCTAAAGAGACGGAAACATAAAATTGGAAGTATTGTTCCATTAGTTATACTTTATGATGTATAGGATCTTTAAAATCTAAATATTTAAGCAAATCATTTTATCCCCACTGATAGAAAAAGTGATAAGTGAAGCAATAATTCCTTTTTAGCAGTAAAAATCCAAGATAAATTAAAGCAGGTCATGGTTCATTAATAATTAATAGGATATAACGCTTTAAGAAAAAATGGAGTACTGCTACTATATGCAGTTTTTTTGAAATTTTTTGAAATTTGTGCTCAAAATAAATTTGTAAAATTTGTATTCAGTTTAGAAAGCTCATAATTTAATTGCTAATTATAACAAAGGATAAGTTGCAAGAAATAACAATTCGTCGTTAAATTTTATAATCATTATGAAAATAATCATAAGTATCCAACGCTTTTAATGGATTAAATATCAGCCTATTCTTTCAGTTAGATTTTATTTTAGAAAATATCACAAACTATTTCAATTAAATTCAAAATTAAAAATCTTATCACACGTGTTAATTATTTATTTAATTCTTCATTAGTTATAATATTTTATAAGCTAAGTTGACTAATTATTGAAAAAAATATGACAATTGCAACAAACTGTCATTCAAGATTTTCACTAAATGATAAATATTTTTGTGAATATTAGCATATCTGCAAAATTTATATAGAAATTGACAACAAAATATCATATCAATAACAGAATAATATAAGCAAAAAAATATATAAAATTTTTCTGAAGTATGTATAATCATTTATTCAAAATTTTTCTGAAGTATGTATAATCATTTATTCACAGTTCACAACTAATTTTTGAAATTTAAAAAAGATGAAGTAAAAAATTAAAGAGTGGATAGAATTTTGAATAATATCGAACAAACAGATAATATGTCGTAACGTGGCATGACGTGAATTTAAAAGTTTTAAAGAGTTAGTAATAAACAAATAACTGAAAAAGAAGCATATGACGCAAAACAGATAAAAAAACGATGTAAAGAAAAAATAAGAAAATGTGGCCTGATAGTTGCTCTTTCAACAAAACAAATCAATATCCGCTCATAAAGTTTTGGACGAATGTTTGCTTTTCGTTCCGCAAATTTCCAGCAATAGATTTAACTATGTTTTTCAAGTTCAATTTATCAATATTCAAAAAGTGTCATCAAAGATCATAGAATTAAAAGAACGAAAAGAAAAAATTAGCAAAATAGTTTTGTATGTTATTAATATTGAAATAATATGAATGTTATCATTTTCTTCCTTGCGTTATTTTGTTTTTAATTGTTGAAATATATTCAAAAGTTTGTTGTCTGATTGTATTGTTCTAATTGTTTTACAATAGGTAATAGTTGTACTTTTGTTTCGAGAATTTTTTAGTATTTTGATAATTCTGTGATAGTTTATCGTAATGAATCAAATTCTAAGCAATTACTTAAACATAAAATTCATTTTTCTTTTAGATATTCAAATTAAGAGAAATTTAAATAATTTGAGACTTAAATTTCGTTTTTGATTTGTTTTATTATTTCTCTCGTAATTGAACTCGAATAATATTTCTCGAGTTACATTCCCGCATGAAGTGAAGGAAAGAAAAAAATAAGAAGGTAAAAGTAAACAAAAAGTGAAACTATTTTAAAGCTTCCGGTCGATGCACGCAAATACCTTATGAAAATTTAAATTAAGGAAAAAATTGCGGAAAAAAAGTTCGTCCAAAGAGAAACAGAAAAAAGAAAAATTATAAACTTCAAAAAAAGAAATAGCTGAACTTACTAAATGTCCGTTAATCAATAATTAGCTTGATTTAATTTTCTCGATTCGATCATTTCTTTCTTTTATTTACCAACTAATTGAATACTTAAAGTGCTACGCAAATTCGATATTTGTTATATAAATTATCTAAATCGCTACAAATTTGCATATGATGGTGAAAATAAGAAATCAATCATGTAGAAATGAGAAGCGTCGAGATATATTTTAGTTAAAATTATTTTCTTTAACTCAATAAATTTTCAAAATAGTTTCCAGCATTTTTTGTTATTTTTTCATGTATTGCTTTTTTTTTCATATATTTTCATGGATATATCGTTCTATCACAGAAAGCTTCCTTAATTAAAATTTCTGGAAATAAATTTCTTCATAATTGAATTAATTATATATTTTACATTTCTTTTTTTTTAATTTTTAATATCAAATTTTCAAAGTTTCAGCATTTTTACAAACAATTTTTTTCTGACAATTAAAATTCAAGAAGCTGGTGACGAATATAAGTTGCTAATTTAAATATTAGATTGAATGTTTTGATAAAAAAAACTTTTTATACAATATTTAAATTAAAAAAACTATCATATAATGCCTATTTATGATAACTTATTGAACAATATTTTGTTTAGGCAATCTGAAATATTCATCAATTATGTGCCAATAAATTTTCATATTTGCAACTAAAAATCCTAGAATAGTTTGAATTGTCATTTATTAAATTTAATTCTTCACATCGCTTAATTAAAGTTTTATATTCATATATTATATTTCCATTACTTCATGACTTGAGATACAAATTATTTAAATGAATAATAAAAACATTACCTCTTGCATAGTCCAACCATATGTTATAGATCCATTGATCACTAAGACATCACAAAACTCTCCTTCAAAAATCAGCTATTAATCTCTTCCTCTCTAAATCATCAAGAGCCAGAAAGCTATTTGCAATTGCTGGAGTAGGAACTGTTTCAAATGTATCTCTACTCAGTTTCGAGTAAAGACCTTCAATATCAACCCTGATATCGTCCATCTTATAACCAAAAGCACTACTACCAGCCATAAAAGAAGCTTTTGATAAATTCTTGTAGATTCATTGATCTTTGTTCTTGTCACTTGTTTATCAATATTTTTAGGTGTAATTTCGTCAAAAGTATCCTATTTTCTTTTTTTATTTATACCGTTTATTTTATTTTGATATTTATTTTTGTAAATTAACTATGTTTAATATTATGAGATGCATCAACAATAAACAAAGACGAAAAAAATCGATAACAATCAAACATTATTTAAGGAACAAGTACGATATTCAAAAATAATTTAAATAAATAGAAATTAATTCCTCTACAATTGATATTCATAATATCATTTAAATTATTCATATTCATTCTTCGAAAGTTAAGAATCGAAATATAAAATTGCTAAAAATTTATATCACACGTAGACATGAAACATATATTCTTGATATGAAACATAAAAATATATACTGCATTCTCTGCAATATAATTTCTGTTGGATCATTTCAGATGATTTAGAAGTGATGCTCGCAACTTTTATTCTGTTCATCTTCTCGATAAATATTGTATCGAATCTCACTACAAGCTGCTGATCGTTCCGAATAGCAAATGGGAAAATGTATTCCGTCTCCTACATGCGAATCTACCGGAATGCCCATAAACCCCAACCAAATATGGCACGCAAATTACGATATGTTCCCATATTATAATCGGCATTTGTATCTCCGCTAAAAATTTATTAAATCATAATTTCAATCTCTTGATTCACATTAAATACTGGCAATTATTGAATATATGAGAATGAATTATAAGATAGGTAATAATTTTAAATGATTAAATAACAAGAATACATGCATCGTAAATGCATATAGATATAGGCATGAAAACGTATCCATGACATATGCATAAGATAGATATTGTTATCTCGGTATAATTCATCCTTTTCATTCCTTCCAAAATTTCAAACATCCCAACGGGATATTCAAGAAAAAATATCCATTGGGGCATTCAAATTTAAATCAAACTGTTCCCGATTTTTCAAACTTAGATTTAATATTTTACGGTTTACTTTAAATTTAAATTTTCTAAAGAAGAGTGGGAAAGAAAGGGAATAGCAGATAAAGTAAAAAGTAGAAGAAATATCACACAATATTATACTATAAGTCACGAATTTATTGGTTACATTGAAGTCTGCGAAAAGTTTTGGCCTTGGCCTCTTCGCTTTCTATGAATTGCAGCTTTGGCATAATTTTCATGCTGAGCTTGCGAATAATCTCTTATCATATTATTTTTAAATTTGAATATCCATCTTTAAATATTGTATTTTTTTGTTTTCGCAAAGCATAAATTAAAATTTTTGCGAATAAATATGTACTATATGTATAGAATAATTTTGTTTAGAATTTCATTTCCAATTAATTTGTATGAATTCAAATTTTGAAGTAAATATTCTGACAGAAATATACTTATAAAACCAAAATAACAGAAGCATTTCTATTTTTCTCTACGAAATTGTATAACCTCATAAGACTAGAATATGCAAATATTTTTACCGAATATTTGGTGGTTTTGCTTGTTCGCAAGTAGTTTCATTAAGCATCGCAAGTCTCATATGATAAATGAGAAGCTCTCCAAGTGGATAATAACCAAAAATAGCGAATAATATAATGCATAAAAAGACGCAAATAAAATTAACAATTTGTTCTGTCCATTGTTGTCGCACGAAATAGCGAATGATGCATTCGATACTTGTCAACAAAGCCCTAAAATAATCTTTTCAATAATCAAATATTTCGACTCCTATATAAAAGTATTTATAGTCGTTAGAGAAAATTTTTAAAAATTCAACGAAAAAACAATACTAACAATAATTGTTGTTTCATTTTTAAAAATATAAATTTAAAAAAATTTCTTTCAATTTATAATAGAGATGATGATGGAGTAATTGAAACGAACCAAGCTAATAAAATACAACCATAGATGAGATAAAGTATAAAATATTTATAATTGTTGAATGAGACACATTTATTGATCCATGGACAATGATGATCGTATTTAACAACGCAGAATCCACATGAAGAGCAATGATGACTTCGATCAGGTTTGATAAGCGAACATTGATAACAGTATCTTAAAGTAAAATTTAAATAAAATTTAATTCCCGCAAATTTCCTAAAAATTTTCAGATTTTTAATTTGAGAATACACATTTGCAAATTCTTAATTAATAAAAATGATCATAGCGAAAGATATATGTTTTGATGATTTCATCGTCTCGCTTCTGTACTTCCATTTTTTACTAGTAGAGCATTTTTGCAACTTTTTGAACTTTCGAGAGAAAGTGGTTAGTAATAGAAAAAATCATTCGCTTCTTTATGTTGGAAAATTATTTATAAATTTTCATTGTTTTCGAACTTCAATTTAAAAAAATAACAATAAACATGGGAATTAAAGTACCTTAGACGATTGTAATTATCCACTTCAACGAAGCGCAATCCCTTATTTTCGGCAAAACTATTCAAAATATCAGATTGACTTTGCATCTGTTCACTGGTAGATGTGTCCGGGAGATATCGGTCTTCCTTGAAAGGTGTCACTGCTTTTATCCTTTCATCCGTTTCCTTATCAGTCTGAATGTACATGAATTAATCTTTTGAGATTTACCTTATGCTATTACTAATTTAATTAATGAATTTATGAATGTTCGTCGAAGTTTAAAATATAGACCTGAAAATATGAAAAAAATTTCGAAATATTGCAAAGATTTTGCAATATTTTTTTGCAACATTATTATAATTTATAAAAATAAAGTCACATAAACATTATAATTTAAATTTAAATCACTTATTTTTAGATGAAATATCACTTTTAAAGTTTCTAATTCAATGTCACTTCTGCATTTGATATGCTATTATTATTAGATGACATTAAGATAAATAACAACAAACAAACAGTAATAGATGAATAATTTAAAAACAGGTTGATTTTAAAAAGCATACAAAATATTGGATAGGTACTCGAGCTGTTGGTGTAATAATTGACATTAGAAGAGACCAAAGCATCATGAAGAGAATCACATTGAAAACAATTAAATAAATTGTAATTTGAGTGGTATTTGTTAAGAATTGGAAACAAGTGATCCATGTGTATACATAGTATCTGTAAAGTTACCTAATTTTAAAAAATTTTTCAGAATTATCTCTTCAGATATTGACCAAAATTTAAGTAATTCTGACGAGAACTTTCTGTACTCTTTTAAAAGTACATCATAATCTACGATATTCTTGACCTATAACAATCATTATTTTAACAGTTTGTATTGGAATGCTTGGAAAATAATTCAATAAAATAATGATTTGATTCTTTAAAATTCTTTTGAAAAAATTAAATATTTTTGTTTAGAAAAAACTAAAAAAAGCTTAACATTGAGAAACTAAAACTTATACCAAAAACATTTATTTTGCCTTTAAAAGATTTCAAATAAAAAAATTACTTAAAACTATCGGAAAAAAAAAATAATATTTGCTAATAATAAAAATAATATTGTTCATTTAATGATATTGTAGATTAAAAAATATCAGAAGTATACGAATAGATGAAAATAAGAAGTTGAATAACGAGAAGTGCATTTAATGATAAATTTAGGACGAATCCTCGAAATGGATGCTTTTGCGATAATTTCGCACAAAGACATAAATTTTTGAATACCACGACATCACTCAATCTAAAGTATTTTTTCTTTTTAAGGCTTAGTTCTTGAAAAAAAAACTTTTAAGCGATGAAAAGAGGAAAGAGTCGAAACAATCTTATGATTTGAAAAATTCATATCTATTTCGTTTGCGATGCAAAGGTGAAGCGTATTATCACATTGAAATCTGCAGTTATGAAGAACAGTCTAATTGAAATATGAAAGAGCTTATGAAAGATTAGAGAGCAAACATTTGGTAGAATATATTAAGCAGGCTACCAAAAATTACAACTGACTAAACAATGAGCTGTGAAAATGATAAAGTTTTTTTTAAAACAATTTTTAATTTTACGCAAATATGCAATTTCGTTTTAAGATTTTATTTCTTTATCATTTAATATTGTTTTTTATAGCCATATAATTGTTAAGTGTTCGGGAAAAAAATTTCAGTCGAGATTTGTTAATTTTTGGCTTGAGAAAATATTACGAAATATCTCGATAAAAAAATTAATACAACAATTTCAGACAAAAAAACAAATTTGTTGTTTGATATTTCTTGAATAAATAATCAATATTATTGGCTCAGGAAGATAAGCTAAATTCTTAATGGCTTGGCAGTTATTATTTATTTTTTCTTCAAAGGAAAAGTTTATCAAATTGGCAATATGCAAATTCAATAAAATTATTATTTAATTATCGTATACCTCAAAACATTTAAATGCCCCTGTTAACTTGAACTGATAAAAAAAAGCTAAACGTCTCGGGAATATTATAAATCGAATTTTTAGTTTTCGTAATTAATCAAATGCATGAATTTAGTTAAAACCAATATTTAATTAAAATTTGCTCATATTGTTTCATGATAATTATTTATATCAAAGTGATTCGTTTTAATAAAAATTTTTTTTCTTCGTGTTTTGTTATCTTCAAAATCTGTTATAATGTTATTTTTTCAAAGATTTTTGTGGTTATGGAAGTTCGAATTGAATTATTTCCAATTAAAATTATATGAATATTATATGAAACGAATAAATGATTATTTAACTTATTCACAAATTCATAATTTCGAAACGCCGAGAAAGGAAACGAGAATTGAGAACAGAAATGTTCTTTGATTACTTTTTCAAAAGATGTTAGATTGACTAGAAATTATTAAATTAATTTTTAATTTTATCTTTGATGCATACAAGAGTATACAACATTAATATTTTGTAATATAACACCTGCAGTCAGAAATTAAATAGGCGAAAATGCTTTCTTATCAGCTCAGGCGTTTAAAAAATATTCGTGTGATCAGATTTCGAACTAAATTTCAATCGATAACTCTAGAGATATGTATAAATTGATTGCAATATTGCCTCTAATAAACATGGTTATTCGTTGTAATTGATGTCATATCTCTTTCAAAAATTTTATCAAATATTGGAACGAAATTTTTATCGCTTAACTTTCATACTGTTAAAATTCAATGTTCAACAAGTCCTTCCGTGATATTTTACCACTTGGCGTTTTTGGTAATCGATTTACTGTTTGTATTCCGCCACGTAGTTGCTTATACGGTGCTACTCGATCTACAGTAATTTAAAATTATTTATTGGTAAAGACAGTCGAAATTAATTAATCAAAGAAGTAAAATTACAGAAAATTAATTATTAACTTGAAAATTATTTAGACTAGCTTAAATCACTACAGTATAGAATATGATAAATTGCTGTATTTATATAATACAACCTGGCGAAATATTGATAAGATTATTTGTAAATAATATGTGCAGCTTTGAAGTAAACCAAACTTAATTAAATGCAAAATTCCTATAAATTTTACGGCAGATATTTAAAATTCATGTAATCATTGTATATCAAACTTTGATGACTGAATTTCTTTATTTCTAACAACTTTCGTACTGAGATTTTAATTTTATATTAAAAAAATTTCTAACCATTCACATATTTGATAAGATCTTTGACCTGGAAATCAGTTGCTTCATTATTTGCCAGCACAACGAATGCTTTTGGAATCTGACAAACAAATTATTCTTCATGATTCAAGATTAATGTACAAGTGATTAACTTATCATTTTTATCATTCAATTCGGCAAACTTTGCTAGCCTATTAAAAAATGGAATTTAAATTTAAATTCTTATTTTTATACATGCAAGTTTAAATTCTTATTTTTTATTTTTAATGGAATGTGAATTTTGCTAACTTCAAGTTTTCGTTTCCAACTTTATTTTAAGTCATTTTTAAATTATATGACAACCTGTCCATGATCCTTATCCGATATACCGACAACAGCTGCATCATTGACATTCTCGTGATATTTCAAAATATCCTCCTGAAATTTATATGTTAGCTTCAAACCAGTAATTAGATTAATTAAAAGGTAATCTTACTCAATATTTATTAGATAGGAATGAAAAATGGACAAAACTATGCGAACCAATTCATTTGGTGACACTTGCATGCCATTTACTTTGATCAAATCCTTCTTTCGATCCACGACAAAATAAAATTTTTGGAATCAAAATACATCATATCACCTGAAATAGAAATATCATGTGCTATGGCTTGGGAAAGAATCAGATGTAATAACGTTCGAAATAATGTCGATAAACTAGTACTGCAATCGTTTTAATATAATATTTAGGAACTATTTAACAGATTTTCACGGAAATATTTACATTCAATTTGGATTAGAACTTTTTGAATTTTATAATTTTAATTCTTACATTTCCGATTCTAAATAATTAAAATTGACTCAAATTAGTAACGAAAAGCCACAAAAGGAAAGTGAATTACCAGTATGTAGCCATTTATTGTTGTCAATAACCTTTCTCGTTTCTTCTATATCGTTCAGATAACCTTTCATGATGGTTTCCGATCGTAGCAAGAGCTCCCCAGGTTTCCATGGTTCGTTTTGAATTGCACCAGTTTCTTCGTCCAGTAGCTGTAGTATATATACAAAGTGAGATATTTTGCTATCAAATTCGAAAGATTAATTTATTATTGCTAAATTATAAACATTTTATCGAAATTTAACTAGTGACCATAGCTTCGAAACCGGGCAGCAGTTTCCCACAACTTCCCAGATAACTGTCATCATCGATTGGTGTGTCCAGTGGTGTTATATGACTTAGGGCTACTAATTCTGTCATACCGTAACCTGAAATTGAACATGATAATCTTGAAAATCGGAAATAAAACAGTGATGAAACTTGCTAAGATGATGGTATAAAGCCATATCAATTTATGCTATGTAGTTACAACCAGTATAATCACTTGAATATTTTCATTTTCAATAAGTCATAATGCATATTCTCAAATCTTCTACATACACGCAGAATGAAATACCTTGTATTAGATTAATCACATGAGGGAATTTTTTCAGAAATCGTTTACTCAGTTCTTTACCCAAGGGAGCACTACCACACAAGACAGTAGTTAATGATGATAAATCCCAGCACTTAGTTACAATTTCGTCTTGACAAAGATTCTCTAGTATTGCCGGTACCACGTTTAGTGTATCGATCTGAAAATAATCTATGTGATAGTTGTATTCCGAAAGCTAAATATGTATACATAAATAAGCTGTTTTAGATAATGGATATAATGCAGTGGAGAGAAAAATTGATTTCTTTAAAAATAAGGAAAAAGTAGACAATTAAGATCAAAGGTGAAATTTATTACAATCATAATGGTAAGTAAATGAGATTTATTCGATATCATAAAGTATCTTTAGAATAATACTTTTAAATGATATATTCCTTCAAATATTTAATGTAAAATTAATCTTTGAAAAAATTTAAATAATACCTTATAGTTCTCAATGTAATTTAGCATTATTACTGGATGGAAAAATTGCATTATAATAGTTTGATGTCCTTCTAGTAAACAATAACATAATGCCCAGAATCCGGAACCATGATAAAATGGTAATGCGCCAATAGTTACACGTTGACGACCTTCCGATAGTTTATCGAATAAAGCACTGAAATACGGATAGCATATTTAAATCTAGTACATAGCAAAAGAATTTCGCTTTTTTAAAAAGTAGAAAAATAAGAAAAAAGCAGAAAAGTGATAAAAAGAAGAAAAGGAAATCCTAACGATAGTTTTTTTGAATAAGAAGGAATTGGAAGTTATGAAGATGATTAAATCTGAAAAAAAAGATGGATGGAAATTATTTATAGGAAACAATGAATTGATACGAATTTACAATTTTGCAAGAAGCACAGAGAGGAAATTTAAATTATGCTTAATATGGATAATATTCATTAGCATACTTTTTGAGAACAGCAGTTGAAGTATTGAAATTACGATGAGTTAACTGAACACATTTTGGTGATCCAGTAGTACCACTACTAAAAGGTGTTAGCAATATGTCATCCAGCATAATATCTTCTCCATCAATGGAATTAATCAAATTTTGTTCTTTCTTTTTGATCATACTATCGAAATCTTTCCCAAACTGAATCAAATGCTTGTCCAGTATTATTAACTGAAATGGAACGGACATATCTAAAGGAAAAAATATTCAATAATTTATCTAAATTGTATTAAATTTATAGAAAATTCTGTTTGTGATTTTCTTTTATGGTTTAATCGATTTTGCGGAACATATTTCTCGATAACGTTCCGATGTAATCAATAAAAGACGAATCATAATATCAGTCGTAAATTAAAATTCCATCAACATGAAACGGTTAACAGTTCAGCTCAGTTAATTTCGGTTTCAATAATGTGACTTTTGCTTGCAAAAAGCTTTTAATACTGGCCGTATCGTAATAGTAGTACAGTGATTGAAGTAAGCTTTTGAAAAAATCAATTTGTTCAATAAAAAAATTCAAATCTTGGGATTTTGGAGAGCAGTCGAGAAATAGCTGTTGATTTAGTTTGATAGGCTGTATTCTTTTGCTATTTCGCATATCCTTTTTTATGTGAAATGAATCATTTGCATAATTTTCATTGAAGAAACGCAACTTTACGGTGATTTATCAATTATCAACAAAAAAGATATCGTAAGATAAAAAATAAGAACCTCGCATTTCCCAGCAAAGTTGACGGCGATGTGATAATTTTGGGATGAAACAATAAGAAATTTGGCATTTGTTAATTTTAAAACTTTTTCCAATTCATCTAAATTTTCTTTGCATCATATTATAAAAAATAAATTAGTATTTAAATGAATATATATTTGAAGTTTATCAGATTTTATCCTTCATCCCTCAAGTAAATCAATCTAATTTATAGGACCAAAAATTTGAGACTTTTTGTGGAAAAAATTTGAAATAAAAAATATCGCCTGCTTCAACTACTCTCATTTATTGGCTGTGCCTCAAAAATAAATTAGCTTTTTATTTCGCATTGATTGCAGAAGATAATTGACTTAATTTTTGCATATTTTAAGAGACTGAAGATTTTCATCAAATAGAAATCATACATGAAAATCTTATTCATTAAAGATATCCATATATTTAGAATTCCGTATATTTTAAAACATTACGTTGGGTAGATTCTGGATGAATACTCGATATAGAACATCCAAGTAGCGCACTACCCAGGAAGATAATAGCATGCTGATAACAGTTTTCCAAGCATACCACCACAATATCGCTTTTTTGGCACCCAATAGTTTGAGGGCACCTGCGAAATTGTACGACTTATTTCGAAGCTGACTGAATTTCAGATTAACACCAGTACGTATATCTGTCTGTAAACAGTTCAATTTCATAGTTATAACAAATTTCCACTTTATGTCCCCTCGGCAATCTTTTTCTTCTTTACTATTAATTACTTGACTTCTGATCTATCGGCATTAAGCTTCTACCTAGTATTTTCAATGATAAATTTATATTTTCGACATTCAGTACTTCAATTAAAAATCTGTTAGTGATGGCTTTAAAATAGATCGCTAAAAAGAACAGAATTATCTAATAAGGACGGATGGATCATCTGGAATAAAACATTCACTATTAAATCATTCGACTTAAATTTGACAAGTAAATATGTGGATCAAAAACAATTTAAGGAAAATTACTGAATTCTTAGAAATACTTTACTTGGTATTATCCCATTAATCCATAACTAAATGAATAATGAGAAGCACAAATTCTTATTTACACTTACATTCACTAAAAGATTTCTTCCCAACTTAGTCTTAAATCCAGAAATTTTAAAAAATTAAAATCAAAAATTATACTGAATACAATGCAAATTTAAAGAGAGGAAATTTTCAATACTTTACATTCAATTCCCTTACCTTACATAAAATGTACAAAATTGAAAACCAGTTGCATGAATATTTCATATATATAACTTCAATTACGCTAGTATAAAACCAATAATATATCACATCGCCGATACACCTTAATTATGCTTAAAGCGAAATCAAACACTTCAGGTAACACATACCAATGCTATTCTGTCACCATATTGTATAGCAGCATCGAGAATTTGTAGATGGAAAAGCTGATCGCTGACAAAAATCATTGTATGCATTATCATACGATGGAATCAGGAAAATGTGATTGTAATTATCATGGAAAGGAGGAGACGACTACTAAAATTACCATAAATGGGGCTAATTTTAGACTGATATCAAAACGCCAAAATCTTCTTGATCCTGACTTTGATAATCAAAGTTCATATCTATTTGCTTTTTAGAATCATTGAAGCAAAAAATACAAGTATTTTGCCAATAAAAATTACAGAATACAATTTTCTTTTATGCTAATGAGACTATTCATAAGTTTTTTAAAATTTTTATTGCTTTTTAAATTTGAAGATTTCCGAGACACAATCCATTTAAAGGAACAAGCACATGAAAACTTACCAAAAATTTGAACTCAACAAATACAAAGAATGGAAAATTACAAATTGAAATAAATTTCGACATATTTCGAAATACAACGAAAAGAATATTAGAATATGATTTAACACGCAAGAGTAACAGCCATCCTCGATATCATCTTTTCGTTTGTGGTATAGATGGCTGCACCAAATGCATCACATCAGCAAAACGCACCATATGAGGTACCATTTCTACAAGAATTTTTTTCGACTAATTTATTACCCAATCTCTAACCTATAAAATAAGACAAACGTTTTTATAGTGAGAGAACTTTCATAATTAATGCAGCTTTTTAATGGCACAATTCCTCATGTGCAAAATTTGAATGCCAGCAACATGATTCTTGGCGTAAAAAATCTAAATGTCAGATAGTTTTCGTTTTCTTTGAGCTATTTTCTATCCATTTATTGTTTCATACACTATCAATGAACTATTCTAAAAACAATAAAATATCAAGTTTAACACAAACCATGCAAGAATTCGAGTTTATCATTGTCTTGAATATAATCTGCCAAGTGGGAATATTCAATACATTTTGGTTTGTCATTTGATTCATATGATTCTTTTGCCAATTTGCATACAAAGAGTTCCTGCAAATAATGAGTTTCCAATGAAAGGTAATGTTGCATAATATCAAAGCTATTTACGTTTGAAAAGACAGGATCAAATCACGTATAGCTCAATTCTGTGCCGCTTATTCAAACTAATCAGCATCTTATGCCATTCCTTTAGTTTTTTTAACAATTATAAATAATACTTTGTAGAAGCTTACAACTGCATTTTAGTTTACTTTATTGGCTTACATATGAATGATTTAATATGACGCCAAACGAAAAAGCTTTAAATTAAACAATGCCCTTTCATATCCTGATTAATCACTCGTTTCTTTCCTACATCTTAAACCAAATATTTACAATATCTAAAGCTTTAGTAATAACGCTTACGGCAGCTTTGGTCATAGCGAATAAACCTTCACTAGAGATCGGTACTTGCTCACCGCCACTTTGCATGATTGTTCTAACTCGTGCAAGAGGTAATTCATGCTGTGCATTCAACACTGATAGTGATGACGACGATGGTGCTTCATTTTCCGAATGAGAGCATTTTCGAAATGATACTAACAATTGATCATCATCGTGGGAATCGCCGTCTTCGTTCACCGCCATTCTTACATCCGTGAATCACGAGAAATCTACAGCTTTGAAGTACCTTAGCATATATGATAAGTTCATTAGGAGTGAAAGTAAAAACTGAAACATCAAATAGATGTTTCGATTAACAGTACCGTTACAATATTGAGGACACAGCTCTCGAAAATTTTCCAGAAAAGTTTCAATTTAAAATTTTGGAGAAGTAACATCTCATCCGTTTTGTTGTTTACCCTTATACTTCGTAATAACTCATAGCAAACAGCAACAATCATTACCTTTTCTATTTCAAAATATCGCGATCCCTTTGCTCCTAATCCCTTCTTAATTTTAATTTTAACAATTAAAGTAATTGTCACAAACTTTTTGGAGTATATACTGCATCATGCAACAAATCTTATTCAAAAATTATAACATTCCATAAAAGGAACAATTTATAAATTTATAACAAGAGAAGCTAATAATCATACAAGTTGACAGAAAAATAATTTGACTTGCCATAGGCACGACTTTTTCAAAATATGCTCACAAATTATTTCATACATGAAATTAAGGACAAGCAGCAGTTTCTTATATCACAGGAAAAAATTTTTTTATATCACACGAATAAAATCAACAAAATCCCAATAACTAAGTCCAAAGATGTATCAAAATTACCTTATATCTTTCAAGAAAATATCGAATTTGAACTTGCAATTTCAAGACTCATGAACATCCACATTTTTACAGCCAGATATAATTATCACGACAGTATTTTTTTTGCTACTAATAACTTGTATACATATTTGTAATCAACAATATATGACTTATCAAATCAATGAAAATCTAGAAAACCTCATCTTTTGATCGTATTATTTAAAAAGATATTATAAAACAAGTCAATATCGAACTAAAATTATGGAACACAAGGAAGCATAGCCCAAAACTAGCTGAATCAAACAATTTCTAACAAATTTCGTCAAATTTTCGAATTTTTGTAGTAACACATTTATGCTCGTACTAACAATTGAAGGCAATCACAGAGACGAAAGAGGGAAGGATTATATCTATTCCACAAATCGGATAAAAATTCATTCCTGAGTTGGAAAGTATTCGTTTAATGTATGATCTGTTATTTATGTTATCTTACAATTACATGCAATGACAAAAAGGAACTTTAAGTTATTACACACACTGAAAATGTATTGTTAACCGTTTTGGCCATAAACGTATACACTTCGAAGAATCCATAAATTTTCATGGAATAGTAGAATGTCTGTTCATTGCATATTATGTTTTTCAAAGCGTTGTTTGTTCTCCATCCTGAAATAACAATAAGTTAAAAATCAAATTATAAATGAAAATAAAAGAATAATGTAACAACAACAGAATTTTTAGAGAAAATTGAAGATTCTGTATTTTGTAGCATAATTTTCACTACATTCAAAAAGGATGGATATATTCATAACTTAAATTGATCCACACTAGAATATACAAACACATCAATTATTACATTAGCTGAAGCATAAATAAATCGCCAGAAGAATTAAATAAGTTGAAACGGGCATACTCTCAGAGATAACAAAATAATATCTTCTTTAGACATCTGATCGGATCCTACATTTCTTCTTACATCTGATTTAATCCGTTCGGTTGTAATGTTGAAATCTGTAGTTAGCATAATAAAAGTAATAACATAAGTCCGTATAAAAAAGATACTGAATTACAGATCAATACTAGCTTATATTAATCAGTTATGAAATCTGCTTAGCATAAGTTGATCTGAACTTGATCTATCCAATACATATCCGTATCATGGGATATTCCGATAGTTGTATTAGTATTCCAAGATATCAATAATACGGTGATCACTGTATACTTGACCACTGATTTAAATATTTTAAGCATAATTCGTAATTGTTTTGCAGCTACACACATTGATCTTGACAATCTTCCAAAGTTACACTAACCAAAATGCTGTGAATTTTCTGCAAACTCTTGCTTTCGTGTTCGTTTATTGCGGTCATCAGCTATTTCCTTTTCACCTTCTACAAAGCTAGCACTACTAGCCGGCAAAATCGTGCTATTATTGTCACCATAGTTTACATTATAGCAGTATTTCGAATCCTAAATGAAAAGGCTAATTCTGAATTGGAAACAGCAATAAAACAAAACTATAGTATGAATAGCATGTAAGTATATTTTTATTTACTCCATTAATTGTCCAACTGGAGAAGAAAGCTTATAAGAAAAAGTAATATGTAAGCAAAGATGGCCATCAAATTTTCATATTCGTTCATCACATTTAAATAAAAAACACTATGCATTAAACTCACACTTAAATTTCCTTCTAAAATGATTGCCTGTTCGTCACCTGCCATAGTAAGTTGACCAGTTTCAAATAGATGCTGAACGCTTTCGATATCATCAAACTGGATTTGTACCTCCTCATCCTCTCCTAACTCGATCTTAAATTATAGAACATTAAAAGCAGAAATTTTTGGATCAAATGAAATACATGGTAATGATGATAGTATAATAAAAATTACAAAAATGGATACTTTATTCTATTGCGGTGCAATAAATTTAGTAAACATCCATAATGAATTTCATATATGATTAACAATTTGCATTCCCCACAGAAAAAAGATTCACAACAGTCTTTTGAACCGGTCAATTTCCCACCTAATTTATAACAGTACATTCTCAACTAATCTGGAATTAAAATTTAATGCAATTTTGAACACTGTACTCCTATTCAGAATAAGATACTAGGAGTAGCTAATAAGATGAACCGATGTTCAAAAGAAAATTTCAAAAAAAAGAGTGCAGATCTTACTCTGAAATTCATTTACAAACGATGACAAATTATATCCAATAGTAATTACTGATATACTACTCTCAGAAATAAGGAATATCTCAAACAACTAAAATGATGACATGAATACAATGTCTATTAAATAGCTGAACAAGAAGTATTTTTACACATACAACTTCTCCATTTTCATCGATGAATATCTGATTTCCATCAGCATCCTCATCAATACGACAAACGCGACGGATAACAGGCTCTGATGTTGCCACTGACTGGAATATTTGAAATAACATGGAAAGTAAAAGTCTCAAACTAGAAACTGTAGCAAAAAATGTTTAATGATGTGAGAATAGTAACTGGATTTAAATTTCATTTCAAAACGAATATAAATCCTTTATTACTATAACAATTTCGATCAGTAACCTAAGCTTTAAGAATGATTCCAGTCATTTTGCCTAATTAATTATTACTGGTCTGCCAAAGGTCATATTCACTGGAAAAATGCAATATATAACGATCACAGAGAAATCTTTCAATGCCAATGAAAATATGCTACAGTGGTACTCATTCTCTACTCAAACTGATAACTATTGCAATATATGAACAAAATCTATTTGGTCATTTTTTCCATATATGAGTAATGATTTCAAAACCGGAGTCAGATCTTCCAATGGATGAAAAATACGAAAGCCACAAGTGAAAACAAAAATATACGCTAACTTAAGAAAAAAAAGCCAGCAAAATTACCTCTTGAACAGGTACTTCTGGTGCAAGTGTCGGAGGAGGTTCAACATTATCCGTATCATCTGTTTGCTTCAATGTATTTTCCGATTTGCTTCCGGTTTCTATAGATTTCAATTTTTTTATTGTCATTTGAAAATCGAAATGACTAATATTTACTGATGGGATTTTACTACAAACACTATTTAAGAATGTGCATAAGCGTACCTGCACAACGCTGCCTGGTAGGTACAGCTGCTTCTGCTTCTCTTTTCATGTCGTTTAGCAAATAATGACGCATTTCTGAAGGATGAACAGCTTTTATATGACGCTCGACAGCGCGCTCACCATAGAATACCACTCCTGTGTACAATAATGATGAAGGAAACAAGTTGACTAGGAAAAAAACTGTAACGGAATAAAAATAAGTATAAAATATAAATCTTTTACAGAATTAGTCTGCTATTATAAATAGAAGGAAGAAAAAGATAAATTGGAAGATATATGTTTACACTTAGTCCAGAAATATAGTCATACAGAATAAATCAGATAAGACGAATGCTGGCAAGGCTGTTGGACATTTCTCTGAAAACATATGCAACTAACCGCAGATGGGACATGATTTTCCGTTCGGTAAATCCGGCCGCATAACCATTAGTTCAAGCGGTGGTCTTGCGCGAACAGATACTACTGAGTAATCCGATATTTCACGCTTATTAGCAATCATTTTTTCTGTGCAGAAGACAATTGTAAATTCTTTTGCGCCAATGCTCTTACTGCACGACGCAATGCAAGGGCGTCAAACTACAAAAATTTTTAATTGACATGTTCAATAAGTTTTGGTAAAAGTTATTTTCTTCACGGAATGAGAATTCCACAGCAGATTGTTAAATCATAAAAGAAGTAGCACATATATTATTCTCGGCTCACTTCATTTGCTTATTAAAACTTATTAGCACATGTTTTCAATACAGTTATAACAATTATAGCCATACGCAGGAAGAAATGTAATTATTGTGTAGAATAAACTACATCGAAAACTAAATAAAATAAGATAAAGATAATCCGATGTGATCAACTAAAAGATCTTCATTTCCATTTGTACATGAAATTCAAAAAAATTTAGATCTTATTCAAATGAAGAGCTTAATACACAGGCCAAAAAGCAATATTCATAAACATATGTTAACTAGACACAACTTATTTACCTGCTCTCTTTTCTCTGGATCAATATATAACTTTGTATATGGACAAGAACGACGATAATGTGAAAGAAGATTATAATCATATTTGAAACGGTTGCCACACAGCACACATGGATGTGATCCAGTAGTGGCATGAAAACCCGCAATATGCCTTTCTAATCTGCAACATTCATTTGTTTGGATATATGCAATTTGTATGTGCTTAATTATGATTTAATACTAATAAAATAAAATGAAATTCAACGTGACATTTACCTTGCCATATTAACGAAAGTACGGGAGCATACAGAACATTGTACCATACCATGAGTAGAAGACCATTTTGTACGTACTGGGTTTGGTTCATTAGGACCTACAGAATCTCCAATAACCTATAACAATATTTTATGTTTAAAAGAATAATTCAAACTATGAACTAAAATAATTTAAAAGTATATAAATAAATTAAATTAAAGTAACCTGATCTAAATAACTCCATGAAACATTATGCCCCTCAGCATCAACTATTTCCGGTTCATCGCCAGCATCCAAATGTGTTAACATTTCATGAGATGGAAAACGACCAGCAATTACATCTTGTTGGTAATCAACCATTGATAAGTCCTAAAAATATCTTTAGCCATTAACATTATCACAGCTAAAACTTAACTTCTAAATGTCCTGGAACTATTTTTAGAAAGCACAAACAATAGTGAAATTAATATAATTTTACAATAAGCGATAGAACTTTTTTGGATTGCATATATTTATAACATATAATAAATTTTAAATATGATAATTAATTCCATCCAAATCCGCAAGTACTGACATACCTTGTCTTTATCTGAGGAAAGAAACAAATCCTGAGATGATATTACCTCACCATCATCTTCCTGCGAAACTATAATGTTTATTTATTAAACTCTAAGATTCAATGGCTTATTATAAAAAGTGAACAGAGTCAGTGCATAAAACAGATAATGGAGATCGATATGTCAAAACCGACAGGTCTTTATATAAGTTTAAATTTCGTAGTTATATCAGTTAAAATCAGAGAGAAATTTTTGACATTATTGAAGGAATTAGCATTCTAAAAGATGATCAAGAAGAATAATGAATAAATTCCATTGAATAGTCTTTACTAATTCGCTTGTTTGCGTTTGGAATTCAGCAATCACCCACAGTTGCTGTCTCACGTGTTTTGGTAAATCAATTGATTACAGTATAATGAAATATGAAACAAACTATTTCTTCTTTTTAATATTTCAAATCCTTCATTCCTTATAAAGCCAATCATACTACCAACATCAAGAAATAGTTTTCGAGGACAAGCTTATTTAAGTTACTCACCATTTCCTCTCATACAAAAAAGAATTGCTAACTTACTCCCACCAAATCGTTGAGAATATTCTTCACCTAATTCGCGCATTATATCCGCTACCATCTCCTTTAATGTCTCGTCATCCATAGATATATCTCGTGTGTCCGAAAGACGTGCCTAAATAAAAAATTGGCATTAATAAAAGCAAAAAACTGAAAACTGGGACGAAACTTTAATATTTAAATACAGAAAAATCAATTTTCATGTACAAATTGAAAAACACAATTTCTGATAAGCATATCCATCCCACAAACCTGTATTTCGTTACAATTGCTTCGCCAGTGTTTGATTAAACTGTAATGTTGACGAAATATTTGTCCACAGAGACTGCAAAAATGTTCACCGTTACCGCTTCGTGCATCCACAGGAATAATACCCCGATGCATAGCTACGTGCCATTGAATTACAGAGCCGGATATTTTCACACCGCACTGCTTGCATGGAACACCCGAATATAAACTACTTTGAGTATCTAAAGGGATGCAAAAAAATATAAGTGCAAAAATAAGACTGCTTTATCTTTAAGCATCTATCGACTGCTCAAAGTTTTTGTTTCCGAACCTTAAACAAAGGAATTAAACGCACCAATAAAAACTCGAAAATATATATATATTCATATTTTTATATGAAAAGAATACTCATATTTTTACAAGAACATCGTTATAGAGTACGTATTATTAAGCTTAGAGTATTTATAAACTTATATATTCTATACAACACTAATATTCCACATAAAAAAATGCTTACTTAAAGGAGCTTGCATATCGATGAGACCAAATGTATCCGATCGAAAGAGCAAATTTGGATTAATACCTATTTTCATCACAGGTGGTGGCGCTTCATCCGCTTTTTTCCTTGCAAATTTTAATACCATTGATCGTAAAACATTAACATCCATTGTCTGGATAAGAAATAAATTCTTTTTTAAATACTTTATAGGAAATTCATAAGAAATAAAGGAAATACATCATATTAACAAAATCAATGAAGTAAATTATTAAATTATAAACAAACCTTTCTTCTTTCAGCTGGTATCAACTCGCTCAGTTCATGACATGTTCGACGCCAATGATAAAACAGATTATATTCATATTTGTAGACTTTTTGACACAGTGGACATTGAAATGAACCGGAAATCTATTTTGGAAAATCGATTAAAAACAAGTACATTACTCACAGATTAAATCTGAGAATATATCATTAGTTCTATACTTTGTGTTAAGTAAATATACGTCGTTAAATTTTGAATTTCATCTTTTATGTCCAACCCAGTTTTACTTTTAAATATTTTATAGGAAATTTTAAATAAACAATAGATAATTTTTCAGAACAGTTCTAAAAAAGTTTTGATTATTCCATCTCTCATGCTAAGATGATGAGTCGGCAGTACAATTAAAGTCTTTGATGACGAGAAATTCATATATCGGTATTTTAATAAAACAAATTCTAACTGCCCAGCAAATCTCCAAGTTCGAAAATGTAATTAAAAAGAACCTGATGAACTGCTAAATGCCTTTCCAATCTAGCAGTATTAATGAAAGTTTGATCGCATTCCGGACATGAATAAGTACCGTATACACGATTTCTATAAATTAACAATAATAGATGCTTTTTGCTTGTATTAGCATAATAGAAAAGAAGGTCAAAATGGTAAATAGATACAACAGAGAACGCAACGAAATTGTCATTGATGTTAAGATGCGTCAATATTTATTTTCCATAATATTCAGAATATCAACTAAAATAATTCGCAATATCATATAGTAATACTTTAATAAAGTGGATTTGAAAAAAAAAACCTTCTATATCGTCCCAATTGATATGGTTCATAGCCAGCTGGGTTTCCGAACAACTGCTGCATAATTTTACCGTGTTTGTCAATATCTACGATTTCTACACCGTGATAAGAATCATTCGCTGAAAAAAACTCTTCAGTTCAAGTTAATATAATCACTAGAACAATAAAAACAAATATCACGTTGGCATTAAATCATTTCTATTATCTAATCGCTTGCTGATATGTTGCTAATTTCAGTTGATAAAATCGAAAGTTCCACTGAAAATTTTCTCTGATATTCTCATCATCCTTCATAAAGCAGTAACTGAACAGCAATAAAAGGACAATAAAAGCTAAGGCATTAAACTTTATCACATCCAATGTATTGGACTTCCAAAGCGACAAGATTTTTTTCCACTTATTATAAATATCACAAACATTTTTAAATATAATACACAACAGAATGCTTTGTAGCAGAAAATTAAATAAATCAAGAGCTCATAAATTACGTTTTCTCGAATGAGCAGATGAAAGCTCTGATTCACTGAGCTCATCTATTTCTAACAATACTGTTTCTGTACCATCATCGTTTCTCAAAATCTGGACATTGTCAACTTTTCCGATATCTGAAATATCGTTTATCTAAATCATGGATTAAAAATTAAATCTTTATATTTTAAACTAGATGAATTTATTACAAATTAAAGAAAAATTTGGATACCGCACCAACATCAGGTCCATTCAAGCTCAAGATCAGATAATATTCTTGATCATCTCCAATAATCACTTGTCCAATCGTGCTTTCTTCAATCAATTCCGTTTCCTCAACCTGGAAAAATAAAAATCTTGAATAAGTAATCTTAATCCTAAAATGTCGTGTCACTGGCAATTGTTGGTAGTCATTTACCTGAGATGAAATCATTAACCTATTTAGCAAATAACTATGTTATTAAGTAAATAATCATATAAACTCCTTTAACAAGCAAGAACGATTACAGTTAGACGGAAAATTAGATCTAATTATTTTACAAGTAACAAATAGAAAACTATTTCCCGTTTCATTTGGTTACTAGAAATAAATAAATAACTGAATGTTTAAAAAGCGAAACTTCGTTAAAGTTTTTGAAATACTGTCACCTCAACACTTTCGTGTGAAATATAAATACTTGCATCGATAGTTTTCGTAATACTATTCGTCCTTTGTCCGTCTTCCATTTCGTCCAGTGATCGACTATTACCATCTTTATCAGATGCTTCATCTATAAACGGATCAATATCCCTTAGTGGATTAAAAATGAATTGAAAAACTAAATTATGCCTTCTACACTTTTTGGATTTCCACATCCTACGTATATTTTCTCGTATTGACGCAGAAAAATAAGTTAATAAATTGGTAAACTGTAAAACTGACTATGGTTAAGCCTTCCCATGTAGGAAATTCATAGCCAACAAGCGGGAAGCGAATCGGAATTAAATGGCAAAAATGCGAATTACTTTGCAACAGAAAATAAAAATCAACCAGAAGTTTTTCAACCAGTTGAAAATGGCGGGTGCAGAAAAATAGTTACAAAAATGCAAGCAATCTTGACGAGAACAAATTACCCATTGAGGCGCTGATCATTCGGTCAGCCTTCTCTCCGAATCAATCTTTCGACGACTTTCAAAGAATCAATTCTACAGTGAATTCCTCTGCAACATCTATCCATACTGTCGAAGCCTTATACGATTCTTTCATTAAACGCGGCCCTATTCAAGAGATATTGTGGCTTTACGCTTAATTTGTTTCAAAGAAACACTCAGGTGCACTGTTGATCGTGACGTGTAAATAATATGTGGGTATACGTATGAAAGCTTTCTGAAAGTGGCAGTTTTTTTTTTAAATATCTATGGATCGTTTATTCCAATTTAATTCATTGATAGTCCAGGCTAACGAACAACGTAATAGCTGCGGAGTTCTTGGCTTTTTGATGTATGAAATATTATATCCTATACCTTGTTTAGGCATATATTTTATTTTTTATAGAATTTTAGCTATTGATCCAATCTCGAATGAAAAAGAATTTAAACAAGTCACAGATAATAACGTTAATTAGCGGTAATAATGTTAATAAGCTGAAATTAATTCAAAATTTCTTGATGTTTCTCAATGGATATGCGGAGATTAGCTCGGTCAAAAGAAATAATAAATTAAATTGCTATATTAAATGCTGGAGAAACTGAACATTGATGAAATTGAGTTATCAAAAAATAAAGGGAAACTGAATCTGTAATTAAAAGGTTTAATTTTTGCAGTCAAATTAAGAGAATATATAGAAGCAGCGAGACAAGTTTTTTTTTCCTATTCTCTGCAATTTGTTATAAAATTAATGGTATTGTTAAATTTTCAAACATATTTTCAATTTTGAATGCTATAATTCTCTGAAGCAGGTTCTTTTATATATAACTGTCTTGTCAGTTATGTTATTAATTATAATATATGTTTATTCTATTATTTATATGGATACGACTATTAGGCGCCTTCAGATATAAATGTAAGTGAATTCGCTCTTGTAGCTTAATTAAGACATGATTTAATTAGAGCTAGTTAATTAATTTAATTGGTTTAAACACGGATCATTTAGAATGATTAATAATAGTAAGCAGTAAATGTTTTATTCCTCATTAATATTGCGCTGTACAAATCTATCTTTTGCATACCAGCCCAGTATAAAACGTACTTATTCAATGTTATCTGCACCAGCTGCGGAACGTAATAAGCAGCCAATATTGGATATTCTCAAGCAATATATCGATAACGAACCACGTACCGTATGTATTTACGATTACATTCATTTACTGTGATTTTTCATTTTATTTCTATTCATCAGATTTGAATCAAATTTCAGAAAAAAATTTCCAGTAACTTGTTTTTTAGTGACTTTTCGATATTAATATTTTACTTTTGATAATTTAAATTGAATCGAAGTGATGATTTTTGAATTTTTTCGTTAACGAATATTTTACTTTTTATTTTTAGCTGCTGGAAATTGCATCCGGTACTGGCCAGCATGTTTGTCATTTTGCACCACATTTCCCAAATGTCTTATTCCAACTGTTCTGATATGGATGATCGCTACGTGAAATCTATAAATCTTTACATCGATCATTTTAAGGTTTCTGCGATCTTATATCTTATGTATTATTTAGAATATCTTTTCAAATTAATTGTTAATGTAATTTAAAATTTTTCCAAATCATTTCATTATCGTACATAACATAAAGTAATATATGAGTGTTGAAAACTGTCAATTTTTATTATTTCGTGATGGAAAGTCTCCCGGTGAAGTATAGCAATCATTTATGTACTGTAATATAGATCAAATAAGTTTTTCTATTGGCTTATGCAAGTAATTAAATGTTTGCAATAATTCAGTTTTTAAATAGCACATAACTGGATGTAGTTTATGCACTTTAGTTTCTGGAACTAGAATAATTTCCCATATACCAGTTCCATTATTATAACAAAGATTTCATGTATTTCAAATTTTTTTCAGTTGTGCAATGTTAAGCGAGCTTTGAAAATTGACATTCGAAAACAAATTAGTATCTGGGACTTGCCGATTGAGTTTCAACCGGGCAAGATCGATTATCTCTTAGCAATCAATATGATACATGTCAGTTCAGATGCTGCTATTAATGCACTGTTTAAAGTGAGTATAAATTTCCCATCATTTGTTTAACTTAAATTTTGCTTTGTATCCTTCTGCTATCGTAATGAGAAATTCTTGTTTGAAGAAAACAATAATTAAATATGTCATATATTGCATATATCACAATATAGTATCATTTCAGCTCAAAAATTATAATTCCAGAGTGCTGGATCGTTATTATCTGAGAAATATAGTTTACTGATTATATATGGTGCATATGCAGTGAATGGTCAAATAACGCCACAAAGCAACATTGATTTTGATCGATCACTACGTTCCATCGATCCAGAATGGGGTTTACGTGATATTACATTTTTGGAGCAGGTTGTTTTTGATCAGTCACTTCCTTAAATTATTGATTGCAATTTACCATTATTTCGTAAAATTTCTAAAAAAATTTTAAATCATATTTAGTATATTATTGAGCATCTATGCGTATGAGTGGGAAGCAAGGTAAAAGAAATTTTGAATTTTTTGTTGATGATAATATATTATCTTCATTTTTTAGTTTTTTAAGCTTTGAAATAGCCAGTATTTAATCCATCATTGTTTCCTTAAATTTAAATAAAGGAACAGTCGCAGAAAAACCTTATTTTGAGTGCATTGTCCGTAATGAATTCGTTTATATTTGTTGCCGTAGTTCATATCGAAATGATTAGTGGATTAAATGAGAAATATTACAAAAAGTCATTTTCTCTCCTTCAGAAAGCTGCTACAAATGGATTATATATGCAAAAATATATGAAATGCCGGCCAACAACAAGATGATAATTTTTGGACGACAATCTGTGTCATGAAAAATATCATCATCGCTCATTCGCGAATTGATGATGAAGGGAAATTAGAGCAGGTCATAACGAAATCTCTTTATTTGTGAAATTTGTATGTTTTTTTATCAGTAGCTAGGAATCAGTAGCCTCTGAACCACCCAAATAAAACATTCGATCTTAATTTTTAACCGCAATCGTTCAAAAGCTCCTGTAAAGATAATTAACGATTTTGAATAAAGATGTAGGAATAAATAATTATTCAGTCACCTTGAACAACTGTAACTTATTTTGATTCAATCAAACAGACAAGAACGGTTACAAGCCAATATTTTATACCAATTGATAGTGGGAGATTAATGCTGTTTGAAAGATATACTGCAATAGATTCTCTAAAAGTCCTTTAGTGGCGTCTCTTATGTGGTAAAAAATCCAGAATTCAGACCACTAACTGATTAAGGCAAACTGCCATGTAGGAGATTAATGGTCAGATAACATATAGAGGAATATGTGAAATAGTCTTCCATATATAAGATGTGAGTTGTAAGTGGGATAAAGGTTTTCAATCCGTTCCATGTCGGGAGTTCGGTTTATATGTTGTTCTAGGTCGTGGATGAATTGTTTGAGGTGATAGAGCATTGTCCCTGGTATTTTTGGAATTAGATAGTCGAAATTCTTAAAAATAATTCAATTCAAGATATCACACGTCAAACCTAAAGAGAGAAATTGATGAAGATCGCAGAACTTTTCTTGTCCTTAGTCCATTGTGCAAGCTGTTTCCGTGATGTGTAAGATCACTTTGTTAGATGAGATGAGGTTTATGAGCGCTAGGTCGAAATTAAATAGCATACAAGAAGCCAAAAATTTAAAGTGGGTTGAAAGAGGAAAAGCACTAAATGTAGTGATTCATTCGTTCATTCTATATTGATCAAGGGATTTTTCAACGATATAGTTACATATAGTAAGTCAAGATAAAATTAGTCATATACGCACGTTAGATTAAAATAAAATTGCCGAGAACATATGCTAACTGAAATAAAATTGCACATGTGATGCTAGTCAAGTCGAGAATATAAAACTAAAAACAGATATCATCTGAAAGGAGCCTTGTATGCAAGTTGTGGCTAATTCACCTAGCACAGATTTAGTTTAGAAGACCAGCACAGAAAGTTGTTGAGATGAGAATTACGTTAAATTTTTTTAGATTTCAATGATAGAATCGCAAAACAGTACTCATACATTTGAGGTGGTCAAGCATCAATTCAACAGGTACTGGCAAGATAATGGTGGCCTCTCTGGAAAAACATGTATATATTGATGTTATTGTTCTCTTTGTTCACCTTATTGCTTTTTTTCAAAAAATATGGGAAAACATGAGTTCCTATTATGCACTGCGTAATTTCATGAAGATTTCTGTGCTTCCAGCATTGTAACTTTCTCTGCTTATTTTATCTGATAAACTGAAAAATGTTGTCATTTCAACTTCCATAAGACGTCACAATGAATTTTGATTGTGTCTAGTCATGACTTCCTTAGGATAGTTGAATTTGCTAAATTATGTTCGATATATATCAGATATATATCAGTAAATGACTGATATATATCAGTCATTTACTGAATTTTGCAATGACTTATTGTTATTAGTTTTTTCGAATTTTATGTCCTCTTTTTCAGTGTTAACAGAACGGAGTGGAATGCGCATGGCTTCTGACCAGAATTACATTTATGTGATTGGTGGTTTCTCACCTTCGCGGGAGAATTTACTTACGGAGGTCTCTTACACATGAGTTATAAATTAGCTAAAAACAGGGACCAGAAAAAAATGATTTTAATTAAGTCCTTTTGATAATGAACATAAAAGGATTTTGAATTTATCATATGAAAATTTACATTTCATGCTGTCAATAATGGTGATAACCATTCGTATCTATTGAAAAACAGTGAAAATTAGTGTATCTCTGATAGTACAAGATGAAGGTTGATTGGGATGGACAAGTCTAACGTAGCTTTCTTATTCGATTCATTTTTAGTAACATTTTAAAATATGGTGTTAAAGGCTTTGACCATTATCGATCATCCATTAAGAATGGAAAAAATGATTTATTAATTTTGATGTTTCATAAAACCAGTAAAAATGAAATGAAGGATGAATTAATAAAATAATTTAAACATTGATATATTTTGATCGAATCGGCCACATTTATCGTGTAACAGAGTTCAGGAAATTTGGCGTTTTAATGTTCTGACCGATACTTGGGAATTGATGTCCATACCGGAAAAAGATTTTCCCAAAGAATTGGCATCATTTGCAAGTAATTTTATGGTTTTTAAATCATTTTTAGTTTATTATTCTTTGCAATATATGGAATCACATTTCAACGGTGTCAGATCATTAAACTTCTTTTGTTCAGTAACGTTTCCTATGTTTTTCAGGTTACTTTTTCAGTACATCGATTTTGTCTGAATTTTATATGTTTGGAGGAACTGCAGTTCCGTTCGGTACAAGAGCTTCCAATTCAGTCAACTTACTCAAGCGTTTAAAGGATGAAACTTTTATTTGGAAACGACTAAAAACTGTTGGTGATATTCCTGTCAAGCAGTATGGTTCAGTAAGCATTACTTCGACTATAGAAGTTAATTATTTTGGTTTTTAATAATGAAAAATGGAGATTCGGAATATTTAAATAAGAAGTAAATAGAAAAATAGAAATTTCTGAGTTACTTACTACTTGGATCCTAAATTTGATATAGTACAGAAAAGTTTCAATAAATTTCTTTGCCTTTCTTCCAAATTATTAAATGTCAGTAGTTTTTAAATTTCTGACATCGTGAAAGTTGTGATATTTTTATGGTTCATACTTACTAGAAATTCCATTTTTGCAGTCTTCTTCATTTTCTCCTGGGATTCTTCGAGTTGTTCTCTTCGAATAGCGCTCTGAGCCTCTAAACTATGTCATTTCTGTTACTACTGGAAAAATTATTTTCATTACTTCTGAAATCTTGTTTTTCAGTGTCTTGTATATAATAAAGGAAAATTCTTTGTATTTGGTGGGACGACTGGATGGGAATATAATTTGGAAGTTCGTAGTTTGGAACCTGTGTTTAATACAATAAAAGATAGTGGAAATAAGTCAGAACCAATTCACTGGAAGTGGACACTTCTTCATGTAATGTTTATGAGCGTCTTATTTTGACTTTGCTCATCAATTTTTACATGCATTTGCATTTAAGCATTCAAAATGTTAGTTAAAGGAATCTTCATTCATTTTACAGGATGGATCAAATGTCAATGGCCGATATAGACATGAAGCTATAGTCGTTGACGATGAAATAGTACTCATAGGTGGTGGTACTCCCGAATGGACTTCATCACTCATAGATGTTCTTTTTATAATTTTCAACTATAAAGAAAATATAAAGGATTTCAAATATTTCATGCGTCAGAAGTTTATTGAAATTATGTCTTTGTCAGCAATTAAAAGTTTTAAATTAGTTTTTAAATATTTGATTAATTTTCTGAAACTTATCAAATTAAATTTACCTTAATTCTAAAATAAATCAAATAAATGAGACATTTTATATTGCTTGTAAAAATTCGGCTTTACTATTTCTGTCATATTATAACATTATTCTGCTTACGCATCTATTATGTTTTGCTTTTTAGTTATTAGTATTTAATATATCTGAAAGCGAATTTCGTACCCAGACAACTCTACCTGATATTAATTATGGTTATCCATTGGTATGTTCTGTTTAAATTTAAAAGTCAATTTTCCATAGTATTTCACATGTCTTATATTAATATTAAACAATTACAAGAAACGAAATGCAGCACAAGATATGTAAATATGTAAATCATTACTTCATAATTGGCAGTTATTCTTAATTCACGTCTTGGTGTTTTCTGTTAAGGGTCGATTATACTATGGTTGCTTGAAATTTGGCAGTTGTGCTTACATTCTTGGTGGTTGTACAGAAATGTCAGTAGTACGCCACTTGATTGATCGAATAATTTTGGTACTTTTTTTTTACTCAGAACCTATTTAAGCCTTTTATGTGGCATTTGTTGATGAGATATTTGAGTAGTATACAGTTACATGCTTTTTGAAAATATTCCGTATGTTTTGCAATATATGCAAAGTTATAGCAGCAAAAAATATTGCAGCGCCCTAAATTGCTTCAAGATTGTTGGCAACTTGATTTAAAAGAGTGGCGTTGGAAATGGTTGCCTGGCCAACTAAATCAGCAATTATGTTTTCATGCGGCTACTGTTACTCCAGTATGTGCAAATATTTTTTATAAAAATCTCAACGATTTTCTGAAGAAAAAAATCTTATTTTTTTAAATTGAATCTCAAAGTAACTCGGAAGTTTTGACTATTGAATTAGATTAATTATCTTGGAAAGGCATTAATTGAAAAAAAAGGTTAGATTTTTCTAACCCAAAAGTCCATGGATACATTTTTAAATTCTTTGTTCTGAAAACAATTGGCGGGAAGCATTTTGTTCTCCAGAAAATATGAAATTTATGGATGAAAAAATGTTTCAAAAAATTGTGAAAGTTTTTTATTTGGTACGAAATTGAAATTATTTACTCCATTAAAGGAGAATAATCATTTGAAGGAAGGTTGTATTTACGTTTTTGGTGGTACTACGGATGAAAAATTCGAAAAAAGGACAAATCAGCTGCAGAGATGTTGGATTAAACCGCCAAGTTTGTTTTACATTGCTGCGCGCGCTGTTGTCAGTGCATACCCTAATCTTTCTGAACGTTATCATGACATAGCACTAACCAATATTTTTGATTATTTGCCTTCTTCAATAAACTAAGTTTATCATCTTATTCCATTTTCTTCTTCGTTCCTTAATGCATTTCCAGAGGAATAGCTATTCATCATAAGTTTTGAATTTAGTGATGAGTATCTATCAGTTTTCTTAAATTTCAGCTCCATTTCTCCATTAGTTCGAATGTTGATGTTCAATACTACCATGCAAATCAGAATTCATTTACATAATTTTAAACAATATTTTTGAAATAGTTACTGAGTGAGTCATCCATGCATCTTCCAAATACATAATATTAGAAAATGGAAGCATTTTTGAGAAAAATGAATTAGTACAAGTAATTTGTTGGATGCCGAAGAAAAATATCCATTTCTTAATTCTTCGTTTGGAGCAAATTTGAAGATTGGATTGAAAATTCACAATCGAGTAATCTTCACTTCATTGCTGTTGTCTTTGTTCATGCTCGGATCAACTGATACGAAATAACTAATTCGCGGTGTACTGTACTGCGCCAGTTGTACCGATGGCTGGTTGATTAATTTCCCAGAACGATCTTGAAAAAAGACTTCATTTTTGATATTTGTATGATGCTCATTGATGGACTAAATTATATCTAAATTATTCTGAAAGCTTACTTAGCTATTAAAAGATTTTGGCATATTTGCTGTTCTATATGAAACGAAAACACATAGTAGCTTACAGTTGTGCGACATATTAATATTCATAATTTTGTGTAGATCATTAATGGTGAGGTCGTTGTATATTGATGATGTTTGATAACCTTTCATTGTTCTGCAATTGTATATAATATTAAATCTACTTTGAATGAGCTGTTGCATTGAATTTTCGCAAGTATCATGTCCTTTCTTTTTTCATTAAAATTTTCAGCAGTTTTAATTTGATACTTTGAATCAAGAAAAACATTTGGATTTTTAAGTAAGCTTTAAAAATTTTTAGGATGCATAATGTCTAATGTCCAAATTAATTTGCATTAAGCATTCGCTCTTTCTGGTTTCTCTTCGTTAGGAAATCATTGTAAAATTACGATATAAATCTATGCTTATTATAATTTTTCGTATAATTATGAGAATAATTATTCTAACTTGTCTCTGTCTTGATTAGCACACTGTGAAGTTCGTGATAACTTCTGGAAAGAAGCCGATTGCGAACGATAGTTTATCGTTTCTCCTTGTTCGTTTGTTAACTCTAGTCTTAAAATCAAATGAATGGGAGACAATTTTGGATACAGGTGAGTCCAATATAAATTTAAATGATGTGACTGAAGAGAGGAACCATATAGATACTGCACTTGCGGCGGTACTATGGTCCGTGGATGATTCTAATATTGGATATTATATAAAATTAAAAAGCATACTTTAAATTTTCAACAGGTTCAATTAAACGAATATTTGTAAGAGCAGTAATTGCTTTATGATTCCGCCAAAAATATCAGCCTGCACTTCTGGTACGTGATTATAGTTGTCGGCGATGCAAAACTTGTCTAAATATTTCATTTAAAGGAATTTAATGCTTTTTTTGCTGTGAAAGCAAATTTTTATTCCATTGCTGAACTATCACAAGAACTGACTTCCGTTCTCTTAATCTGAGCAGACAAGTTTAGATAGACGGAAGTTGCTCTTCATATCATTTTGGAAAATATTACGTAATATAGGATATTCCGAAGAAATAATGGAATAATGCTTTGACGAAAACAGCGATATTAATTTAAATCCCAGTTAAATTATCATGATTGGAGTAGAGTTGCAGTATTGCTGAGAGGATCGAACAGTTGAACTCATTTAAAAACTTCGAAACTGGTAAAAGTCTCACAGTAAGATTTTTATCAATAAGATAATTGCACTCGAAGTCGTCATCGTCATCACCGAATGGATTAAGCAGCGCTTGTGCGACTTTTAACCAACCAATAAAAAATATGAATTGTATGATAGTCATAACTGGTACTATTAGATCAAGCTGTAAAAAGAGTTTGATCTATTATCGATTTATTTTGACAGTTCATCATTTTCTTCATATGGTATAACCTTATAGAAGAGCCGTACAAGAAGTTAAGTAAATAATACTTGGGAATAAGCACAATTGATTGATTTCAAAACTCAAATAAATAGCTCTTATGTTGGAAATTACTAACTTCTTTTATTCAAATTTTGTTGCGATCAAACTTAAATTGCTTGTCTCATTTCTTGATTATTTCTAGTTGTCTATTATCACTTCAAAATGATAACAAAATTCAAACACAAGCACAAACAGATTGCTCATATTTAGATATTCCACATACAGCCGAGTATTTTGAATCAAAAATTCAATTCAATTTAATCATCAAAATGAAGGAAAATAGCTAACTAACGTCATTTCTGAGAGCATCGTTGCTGACGACTAATTGTCGGCTGACAAGACATATAAGGAAATGAATATAAACTGCCAAAAATACTACCTAAATTTTGTTATTTATAAATGCCATTTGATTTGGATGAGATGGATAAGATGTTTAAAATAATCATCGCGAAGAAATTATATCAAAGAAGGCTTCATCGTGTCAGTTTAATTTATTCTGATGGCAAGTAACTTAAAAAAAATGCAACTGAAGTGATCATTTCATTTAATATTTTGCTTTATGATTTACATAGGTAATAATAATGTATTAAGTCAGAAATAGCTAGGGAGAAAATGGGAAAACCGGCAATATTAGCCTAGAAACTCAGTTTTCATACAATGCATGCTGAGAGCAAATCAAACTTATGAGCAATAACGATATACACTTTTAAAATCGAAATTACTGCGGTTTCTGCTACGAGACTTGCCCTCCCATAGATCCTCTTTAACAGGTTTAAACATTATATATATATGTACATATATCCTAAATTTAAAATAGAAAAAGCGCGGAAAATGGAGGAAAATTATACCTGCGAATAGATCAATGGTATAGGCACCCAATCATAATTGCATAAAAGTTGTAAATTGTAACGGAAATTATCGGCTTCCTAAAATTCTGTTTTAAATATCCAAAGTATCGGATGAAATAAAATTTTGAAATTTCAAATTAAAAAATGAAGTCAAATGATTGTTGAAAATTGGAAAATTTTTACAGCGCACAATTTCCAATAAAATAAATCTGAAGTAATTATTTCGTCCTTTCGCGCATCCAATGCAGCAGCATGGATCCATCGTATCGGAACCCAGTATCTGTTGTATTGAAGTTCGATTAAATCCAATTTCTCTTTTTCTTCCTTCAGAAGAATTCCTATAGAAACAATTAATACCATGATATTTGCATAGAATGTTTGGCTATAGTTGCGCAAATAACGCCATTTTTACGTCCTTTCAAATATTCACATACATTAATCATAAATAATGTTTTTTGTTTCGAATGTTACAATTTAAAAAAGTGCAATTATTTTTAAAAACAAATCTTTATCATAAAAATCTTTGTTAAACTCATATGATTATCATTTCCTTTTACAAATTCTTCAACATCAATAACTAAATGAATAAGAGAACCTACCAGCATCGATCATGCTATCAGTAGTCGGGAAACGCTTTCGTACTGGAACACTAATATCTCGAAAAACAAAAACCTGCGTAAGGCATAGATATCGAACCATAGTTCGACGTAATTGTTTCGCATTCTCGCTTTCACCATTAATATAATTAGTGATAAACAATGCATATCTGCAAATAAAACTCTCTTTTAACTTAAGCAAATTTTAAACAACCCTTACTATCTTATCAAATGGATTTTAAAGCATATTCTAAAACTATTTTCATCAATTTCTTCTTCGAGAAATTTTCATAGGTATTGCACATTTTCGCAAATTCACTTGTGAAAGATTGTTCCCGAAAAAAACTCACGATTCAATATAACCCATATTCACGAAAATATCGGACCATCGTGATAATATCGTGTCGACGAAAAAACCAAGAATGAATGTAATAGGTATGTATTCCAACCGTGTATCAAAATAAACGGCTAGATTTTCGAAAATACTGAAATAAATAAAATTAAAATTTTTAAATATTTTCATTTTATTTTATTAAATGAAATGAAAATAAAATTTGCAAATATTAATAAATTATATATTTCTAATTTTTATGTGATTTAATATTGTGTTAGTAATAATTTAATATAATTTTATTATGATAAATAAAATAATTGCAAAAATATGTACATTTTTGTTGAGCATTAAGGAAGTAGTTTGATCGATAAAAGAATGAAATAGATAGAAAAATTGTAATCCAAACTAGCAACTCCTTATAGATATGCTTCCAAACACTGCCTTTCCATCGAAATAATACACGAGAAATTGCGAATCGTGATATAGATGCTAATTCTAAATGGTACGATACTGTCATTTTTGACTCTTTATTTAGGTGTACTTTTGTGGTACCTGTAATTATATCTTAACAGAATATATTTGACAACAACTGAAAAAAGGAAACTTAACACACTTACCCGACAACACTTATAAAAGTGATAACAAATTCTTAATTTTATTTTTCAAGTATAAAAGATCATGTTGAAAAGAATGTCTAGTAGCTTTTAAAAGATGCGTAATATTTAAAGATAGATTTTATTAATTGATTTATTACTTAATATAGTTTACAGAAAAAGTTAATTTCACAAACTTAAAAATAAATCGGGAAAAATATTGCATTTATTAAAACCCGAATTTAAGTCCAACAAAAGAATTTATAATAAAGGCTATGGATTATTTGTACAGCATGTATGTGTTTGTGTGTGTATATGTATATATATTTTCATTTCATATATTTCAATATTATATACATTCTTATAAATCGATTAATTCAAAAGTGTAATTGTCGACAGAAAAATTCCAATAACAGTTCATTGAAGTATCTATCCGTTTCTATTTTCTTTTCTTTTTTTGTAATGCGTGTTTTTTGTTGTTGGAAAAAATGAAATTCTGAATCCACAAAAGCATCTGTTGCGAATACGTTATTCCATCGTATCCGTGCTCATCATGATAGCACATGAAGTTACGAAGTTCCGTTGTATCTGCACCTGACATAATAGCATCTGTTTGTTTTTGACCGTAAACGATGGTTTCGGTCTTATTAATTATCAGCGATATCATTTTGAAGATATTGAAGAGTCTAATGTTTCTCTTAATTAAACTAGTAAATTCCAATATTCCTAATAATTGAAATAGTAAAAGTTTAAGCCATCATTATTAAATGATAATAGATAATTAAGAATATAATTTTTTATCAAAAGCGCTACTATGATCAAAAAATATATATTAATCTTTTCTTGGCAATTTTGACTCGAATCACTAAATATTTGAATTTGATTTATTCCAATAAGATTTTAAATTCAAACTTATTTATTTGAAAACAAACTATTTCGTTTAGGATTTATTCATTTATTTAAATTGAAACAATAATACATTCGATGAAGCAAATATTAATTCTTTGTTATTTAATTCAATTTATAATCAGATGCTCAAATATTAATAAATTACTCATGCAGTCATTTTAAAAACGAACAAATAATTAATGGCAATGATGGCTGGAAAATAAATATGTAAATTAAAGTTTCTTTTGCAGAGAATTCTTGCTCGAGAAATATTGCAATCGATATTATTCCATTGATCGTCTATCGTTTTGTTCGAATTTATTGTGATACAATTCATATCCATTTCGCAACAATTTTTTGATTGTATTTGACGCCAATTTGTATAATTTAATTCAGCATAATTGTTAATCCAATACCACTGGTATTGTTCTTTAAGCAAATCGATCAAATATGTATCGTTTCCAACCAATTCTGAAGTTTTCTTTTCCGCAAATTAAATTTAATATAAATTCGAAGAATTATTAGTTAATTTTAAATGTGAAGTTTCAAAATTTACTGATAATATATTTCATTAGTTCAATTCAAATAGAATGGAATGAAATATGTTAACATAAGAATTACACGTATGACTAATATAGCTTTACGCGGCTCTATCAGAAGTTATCGCTGGCATACGCCAACACTTATCTTTCAAGAATTCGTGAACATATACTTTTTTGTGAAGTTTAATTAACAAAAGATGAGAGAAAGAAAAGACAAAGTTATAATGATAACATAAAATGATAAATACCGCGAATAAAGTCCACTTCATTAGAATCATTGATGAACGATAGGAATATATCATATATTGAACATGTTGTCAAATCACTATTATGAACGGTCGAATTTTGTTCCTAAATTTTCTTTCCTAATCATCTTAATTTCTCTATTTCATAAAGAAGTCTATATAATAACATTCACACTTTTATTTTTCAATACATTCCTTAAAAAAATTTGCACTTAAAAGAAAGAATTATTTTTTAATTTCAAGTTCTTAATTTTATTCATTTTAATAATTGAAGATTTTCCGATTTACAATTATTTTTGGTTTATGATAGATTATTCAGTCGATTAAGTAGTATATGTATTATTCGATCAGTTTGCTGTTAGATGCCAGTATGATCTGACTAATTAACAAAAATACTTCAAAATAATGTTATTTAAAGAACTTGCCATGAAATAACATGAATTCGTAGCAGCAAAATATACCCACTGTTTTGGGCAAAAATCTGGAAAACAATTGAAAATAAATGAATAATCAAATAAATATAATATTGAACTTAAATATATGATTAATCGGAATATCCTTTTTCCAACATCTCCTTTTTTCTATCCATTCAAAATAAATAACAAACAACCAATAATCTTTGCTTATAGAATAATATCTAAAACTTCCTATCTATTGCTAAAATTAAAAAAAAATGGAAATTTTTACTTCTGCTATCAGCAACACTGGAATTGTTAATCTGAACCAGAATTTTATTAATATTATCAACCACTGTAATATTGTTGCTTAACATTGTTATTCGAAATTGCAATAATGCATCGAATGCATCATGGATTCTTTCAAGAAGTCTTCGAAAGTTCAACTTTAAAGATGGTGAATTTGCAATGAAAACCACGTTTTTATCGGGAACATTTGATTAGCAGATTTCAGCGTATGCATATGATTCATGCATGTCAAATGATTCAAATTTGCACTGGAGACATTTGCATTAAGTTCAGAATCCATTTTTTAACTGTTTTTAATACTTTTAATGCTGGTATCGCTTTGATAGAGACAACCTTAGGAGGAGGAATATTCACGGATTCAGATGTATCGTTTTGCGTCGTATTCTGTAATGATACTGATTCCGGAAGCAAACCCATGCTGTTCTCAACATTCAACAATTCTATCAAAGTGGAATTTTTATTTTCTGATGTAATTAGAAAATTTGAATTGGTCACATTTGCATCCAATTCTGAGATTAGCTTGTTAGTCTTTTTCAAAATCGAGCTCAGTGAGAAGTGAAACAGTTTCGATCAAATCAGTTTCATTTTTTAATTTATCACTATTTGATGTTTCGTTCGTCAAATAATTAGTATTGCGAGCAGTTGGAATATCAGTACAGTTTTTATTTGAAGATACCTCACTTATGACTGATTGAGTCCCGGAAAACTTTTCTACATTCATTAATGCAGTGGTATTAAACGTTGATGCGTTATTTGAATCAGAAAGTGCTGAAAAAACAGGGGATAACTTTGTTGAGTTCAGTTGATCTTAAAAAAGATTAAATTTATATATGCAATTGTTTCGTTGTTTTATAGTTACTATTTCAATAATTAATAAATAGACAGTTATGATTGTGCAAGTTAACTGTGACTTCTAGTTTAATTATTATACAAATAACTGCTATAATTTGAAATGATTATTATTATTTGTGAATTATTTGAATTGCATGATCACAACTACTTTATCACCCTTCTTTATCACTTTGTTCCCATCAAAAACGTGATAAGAATTTATAATTTTGCTCATGACTGAAAGATATGATAAGAAGAGTAAAATAGAAAAAGTGTAAAGGAAAAAAGAAAAATATATCATCATTGTTATCATTACCGAGAACTATTTATATAATTGTTATCAAAATAATAGTATCAATTTTTATTAAAGAAAACCAACTGAAAGCATCAGAAACCAGCTGTAATGAATCTTTCAAAATTGGTTAACGTTCAACAAGTTTTTTTTTTTTACTAAGAGGAAACAGAATACTGATTAGGATTGTTAACTAACCTGCAAAATAAACTGGGCCAAATAATACAAATACCAAATGAATAGCGTACCACAACATACAGTTCTCCATATTTAGCTGACAAAATTGAATGAAAAATGAAATTTATCGAAATGTTATGAATTATCATCGGCTTTTATAAAGTATTGGATAAATTTGCTATGCCTTTCAAAAAAAAAGAAAAAAATTATTTACTTTTTAAGGCATAAAAAAATATGTTATTGTTGTCATTGATAAACAATCGAATAATAAAGTTTGTGCTTTTGTACCAAAACTTTTTAATCTAACGTATGAAAGGAAATGGCATATTTAATCTTTTTTCATTCAAAATGAAATTTAAAAAGATTCAATAGAATAACTCAACGATATGATACGATTAGTTATCACAGGCTGTTACTAAACAGCAATTATTTTTATAATAAAAATCTTTTTATAACAAAATGTACCTTCCAATGAATTATGAAAATAATAAGAAACAAAAGAAAAAAAATGCTGAAAAGATTGATAGAAAATTAGCAATTATTTAAATATCTTTTTATATGTAATTATTTTTTATTATTTAATTATATAATTATTTAAAAATATATTAAAAACATTTAATTATCTCAAAAATTTTATATCCTTCAGCTAAATCTAACCCTGTTTTCAGTCTCAAGTTCGGATTGAATTGGTTTTTATCAATTTTAAATTTCGATTAATTAAATTTAATAAATAATATAATTGACGCTAACCTATCAATAAGCACTCAATCGAAATTTGAAAAAATCGATTAATATTTTATAGATAATTTACTTTTTGGAAATTTTGCTCGACTTTTAGAATTTGTTAATGTCAAGTGTATCTCAGACAAAGTTTTTTAGTTTCGATAGTTTAATTCAATTATCAGCACATAAGATCTGTTTATTTTTAAATCCATGATATATTTTCATATCCCATATTAATTTCATTATTTAAATTCCAACTACATATTTGATATTACATTTCAATCCGAATATTCTAATATTCTAATGACCATTTATTAAAGTTAGTTTTAGACTTTATTATTGAATTCGGCGTTTGCTAAGATCAAAGATACATCAGTCTCTAACATACAAGATCAAAGAGTCTATATAAAAATTTTTGGTGAATGAGAAAATAATTCATAAATAATTATATTTTAGTGTAAGAATTAAATCGAATTCTATTATGTCAGGATAAATTTGAATTTATTGGAGATCATTCAAATATATCGGTGGTTATTTAAATCTATCCATCGATCATTTTCTATCCTTCTTTCCTGTTTCTATCACATACGTATACGTGAATTTGCTATGTCTTACAATGTTCTATCTACGTGGTCCCTGTTTCGTAATGTCCGCTCATTTTTTTATTCTCATATTCTTTTTATACACAGAGCACCGAATATACGAGTCCTATCCTTCAAATTTTCCTTCTTATGCATAACACAACACACTTATAAAAATCTACACATATGTATGTATCGCGGATATATACACGCGCTATATATGTATATCACGTTTATATATGCGTACGTATACGCATGTGCACTGTATACTATATATATACATTACGTGTACAAGTCTCTCTACTACATAGGTATTTATATCAATTACGTATAAATACGTGTGTATACCATTCAAATTACTAGCCATCATATCCTCTTCTCTCGCCTGATGAATCTTCGAATAATTTAATTTGCTAGGGAGGAAAGCATGAGATGGGATTGAGATTTACACAGTAGTCGATCAAGTTGATATAGGATCACGCGAGGAAGCTTGAATTCTGGTATTGAGATGGAAAGATGTTTGCTGCTTTAGTCCTGCTAGGTATGCTAGTGATATGCTGGTTAGGAAGGTTTCTAGTTTGCCGTTGTTCACTTAAGCATAATATTTATCTTGAAATACTTCAAAGTATTGAACTTGAAAAGTTTATTATTATTTTCATGAGAAATTTTTTTGTTATTCACAAATTATTCTGTAATAGGAGGAATTATTTGCATTGTGGAAAGAAAGGGAATGATTGATAAAATAATCGAAAATTTATATTTGAGTGGTGTGCATGATGTTTTGGATGAGTTTAGGATTGATCGACTTAGAAACGAATTAAAGGTTTGCGATTTTTATTATTTTTATATTATTTATCTTTTGTCTTCTCAGCTTTAAAATTTACATAAAATTATTTTTCTTAAATTGCATAGACTTTTTCATTTTCAGAATTCAGTTGTTTTGCTTAATTTTTCGACTTAAAAAGCTTTTTTTATAATTTTTAGAAAAATAGTTTCATAATTTTCATAAAGTAATTTCTTCACGCTTCGTAACAGTGATTAATATTTTTAAATTTCAAGATCTTCCGATATAAATATTCTTTTAGATTAGCCATATACTCACGATAGCAGCAGAAAGTATTCCGGTGGTAAAACAAATTATTGGGATATCTTATATGTTTATTTTTGCACTAGATATGGCTACACAAGATATGTTTGCGGGAGATTTATTAAGTATTTGTTTGAATATTTTTTTATTTTGGAAGAAAGGTAAAAAGTTTGGATACAATTATGGAACAAAAAAATTGGAAGATATTACTTCTGAAACACTGTCACTCTCTTTCGCTTATTTGTTCTGATTCAATTTGTTTTTAGTACTTTTATATTAAATATTGAAATTAATAAAATATAAAGTATTCTATATGATAGAAAAGTTACATATACGTTTCCACTATCTGACATCGATCTCTACGTGTTGTAGCGAATGCAATAATGTTCATCAAAACAACTATTGAGAATAATGGACGAATTCTTGTACACTGGTACGTTTGGACTGAATTTTTGATTGGTGCAACTGTCTGATTTGTTTATTTCTTCCTTGCTGTTTTCTCTCGTCGTGTTATATTTGAGCTTTAATTTCTTGTGAAATTTGTAAGTCGGCAACATTCGTCATACAAAACTAACAGCAAAAAGTTTTTGTATAAATGTATTCAATCATAAACAGTTCAATCAATGAGATAAATATCTTTAGTTTTTTTGTGGATGAAAAATAATATTTGATTAAACTTTAATTTTTTTTTCAAATTTAGATTCTAGGCATATTGTAATATTATGGTATGTGACTAATATGAAATTAATAATATAGGATTTTTCTTATGAACAAATTTTTTCAGTGAAGCTGGCATATCACGTTCAGTATTTGTTGTTGCTGCTTATCTAATGCAAAAATTCCAATGGTCATCGACAAAAGCTGTTGGATACATACAAAAATACGACCAGTAGCACTGTGAATCATCTACCTTCTAATAATTCGTTTTATTTTCATTAAATTCTATGAATTGATACTTGCGTTAATAGATATATCTGTTAAAAGACAGTACAATTATCTTAAAACATTTTTGATCGTACTTTGTATGGCAACCGTTTTTCTTTTTTTTTTTTTAAGTGGTAGAGAACAAAAGAATTTCCTTCCAAAAACTCTAATTTCTTAACATCAATTTTCGAATTTTATTGTTATATTGTCGTGATCCAGACCAAATGATGGTTTTATGCGACAGCTACAAATATTCGAAAATTGTCATTTTGTTGCCAATATTCATGTTATTTCGCAATGTCCATTATACAAAAAGTGGTTATTGAATATCTCCTCAACTGATGGTATTATCAACTTAATAGCTTAACTCTCTGTAATATTAGTGTAACATCGATACAAGACGAACTTTACAAACTTCTCAGATTAGCATGAAGTCTTACTTGTGTAATGAATAATTCACGGTCATATTGCAATATGAATTTGATGTAGCAAATCCTATATTATAGCAGCATCAGTTTGGCATCTAAACTATTAAAGTCGGAAGACCGCCACACTTTGCGGTATTTAATGTTTTATCGTATAATGTACATGTACATTTTGTAATAAATAAAAATATTGACATAAATTAATATTTAGCATCGTCTGCGACATTTTATGCGGATGAAAAATCGCCAGATTCGGTCGATTCCATGAATGTCGAATATCGATGTCGTAAATGTAGGAAAATTTTGTTCAATGATAAGCATATCATGAAGCATAAAATATTGACACCCGGCACTATTAGTGATGATGGAGCAACGGAGAAAATGGATTGCAGTTTCGGTCACTTTATTTGGCCCATGAAATGGTTGTCTTTGAATGATCATCGAGGAAAAGTGAGCTTTACCTTTTTTAGGAGGAAATGATTTAGCTTGCAATCCATTCTATTATCTCTTATTTTTGAAAAAAGCGAGAAAAATTTCATATTTTTCTTAATCTCAGCTTTAAAACGAAAGTTTGCAGTTCCTTTTTCTCATTGTGTGAAATCGAATGTCAAGTATTGAAAAGCTTTTTAAACTGACTTTCAGATTTTTTGTTTATGCAACGAAAAACTGGGACATTATGACTGGGGAGGACGTGTGTGTGAAGGAACGGATGGCAGACCATGCGGAACAGCTGGTAAGTTGTGTCGTTCTGAAGGGAACATGAAATAAATCTGCCAATAGTCGAATCTAATTTTACATATCATCATTTTAACTAATTTTGCTGTTTAAAAAAAAAAACCTAAAATGAGTAATACTCACTCTTCGATATTAATGATATCAACTATTTGGTACGTAATGATAGTTTGGGCTGGAACTCCGTTTCACTACTTATTGTAATTGAATCCCATTTGATAAAATGACGTTTATGCCAGTTTTTTTGTACTCACATTAAACAGGAAAAACAAGTAGGTAGAATTTTTATAGAATGGAATAAAAGTAATTAAACGGACCTAATTTAAGGGAAAGAAATAACAGTTAGTAATTAAACGAACTGAATTCAAGGGTAAAAAACTTCGAGTAACATATTTCTTTAAGTACAACTTAGTGATGACGAATTTTCAAGTTTCGCTTTTAGAAAATTTTATATGTATTTACAGTGCGGCCATGGATTTACGTAAATCAGAACAAAGTCGATCGAGTTATGAAGACGGGCGAAAATGTACTAAATCCTATAAAAGTATCATTGTAAGGCCACCGAAATTTCCTCTTACATCTAGCTTATTATAATTCATAAAGTTTTTCACTTTACAGCAATACTTAACGTTGAAGAAACTCAGCATGAAGCAGCAGGGTAGTACTATTGTATAATATTGTTAAACATGACCTTTTTGGAAATGTATGCAAACTTTATATATCTTTCATAGAAAGCTACAACTTTGTTTATAAATTATAAATTACAAGTTGTGAAAATTTATGGTTGAATTGAAAATGAACTAATTCAGAGAGAAAATAGAGGAGACGTTTTACTTAAGCCCTTCTTTCCATTTCGATGAGTTGTTTTACACCATCGTACATCTGTTTCACAGCCTCAAATTCGGTCAGTCCAAGACGAGCCTTATTTGAGATATCGTAAATACTGTCTGTTGACTCGGAGTGTTCCCCATGAATACCACGTATCTTAAAAATGCATTGTATATAGATTGGAAATTCACCAAGATGTTAATAAGCAAGGTGGAGTGGATATATAATCAGATTGTTTATAGTAAATGTTCTTTCAAAGCAGATTTATATCTAATTAATTTACCGATTTATCTAAGCAAATAATAAATTTTTGACGTAGTTGATTCCCTATATAAAATAAAATTATATTAAGCTGAAATTGGATAGATTGTAATTTAAAAGTAAAATCTAAGTCAATTATTGCCAACCATATCCCTCGTGCTTTATGAATTGTATTCTTTGCCCTTGTTATTTCAGATGCTTCGAAGTATATTAGAATAAATAATTCATGCCAACTTGTCAAGTTAGGTTGTTGGATCAGAGTTTTAAAAAATTTACCTCAGAGGAATAAATAACGAAAAATTTCATGAAGGAGATTGCATACCTGAAGTTTTAATCCATCACATGTTTTCTTGAAATCCGGTTTCGCACTAATCTTTGGAAGACGTATGTGTACCGATGCTCGTATTGTAGTACCCAAATTTGTTGGACAGAAAGTAAGCCAACCGAGACGTGGATCTCTAGAGAATCGTAAACTATTCTCAATCATCTTCAAGCCTTTAATGAGTCGTTCCAATACCTGCAGTGGTCGCATATTCCCATTATCATGAGTGGTTTTGATACCATTATTATGAGTGGTTTCGATATCGAATTAGAACTAGACTAAATATAAATGACCATATATGGAAAAAAACTGGACATTAATATTTATGAATTCAGGATATGAATAAAATAGCAATTTAATGCACTATAATTGGAAAGTATCACTAGTTAGTATGTCTAGTGATATCGCGACTGCACATAACATAGTCATATATAGGGTCCGTTGAAAAGCTGTTAAAGTTTTTTGTTAATTTGCTAGAAGTACCACTTACTTGTCCAACATGACCACCTTTCTGCATGGATATTATGCGTAGATGGTCCTCTTCATTGATCCATATTAGGAAAGTTTTATTTTCATTATGATAAATACCTCTTCCAATTGGCCAGTATCGACAGGCGTTTGCAGCCTGCAGGAATCTGTAGATCTCTCAATGATATGAGAATTAACTCTCCCACTCAAGTATTTTAATGTTAAAATGAATCGTTAAGATAAATGGATTGACGAATTAACTATATTTGTACTAATATGATCACTCAATAAAAACGGTTAAAAAAATATCGGAATTTTTGTCCGATTTGATGTTCCAAAGAGATAGAGGAATTAATTTCCCGAAAGAAATAACTGTCAATAAACATGAATTTACAAATGTCCCATTCAAAATTGAATACCTGTCACCTTCTTTGAATAAAAAGTGGTCTTCAATAAGTTGTTTCTGGACATCTTTTGTCATTCCAGCCAACGGATAATATGTTCCTTTCAATTCAGGATCAGCGAATCCGCAAAGAACTCTTCTCACCTGCGATTATGACGTGCTAACATAATTTTTTAAAAATGATTATTATTTTGCAGGAAAAGGTTCAAAAATTTTAACTAAACAATAATAACCTACTTTGTCTTCCATTTCTTTGTAATTTTCCTTCGTAAGACAAGGATTGAAAGGATAGTCTTGAAGCGAACGTCCGCAGCGTATTCTGGTTGAATTGATATATTTTCCTTCCGGATCCAAATCAGTTAGCAAATTTGTTTTGTCTATAAATGCTTTTTTACTATTCTCTCATCTTACAATGACGAACATATGCATATCTCTTTAGACTTGAAACGTGAGAAAACCTACTCGCCAAGATCGGCTTCTGGCTGTTTCTGATTTGATCCGAAGCCATTATGATATTCCTCAATTATTGGATCGAACAATGACTTAAACAGAGTGTAAGAATCGGCATCTGGTGCATACACACCTACACCGGAATCAAGATTCGCTACACCTATATAATAAAAAGAATCCGAAATTCTTCGGTCCAATTATTATTGCGATAAGATCCCTAATCAATATGCCACATGAATAAATGTTCATTTAATAAGCATGATTAATAGTAACTGCGTTGTTACGATTCCACCACTATCATCGTCAATGCATATTTTCTCAGAAATGATCGAAATTTAAAATTAGAATTTATTTGTTGGTCACAAATAATTCAATTCCATCTGCTAAACATATATTACTGTTCTTAACGAGGAACGCTTTTTCTTCAATTTATATACTTTCATATGAAACATTAAATAATGAAATGCAAAACTGACCAGACTGTATTACATCCAGAAGTGTTGCTCCACGTTTTGTCTTTTTATCTTTTAGCTCATCAATGATATCTTTTGATAAATACTTTTTGAGCAAAGAATGACAATCTTTAGCTTCCTAAAATTATTATTAATTTACCGAAAAAGAATAAAAAGTGTCATATAGTATTAATTGCAAATAGTGTTAATATCAAATATTCAAACAATTACATAAACATTAATTCAAACATCCGATTGATTTATTCCAGTACAAACTATTCATTCGTTGTTATCCACTTTATAGCAATCACTTTTATACTGTTCTCAACATTAGTATTTTCGAAATGTTTGAAGTTTTAAATAGCAATTAAATTATAAACAACCGAAAATTTCTAATACTACTATACTAATTCATATAAGATAATAAAATAATTCAAATTTCAAGTACTGCAGCAATATTTGAACTTATTTCCCAACATTCAAATATGAACGGTTCGAAATGTTAAGATAAAGAATTAATTAAAAAGTCTTAACAAACAGTTAAAATTGATTGTATAAACATAGCATCCAAACCTGCAATTTTTGGAAGCTTTCTTCAATTTTAGCAATAATAATCGAATCGGCCATAACTAATTCGAACTGCAAAAAGGAAAAATACTTTTCCATCAAAAGTTAATTTCTTTACCATCGTCGATTGCCTAATTTCGGATGTAAAAATTTGAAATTAAAAAATCATTAATTACACGACATTACATACCTAGTGGTATCGCTTTGCAAACCCTCTGAAACATACATACTAAGCTCTTTTAATTAAACCTGAAGTTAATTAATTTGAAGTTGTATAAGCGCAACTAATCAAATTAGTCAATACGTTCAATTAAATTAATATGAAAGAAAAGGAAAGTGTTTTCGAAGATAACACGAAAGAATTTATTTCAATTTAAAACAAATCGAAATTGTTGTAAGTAACGCTGAATGCATAATTGTCATACATTATATCAAGATATTTCCTACTGATTAAAATTTAAAATTTGAATGCAAGGCATGTCATATTCTACTCGCATGGACTTCTGAACATCTCCCAATGACGAAAACCATAAATATTAAATGCAATAAAGAAATTACTAAATCTAGGGATTGGAGCAGAAATATTTAAAATTTTCAATAAACCTGAACATTTAGTAGCAAAGAAATAAGATTTAATGACGCTTCAGTTAATGAAAGATTTAATCCAAATTTCACTTCCTACAAATGAATTGTTATCTGTAATCAATGATGCTTAAATTTTTGAAAATTCATTTTAAAAGAATTTAAAAATTTTTCAGTCTGATAATATTTAAACTATGATCGATTTTTCGACGTATTTATTGCGGAACTTTATAATTTCCCCGTCGTCTATTGATTGGCATTACAGGATTTTTTTAAACTTAAGCTTTTAAACTGTTTCCCTACCTCAATAAATCTTTTACTTGAGAAATTCAAGTTTTTTCCATGGAAAATACGTAATGGTAAATATACAATTGTTTCATTATCATTAAACTTTTGTCAGAAAACTGTCTCAGTAAAGATTTTTATAAGAATTTCCAAATATATGAAGCAAAGATTCTTTTTTTGCACAAATATAGAAGTGGAACTTCTCGTTATGAATATAAGGTAAACATGATAAGTTCAGGAGACCGAAACACTTATATTTTTAGATTTGAGCCTTTTTATTCTAAAAATGTTCTAGTGTTTTCGAATAATTCAAACGGTATTACGTTATTGAAAGTTTCAACACTTCCCGCCTTACCAACAATTGCTTCGAAACAAACAAAAAATATAGTCGATGAATCTGCTGCATGCATTTATAAATTATTTCATACATTCAAAAAAAAAGCAATCATTACTTCCTAAAATACGTTCTTTTATTACCTCTGACATTATTGAAAAATATTGCAAGCATATACGTGTGTTATCAAGAAGTGTGACATAGATTAAGCTCCCTACAATTATGTTATGTGTAGTTAATTACTATATTCATGTAACCTATAATATATGAATTTATAGTATTTTTAATTTTGTAAGGAGTGGACTTCTTTTGCAGAATTCTATTTAATCAAATAATTAGAAAAAAAATCTAATTATCATATAAGTTGCATAAAAAAGATAGAATGTTAATATTATGAGACAAAATTTTTCAATTTGCGTATTTACTAAAAATCATTTGTTGCATAAAAAAGATATAATTATTCATTACATACATACTTGAAAAAATTCAACATTTAGGCTGTAAATAGACTCTAATTTCTTAAATTAATTCTTTTTCTTTTCATCCAACCACATTTGCTTTAAAAGATGGACAACTGTCAGTTTTTTCCCTTAAAAATCCACTATTCATAGTAACAATTCATCGAAGTTTCATTAATTGTAACTATAGGGTTGAAATATTACTTACATATTTTTCAAGAATACAAAAGCAATAAAATAAAAACTAGCATATGCAAAAACTAGTTTGAAAGCTATTAAAAAATCACGAGAATAAACAAATAGCAGCATATGAAATTTTATAATTGAAGGAAAAAAAGACCTGAAGAAGTGAATACAAAAAAATCATTTCACTCTCACCACATCACCTGATTCGTTTGCAATCGAATAGTTTATTCCATGATCGACAGCTAACAGTTGTTATTGATCCTAGTAATTTTTCAGGTCTCTGAATGATTTGTTGTATCCTAATTACCGTTGGTATCAGCAAGAAGAATTTTCTCAACTCAGCTTCCGTCGGTTGCATATTTAGGCCAAGCTGCCAATAACCTATTTGTCGTATCACATTATAAAACATCACTGTATCGGATTCCGTTGCCAAATTATACAATTTTTGCATTTCCTCGATGTTCTCTTCTATTACCTTCAACATTTATTTGTTCAGCATTTGAATTTTTCACAAAGCTTTATTTTACAGAATCAAATTGTTTTACAAAAATCAAAAATATATATGCTTATGATAGCCTTAATTGTAACTGAATCTATAGCCACACTAACTATAGTGAATCATACTTGACAAGATGTATAAGAGGTATTCAAATATGGACGATAGTAGCATGCACATTTCATATAATTTTAAAGGCACTGCAGTGAATTAACTGATGAATACAGCAGTTCTTAAGCCTTTATTCTCATATTTTCCTGTGACGAGAATAATAAACCGAAGAACAAATTTGAAATTATTTATAAGCACTGAGGAATGCAGAAGAAAAATTCTAATAAATAAAGAACTGACTTTTTGCATATCTTCAGTGCTATTTTTCGCACTAAGTGAAGCAAACCGGTAATTGAGAAGCACGGCTGGCAACGAACTATCAATCACAATAATATCTTCCGAATAATCAATATCCTTAAATTTTTACAAATATAAAATTATCGAGAACAAACAACAACGACAGATATAAAAAAATGTCGCAATAAGCTATTGAGAACTGTAAGTTTTTGGATTTGAAATAAACAAACCTCCAAAAGATCCAATTTGTTCGGTGGATATTTATTTTTGCCGTGGCATACAAAATCCTCAAACAGATAAGACGGATTTAAGAGTCGATCAGAAAGGCGCACTAGGGCATTTGGATAATGCAGTATATGTTCTATGAAAGCAAGACCCTCTTTGTTATAAAGAAAAACAGCCGGAATGACGATATCATCTTTGACAGTCTGATCACCAGACATTGCAAATGGCGGCAGCACATCGATACTTGTACCAACTGTGTTGTCTAAAAATGTTAAATTTTGAAGCTAAGCACAAATTAGTCAAAAATAACTGGAAATGGCTTTTCTTTCTCCTTCTACAGCCGTAAAGAATTATCTAACTTCGAAACATAAATCAACCGTTTCTCGCATGACTGTGCATTACATTTGAAGATTGTAAACCTGCACCACTTTTCACATAATGATTGAACCAAGGAAACATATGTTCATAATTTTTTACCTCATAAAGAACTTTGGATTGTTTTCTTGAAAGTTTTTTTAATGTGAAACAAACAAATCAATATATTCCCTTTCTCCCCCCTCCCTCACCCCCCACCTCCGTTTCTCTCCTTTCCCCTCCTGACTCCCTCCAAAAAAACGAAATTTATTTAAAATTTATGATAACAACGATTTTTCAAAACATTACCAATAATAATAATACCAACGGCACCGCTTTCCTGGACATAACGCGCTTTTTCTTGAAACATGCAATCTTGGCGTTGAACTATTGCAATACGGCCTTTCATCCTCGGTGCATTTGTTAACGGCGCACAAGCACGAAAAGGCACAGCAATTTGCACTTCTGCGATTACCTGGATAAATTCAAATAATATGGTCAATTACAGTTCAGGGAGAACAAATGTGAGTAAATAAAGAAAATAAGAAATGTATTCCTATGAGAAGTCTTCATTTTATCACTTCTCTCATTGCAAATATTCCTACAGTCTAAAAAAATACTTGAGCTTATCCGTTTTTATCCAGAACCTCTGCAACATAAAGTCAAATATTTCTGTAATCTGTTTTTGGGTAGCAAAATTAAGCTTACAAATAAAAGATAAAACTTACTGCTCTATGATGCAGATCTCGGCCGAACTGCGCAGATGCGGCTCGCCAATGCAGCATCCCAAATATAGGCTGCGACACTACTTGTATAATTCGTTCATTATTCAAAACTGAAAAACAAAAATAATGGAATAATTGAATAAAATATGGGATTTGATTTCGAGCATATATTAACATTGATAAAATTAATTAATCTTAATTAACTAAAAGAGAAAAGTCTTTGTAAACTTGAAACAAGATTTGAAAAGTGACCACACAATATATATCGTAATCAAGAAAACAGTTACCGTAACAAATCTAAACAGTAATTACTTCTTAAAAGAAAATTAAAAATATAAATTTGGTTTTCACGGAAAACAAACCAAATCCGTATTTTTCTGAGCCTACTACCATAATCATTTCTTGGATAAATTCGCTACCAAGAACAGCCCATTCTGGAGAGAGAGCCTGAAAAACCCAATATTTACTTTTCTTCAGCAAACTTTCATCGTTTTTCTGTTTCTTTTTCCAGCAGATTCTTACAGACAGGTAATGACTCATTAACTATTAGAAATTAATGAAAAGATTTAATGAGCGAAAGTAATGGTTCAAACTGCCGCACCAATAATTGCTATGTAATGAAATGCAAAGCATGCTAATCAAGTTGAAATCCTGCCAACTTTTAACGCATACATTCGAAGAAAATAAAAACGAGTGAAATCGAAATAGTAAAACTTATTTAATCTCTAGCAATCATGGGTGTTAGATAGCATTATTGCGACACGTTGTGTTTATCATTAGTGATTAATAAATTGAAATATGCAGAACTGATAAAAACACTGAGAGAACAGGATGATGGAGAGAAACAATGTGAAAACTAAAAAGAGGAAGGATCTTTTTTTTTCTATTAAAACGAATTTTGGAAAAGCAGAAAAATGAATTTTGCAGACAACTGAAATTAAGAAATTAGTGATCTCAAACGATGATTTTACTCTAAAGTAATAGTCAGTGTTTGAAATGAATGCATAGAAAAGAAATTCTAATTTTATTCGCGAATAAAAGAGATATAAAAAGAAACGACACTTGGAGGAAAAAAATTTCTAATACAATGAGTGTAATATAATTGAAAATATAAATAAAATACAAAATTCTACGGCTACTATTTTTGAAGTAACAGCTGTATAAGACAATTTCGAAATTATTAATAGAGAAATCGGTACTTTTTCTAATCGAAATTACAAGAAAAACGTCTAATTAAAATTAATTTCTCTATAAATCCCAAATCGAATTCCGGCAAAAAGAGAACACAAAATAATAGTAAGATAAGAAATAGACATTCAGTGGATATGTTAATAAATATTTCCTTCTTTAATTCTTAGTATTTCATATTTCCAAGATGAAACAATACTAAGAATTTTCTTTTAATGAAAAATAAGGTCTTAATTCATCACCATAATCATTATCATCATCATGCTAAACTGTCATCGTTATTATCATCATGCTAAAATAATATGAATAAATAATGAAAAAATATTTCAATAATATACATATTACGAAGCATCAAGTAACTGTCGTATCGTTACAAGAATTACTGTTGCTGATAATTTTTAATTTTCAGAAGAAAAAATTGTTCGCTTCGAAATAATTCGGAATTATTTCAATTTTCTTAAACTTTTCAAACTAATATATTCTCTATACATCGTTCAAATTGTTTCCTTTCCAAAGAAAGCGAAAATTAATCGACAATTTACTGAGTGCTTTTAGATTACAGCAATATTTTCCCCCATTGACATAATATTTTACTTCATAATATTGGATTAACTACTTGTTTCATTCATGACATCGCCATCATCCTTCATTTCCAAACATTCGGAAGTTTTGCTTCAACTACACTGACTGAATTCGCAGCTGGTCGCCTTATGGCCATTATTCGATAACCACAAACAACAACACACACAACAACTGTAGCCACAATCATAACAGAAAGCCATAATAGAACAACAAGCATAATCATTGACAACAATTGGGTAATAGCAGCATGCGACGGATGAACGATGTAGACATTTGTTTGCTTTTCACCGATGCCGTGTTATCCAACACACACATACTATTCAATATATTATCACTCTTAGCCAGTATTGTTTCGCTCTCGGTAGTGAATTCATTCGCTTCGCCCTGAAAACAGGTGCGTTTGAACTAAACTTACTAACTTCTTTACCTTATCTTCCCTAACCACCACTCACCTCCATGATAAAAAGGAACCACAAATTGAAATCTTTTCGAGATAAAATAAATTATGTGTTATAAAAATTCGAAATCACAAAATCTTGAATCGAAGAGTTGTTCAGAGATTTTCAGAATATAAAATTTGCAAATAAAGGGCGAAGCGGACCATCTATTTTCTACTACCGATTATCATCATATATTTTGCAGAAGAGCACACAAAAATTTGAAAAGATATGCACTCCACAACACTTCATGCAAAACTAATCAAAATTAACAATTTTTAATACAGTCGAACCAATATAATAAAACGACACGATATTGTTTGGAATGAGTAAAATTATCAATTCTTTCTTTAACCATAATCGGATGCAGAATCACCGAATTTTTTTGTGCTAAATATAAATTAACTGCTTCAAAATAATCAAAGCATACCGAATCTGGCGAGTGAGTAAGATGAACGTGCCCATCAACTTGAAACTGCATCTGGATTCCCATCTGCTTTAACTGTTTCATATGTTCAACATTTGTCGCACTGAATGACCAGGCACTTAGACGTTTTGGCCTTTAAAATCAGTTGAAAAAAAGTTTTATTACTCCCTTTTTCGATTGACTAGAAAAAATAAATAAATTCATAAATGACAACATGTATCGTATCAACAGCATCCATCCGAAAGCTTATTCATACGGGCCCCTATTCAGCCAGTAGTAAATGATCACTGAATTAGATGTCAGATAATTTAGATATTACATTCATAATAAAGAATAGATTTGGAGCTAGAAAGGCTGTGATAGCAATCACAGAAAGAAATTATATCACAATAGTAATCCTTACAAATCTTAAAACAATCTATGCAAATATCTATGGAATATTTCTCTCATCGGTTGAATTTACTCAACTGCTAATCATGTTGTTTGTTAGCAAAGAAAATATTGGGATCTTAGAAAGAGGTTTTTTTAGATTTTCTAACTTATAAAATAATAAAATAAAATGACTTACATTCTTGGACAACTCTCTGCGCTTCCCGAATTCCTCGTTAATTCGCTGATTACATTTTGTACAATGTTACGCAATTCTTCTGCATAAGCCGGTAAATTATCATACTTCTCATTGATCACCGCTGCAGGACATGCTGATCGAAATTTTTTAGTCATCATTGCATTTTCATCATCAATTATTTCATCCGGATCAATGATCAAACGACGTGGAAACTGCAAAAATCAATATATAACAACTCTCAATTTTCGGTGAATTTGTTACATCTCCTTTGAGTTTGTAATTTACAAGCAAAGTAAGTTGCATACGAATCATACTTTCACCGCTAGATTTTTATTATTGCATACTATCATGGCATTAGCAACCAAAAAACTACTCAAAAGCTATGGAGACATTGTTATCATTACGCAAGAATGTATTTAGCATTGTTAAATAAATAAAACTGACTTTCTCATTGCTGTGAATATCAGCGATTGAAAGTGGAATGAAATGAGCTTCGGTAGTAAGAACGTAGTTATTCAAATCAATCTGTAAGTCAGGGGATCTGTGAAAATCATATACAAATATTTCAATGTTTCCGAAAGCACGAAAGAATCCATTCTGAAAAGGACTGAATAACATTTTTGAAGAAAGAAAAACAAGGAAAGATAAAGAAAAAAACTGGAATTTTTAAAATCTCACAAGTTTCAACGTGAAAATAAATATACAGATTCTTACCGATCTTCATGACTCATCGAACGAATATCTTTGACAGCAGCAAATCCACATTCAACTCGCAAAAATTTATTCATACTATCCAAAATCTTAAAAATAGTGTAATATTCTTCAAGATGAACGTGAAAACTATACATTCATCTAAAAAGTTGCTTGAGTAAATCAGAAATGAAAAAATTATTACTCATCAAATTACTTACATTTTTGGCTACGCGTAAATAATGTTCATCCTTCGTTGCTCTATATAGCAAATAAGTGCTCTCTATAAATTCCGGTCGAATAGGATGTTGGGCCCAATAAACTTGCAAATCGTGCGTAAATGCTTCCGGTAGGAATCTGTGCCGCTGAAGCAAAACATGCTTTTAATATAGGATTCAAATTATGCTGCAAAAGACAAAAAGCATGCCAGGTTTTAAAATAATTCATTTAAGCACAGTGAATAATCTACTCCACTATGTATAAGTAGTGGAAAAAATAAGGCGACTTCATCACATGATCTTGGTTTTTCTTCTATATAATAAAAAACTTGCTCTTAATCCATCATAAACTAACATAAACTTACCTTGATTACTTGATAAAGTGTTTCATGAAACTCGATGGCCGCTTTTAGGTCACCCTTCAAAACTTGTATGCCAGGCCAAAATGCCAGCAATGAATCCATGTAAGTTCTAGCAGCAACTGTTGGTTTGTGCATGTGAACATCGATAAACAATGGACCCTTATTAACATATCTCATTATGGCTTCATAATGCTGTAAAAATTCAAGGATTGTCTTATTACTAATCAAGAATTAGATAATTCTGCCATCGCCTGTTTAAATTCCCAACAAATCCAATTTCAATTACATTACATATTTCCACTGCCCGCATATTACATTATCATGTAATGATACACAAACATTTAATTAATCCAATTATCACAATAGTAAAATGAAGAATAAGGACCTTATTGAAGCGATATAGGTATCCTTCATCACCCAACAAAATATATGCTTTCAAACAATACTCGTAGTAAGAATCAATTCCTGCGCCAATACCTGCATCTGTAATAAAATTCGATTTTCAAAGCATAAGTTTAAGATATATTAATCAACATCGTCATTATTCTTACAACAATATCAACAGTATTATAAATCCAAAGTTACCAATATCGTCGAATCGTTTTTTCATAAACGAAGTTTATCCTACATTAAAAAGGATAAAAAGTTCATCTTATAACTATCTTTAGGTAAAAGTTCATAATATAATTTTGAGAAATTAATAAATGGATATAAATTAGTGAAATTTGTACATACTACCTCTTCTTATCCAATCTCCAGAATGTACATTTAAGACAGTGCCCATCAAATCACTTCCGCGATGTCTCTGAGCCCAAAGAAAATCCATTGCTTTCCGAGCTTTTTCTTCATAGATTGGTTTACCCGTAAGTCGGCTCAGTGCAGCAAATTCGAGAATCATCGTCCCTCCACAAGCTGTACAAGTATCGTGTTGCTGCTTCAGAAAATCTAACATTCCATACTTCAGATTTATCTGCAAATTGAACATAAAAACGTTTCAATGAAAGCAAATATTTCTAAGTTTTGAATATCCTATAAAGTTTTGATCTTTTTTTTTAAATTATATCACTGTATTAATCTTGCTAACATTACTACGAAAAACAAAAATTTGTTTTCATATCTTGCATAGTAAGTTGCACAAGTGCAACTTACTCTAGAATATGGAACACCACTGCTGGTATTGAAAGCGGGAAGAAGCCTATCAGCTAATTCAACAGCCATTTGTAACAACTCGTCTTTATACCATCTTAAACGATTCTCATCTCTCGATTGCACCAGTTTAGCCATTACATGACCTATAAAATTTTTCATACTTATTTTTTAAATTTGTGCAGACTTCATCAATAATAAAAGCTTATGAGGTACATATTTGTGAAAGTTTGAATAAAACCAAATTAATCAAATTAGAAATAGCTCGACTAATAGCAAGATTAAAAGAAATGGTTTCACAATTTTCATTTCAGACTTTTTAGAAGACTAATTTGTAACGATATGCAATATAACTATCGATATCTGCTATCGAAGATACTTTAGGCAATTAATCAACAATTTCCCTTTACTCTTATATGGAATGGAAAATTCTAGAACTTACCTGATATTAATCCTCCCACCATTCTAATATTTGTTTCAAAAACGGACACCACCAAGTTCGAGTCAAAGCGAACATTCTTTACAATTTGTTCAGTGGATTTTTCGAACTCATCTAATTCGCCCAGTATGACCAACGAATCCAAAGAATCGACAAGAGTTAATGAGAAACTGCAAATGTTTATTAAATTAGCTTCGTTTTTATCTCGAAAATAACACCATTGAAATTAAATTTCTTTTCGAATCAAAAATTAAGGTAACAGATGGAAAATGAATTATCGTCCGGGAATAAACACCGAAGAGAGAGAAAAAGGAGGTGTGCGCCCAAACTCATCAGAATGTTGCCTTGAAACTTCTGAGACGTGCTGCCCAAGACAGGAATCGAACCTGTGTCGCCACGGCCACAACGTGGAGTACTAACCACTATACTACTTGGGCCACTGATACTTCCCTCAACCTTCTATGAAATGGAATAACAACAAATCTATATTTGAATATGAGACCTTGTGTGAATGAAAATTCAATGAATTAAAGTTGCAGTCGAGAAAAATCAAACAGACAGAGAATCGAAGATTAAAAGATTCTGAATTGTTATAAGTAGACTAGCATAATAAACTTTTTGCGGCGAAAAAATGATTTGCTAATTTTTTTTTGAGGATAACTATTTCAGAATCTAGTATTTAATTAGAAATTGAGGTAAATGAAAATATTTTGCTGCCAAAACTCGTAAATTTCATATCTTAACTGAAAATTGTCCATAAAATTGTATTTAATTATCACAAAATCACCAAATAATGAAACTGCAGCATAAAAATATCACCCTTCATACTGTTGGAAGAAAATATTTTATCACATCTTTTCATTTCATTTTTTGGAAATGTTTTTCAAATATATTCAATTTTTGCAACTCTGCTGATATGGATAACATCAAAAATTAAAATCAACAGGACATTAACCAATGTAGTCGAAAATAAGGCATAAATATTTCAAAAGATAGTTTGAAACCAAAAGCTTATATAGCTTTCTTAATTATTTCTTATAGATGACAACTAATATCAATAATATAAAAAATTACACGTGAAATTAAATGCACAAGAACTTACTTTCCTAAAGCGTCATCAACATCCCTCGTGGTGGTGTAACACCTCGTTGTCGTCCCTTACACGACAAAGGCATCAGTTCATCATGGGGTATGCATATTTCATGTATGAATTGTATCCATGCATGAACATCTCCTTTGCTTGCACCCTGCAAGAATAAGTTATAATGATAAATTAAAAAAGAAAAAAGGTGAGAAAAAGGAATGAATTAAAAAGACAAATTGAAAAAAGATAAGAGAAATGTTTCATATATAAAAAAAAAGACGCAAGATATATCTCACAGATTAATTGCTTCATTTAAAATAATAAGAATCATACACTGAAAAAAGTAATTTTTAGTGAAAAACAATTTTAGGTAAGAAATTTCTCAACTCCTCAAAACTTTTCAAATATTTTGCCGTTGTTTGAATTCTGCAGTACTGAATTTCGCTTATCATATATTGATATTGTCTATCAATTACATCGAATCAAATTAAAAGTATATCAAAAATGTCAAATAAGCTAAGATACTAAGATAGAAAATCTGGATATAAACTGAAGAAAATGGAAAGTTCGAATGGTCTGCACCATGAACTCGCCTGTAATTTGTTGCATAATAGTAGAGGAAGCACATATGTTAATCACTCTATATCAATAATATATACCTCACACAAAAATTAGAAATGTGGAAAACTCGAAAAATCTATAGTTGTTTTCTTCTCGCCGTCCTAAACTTCAAACATCAATTTTAAAACCACCTTTTCTTAACGCTAGTTAATTCGACAGCAAGAGATTAATAACAAATAATTTTCATTTAAAATTACCTGAGAGCAATTCTATCAATCTTCTCATTGTCATACACAGTATTGCATGCAATTAATCCGATATATATGTGCAAAAAGTATATACTGTACATAAGTTGATCCGTTAAACTCGGCCATCCCCACATATTGTCCAGCATACTTATGGCCTTGATTACGAACTCAAAAATCACAGTTTATTAAATACCAGTGAAATGGAAAGGCAAATAAGTACAAAATCAACTTTACTAGCTATATTTATTCATATTGAATTCGCAATCCTGAAATTATTAAAAAGTAATTATTTGACGATGAAGAGATCGCTTAAGAGAAAATTCGCACAAAAAATCCTTGTTTTTTAAAACAAAGAAAAATCAGGCTACAAGAATGATAGCTTGATAGGCAAATATCTTTCAGTCCAATAACAATGAAATAACACTCGTATAAAATTAACGATAAGATAGCCTGAAGTTGCACGTTCCTTTCCCAAGCATTTCATTAATTTATCATCACTCTAAAGCTATCAATACAAATTTTACCATCAAACTTATCATCCATTTCTATACTTATCGTATTTCGTTTTTGCATCACATTTCCAAAAATAAACAGGAAATTTGACAAAAACATTCATTGAATACAGAGCAATTTGCAAATTGGAAAATCTTCACTAAAGTTCACTCTATTTAAAAACCGTAATTCGATCGTCTGTTCCAATCAAAACGATCTCTTTCAACTCTTATTTGAATAAATTTTGGTGATTCGTAAGAACAAAAATTTATTAAATAAAATATCAAAGAAACTATATAACGTCAAAAAAAATGATTACGCAGGACTGCTCAGAACCAGTTAACAAAAAATTAGTATATCAATACTAATTTTTTTACGCCATATAATTTTCTGACATCATCAATGTGACATCATCAATGTGTGACGATTTCGGCAACTGTCAAACAAATCACCAATTATTCCGACCAGCGGCGTCATTTTGCAAGGCATAATTGCTAACATTAGCGTATATTATCCATCCAAATTACGCAAAATCGACGTCACTTTTAGATTAAATCTGAAATATTCACTATATTCATCCATAATTTCACCTGGAAACGAAACAGTTGCGAAACTATTCACAAATAATATTAAAATATCATAAAAGTCGCATCCTAAAATATCACCAAATCTCGAGAAGCAATAAAAATTTATAACTGTCTCTAAAAGATGGTACTTTGAAATCTGGAATAGCATAATTATAACAAAATAATGCCAACAAGTGGTAATTAAAAATAGCGAATGACGAAATTAATAAGAATCATATCCATGAGCACAACAGGCAAAATAAGAAGTGGAAAATGATGTCTTATATTTCTCTCCCAGAACTTGTTCTTTTCAACAAAAATATTATCAATAGACAGAGGAATGGTTTGGAACTTTTTTCGAGAAATTCAGAAAGTTCTCATCAAGCACTTCTTTAGCATTCATTTCTTAGATATCTTCTCAAAACAGGATTTTATGATATGAAATACATGAGCAATTTATTTTATATTTTTCAGTCTAAATCTCATTTTCCACGTTATCTGAAAATATTTTGACTGGACAATAATAACTATTTTCAATCTGTTTTAGAAATTATATCCTATTGAATCAATCCTGGAAACTATCTTATTTCACGAAAATAACTTTTAATACTTTAATGCTTAATAGTTGCATTATTATCATATACTACATATGGTACATGTTAGAATTATAACTGAATGCTTTAGAAGTCTTAGAGAAAAAAAGAGAAACATTCTTTTGGGAAGAAATTCATACTTTTGTTTATATGATAATTATTTTTCCTACAATAACAGTGAAAGCTTAACATTGAAGCCTAGTTATGATACCTGGAATAATAATAAATATCTTCAGAAATCCTACCTTTTCCTCCTAACAATAATATACTTCCTATAACAATAATACGAATGTACCATAAAACTTCCTCCAATAAGAATATACCATAAAATTCTCTTAATTTGAAATCAAAACGTGTCATTCGCAAATTGTGTCACTAACCAGTCGGGAAAACAAAGGATAGAAAGTAGATGTATTCGATGCCTTGGTGTCTGTCGGTCTGGTTTTTGTCGAGGAGTGTGAAGGTCTCGGAGAGAGCGTCTCGGGATGATCGAGTAGAAAAGAAAAGGACATGATTGTCTGAGATGGCTTAATCAATTTTGCTATTTTAGAAATAATTTGTTCCTTCAAAAACAAGTACTAATAATAGAAACATTGAACATATTTGTTTGTCGTTAAAAAGACGAATGTACTTTTATTCTAAATATAGGGCATATGTTTGATATTCGTGCAAATGTGAATGGTATTGAAATTTTGAAAATAAGGCAAAGTTCTTATTAAGCAATAGAGAACAAAAATATTATTTGATCATGATGTCATCATAGAGAAAATGATAAGATGGCGCGTACTTCTATTGCCATGTGGAAAATGATAAGATCACGTGTATCGTTTTCTGAAGCACAAGCTTAAAAAAACTTTAATGCACTAAAATTTTTCTCATCAGAAAAACGAAAAAGTCGGCTTCCAGCAACATCATTGATACTTTAGATGCATGAGCGGAGAAAAAAATAAAGAGTTCAGAAAAAATAAAAATAAATGTTTTCCTGAAGTTTTGAATTCCAGACTTCAAGTTCATGAACTGTTACTGCAGCTGTTGAAGGACCAAAATATTTATGACTAAGATCATGCCTTTCACCATTTTTATCAAAATAACTGATATTTCTCAGCATTTTCAATACCCTTTCACAGTTATCGCTGTTTTCTGAACTCTTTCTTTTCCGTTCAAATAATAGTCTTCGAATGTTTTAAAAGAAACTTGGTTAATTGATAATATCCTCAAAATAATCAGTAGAACACATTAATCATTCCGAAATTACCAGTGGAAACAGTGAAAGGTTCGAAATTACCAATAAAAAGTATTGAAAATTTGGGAAATGGAGAATTATTGACCAATATTTTACAACTGACAAATGAAACATGCGTTTCTGATTTTCAACAATTGTTTGGTTAGCGTCATAGCATCTTTTTTGAAATTTCAAATAATAGCGCATCAAAGGATCTAGAAGAGACAAACTAATTTCTTTCCCCACTAATTGGGTTTGTTTTTTGAACGTTAGAAAAACAAAAAATTTGAGGCGCTCGTTTCTTATTATTCGTTAGAAAAACAAAAATTTGAGGCGCTCGTTTCTTATTATTGTTTGCATTTACTGAGCATCACAAGTTTATTATAAATTTTTCGCTTTTTTCGAAATATTTTCAGTTGTGTTCTAAGTTGACAAGACATTTCCATGAATTTATCTTGTGAATAAAAGAAAATTACAAGGAAATAATACGGTAGTCGAGGACTAGTTCAGCAATATGATAATCGGATGAATAATATCATAAAGTCAAAACCAAATACTAAATAGTTGACGGTAATTTTGATATTTTCAACATTTCACTCATTGCCAAAAATCTCTTCGAACATTCCTTTCTCCCAAAGAACTTAAACAGTTCCATGACTGGTGGTCCGCTTTGACAATCGATTAGCGATAAACGTATAATTCGAAATATTTGAGCACAGCTGATGTCATGCATAGAAGCCAATGTTTTTATATTATCCATATTCCAACCATCGCAATTCATAATATCATGAAGAATAGACGATACCGTAAGCGCATCAAATTCAGAAAGTATTTTTTCGGACTAGTTGATTGTAGGAAGTAATACTTAAAATCACTATTAGTTAATTGCTCCAAATAGCATAGCTTCTGATCTGTTCGTTTAAACAAATCAAGCACCTTGCTGATATAATTAGGATCACTAATTAATTCTGCGGCAGCTTCTGGAAATGTCCTCTGAAGACGTCTCATAATTTCTGGCACTAACTGTTTGTCAATATCAGCATCCTGGATGGCTTTATGACCACATGCGTCAAGAACCAGTTGATCTAACTAAAAATATTGAAACTAAAATTACAATTTTTTGAAAACATCGTCCATAATACAATTTAATAATATTGAATTGGTTTGTAAGACCTATATTTTGAGTAATCAAAGTCGTTAAACTCAAAATAAGCATCTTTGTCATATCTGCATTTTTTAATGAAATTTATATAATGTCCAAACAAATCACAAACATTAAATATGCAGCATTCTGCACAGCATTATAACCACATGCGTCGAGAATCAGTTGATCTGACTAAAAATGTTGAAAATCAAAATGACAAATTTTTGAAAATTAGAATTATAATTCTAATTTTAACATTTTTCGTTGAATCAATTGATTCCTGATGTATATGGTCATAAAGCTATGGAGAATGCTGTGCACTCAATCATTGAACATACCATTATATTTCGCTTGCCAATTAAAGAAACATCAAATTTTCTTATCATTTCCTCCAATGTGTAGAGCTTTGACGCATCGAAATCTCGAATACCGCTTCCATTTCGACACAGATAATTCAGCACAGCAATTGGTAAATATCCTTTATCGATATCATAAAATTCCACAAAAGCATCCTAAACGTGTTTGATAAGAATGTTTATCTTTCGACATTAATCTTCACTTTCAAAGAATTTTTTTCATTTTGTGATTTAAACCAGAAAAATTAAAACTATAGATGAACCTTGTCACGTTTCGAAAGTTTCTTATTGCTACTTCTTACCAATAATGGAAGATGAATCCATAGAGGAGACGACCATCCAAAAGCTCTATGATTAAAAATTCAAATTAAATCAATGAGAATTTATTTTGCATTTGAAATTCCAGCATAGCAATAAATTGATTTGTTTACAAGTTTATTTATTCATCTTTTTGAAATATGTGGTACTTTTTATAATCGTATTTTGAATCAATAAATGTTTAAATTATACTAAATGACATAAGTTTTTATTTATCATAACTGATTACTTACTGATACAGTTGTATATGCTTTACAACAGATGAAAGCCATTCTGAACCACGTATCACATGACTGATTCGCATATGATGATCATCAACAACATTTGCCAAATGGTAGGTTGGAAATGAGTCTGTCTTCATCAATATGAAATCTCCTTCACTGCATTTTTGTGCTATTTCACCGAAAATTTGATCCTTAAAATCACTATTTAAGAAAAAAGAAAAACTAAATGTAAAGCAAACAACAATTTAGGATATAACTATGCTTAAAAAACCGCTATCTTTAAAAATATAAAACCTTCAAAACAAGTTAATAATCATTACCTTGAAAAATACTTCCTTTTCTTCTAACTTGAATCTAATAGTATAATTTTCGCCATTTTCTAATCTCTTCTTTACTTCCTCCTCCGTCAATCCACGACAATAATTATCATATTTGGGCACTTCATGACGTCTAGCTGCTTCCCGACGTAACATATTCAATCGCTTAAAATCATAGTATGTAGACGTAAAATTTGGAAACCTTAAAGAAAAGTTAAGTCTTTGTTCCAAGACTATTCACTGGAACAAAGAAGTTAATAGTCTTGGAACAAAGAAAACTGACAGAAAACCCGGAATTGAAAATTTAAAATTAAATCAAAACCACTCGCAGAAAAAAAGTGATGCAATTTTGAATAACACGTAATTATTTACATACTTTATTTTCTAACAAAATATAGATGCTCAAATGCCCAATTCTTTTTGCTAAAAGCTGATGGAACAAAAGAAAAGAATTAAAGATATAAAACATTTTTTGTTGCGAAACATTCGGACAAATCAAAATTTGATGGCTATTCAATTTCTAAATTATTCAACGAAATTTCAATTAGCAACTAGTCGACTGAAGTGCTCACTTCTTCCGTACAAAAGCATCGATATGCATATCGACTATCAATAAGCTGCTCAGCAGCACCTCGATAAATTTCTCTTCTCTGAGATTGCAGATATGGTCCAAATTTCCCGCTGTTAGACGGACCTTCATCCCGAAAAAGCTTGAATCGGTCTAATGTTGCTTCTATCTGAATGAAAAGATTGATATATTTCACTCATTTAAACATTTAATTTTAACATTATTGGAAGGTTACACTTACAAAAAGTATTAGAAAAAGGAAATAAATTAATTTGGGGAAAAAGAGAATTACAAGAAAACTTTCCTGAAGAAAGAATTGCAAGAAATTAAAAACTTAAAACGAAAAATGAAATATAACTCCTTGAAAATATATAGTCTAACAATTTTTACCGCAACCAAATCTAATTTTTACTTTTCCTTTCTCAGTTAATGAACTAAACTTTTAAAGTATTTTATCAATGCTATGAAAAACATTAGGCGATGTATTTTTGATTTTGATACAGTAACATACATGCCTGTTCCACTGCACCAGGTACCAAACGCTGTTGATCAGTATCTTCGATTCGCAGAATAAATTTGCCTCCTCGCGACCGAGCAAACAAAAAGTTGTAAAGTGCCGTTCTCAGGCCACCCAAATGCAAATTACCGGTTGGAGAAGGGGCGAAACGTACACGTACTTCATCATGGGTTTGTTTACTGCAGAAATGTCTTTTACAATTGATCAGTTGAAGAAAGCGTGGTGAAGTTTTCCACATTATTAATTAATATCTTCAACAATGCTTACAAATGATTTATATTTTCAGGCATACTTCCTCTACCTGAAATGTATTTGAAAAATACAAAAGACTTATCTAGCTTATCAAGAAAAGCATTCTCGGAACAATGCAAAATCCAACTAGTGAAAAGCATAAATAATAAATGAACGCTATTCGAAACCGAACGCCAAAGAGACTAAAAATTTCAAAAATTCCAGACCGGGAATCAAATCTTTGAAATCAGCTTACATATCCTAGCACTTTTGAAGAATAAAATTTCAGGAACAGGATCCGTACCCATTACTATCTATTACTAAGATTATGCTCAATGGATAATGGTTATTCTTTACATCCTCTACTTTATTAATATTGTATATCGAACTTATTTTAATTTGTCTAATCTAAATTATGTATAAAGAGAATCCGATTTTAGAGTACAGAAAATCTCTTACCTTTACTTCATCACAAAACAAAATATCATCCAGAAATAAGTTTTTGTTTTCATTCACTTCCATATTTCATCAAATAATTTAAATTATTCATCAGAGAAAAATAAAAATAGAGTCCTGATATGACATATATAAGAGAACAAATTTGTAGAATATATAATTTTTTCTAGCTGAAAGCAAATTCCACTACAAAAAAATGTCCTACGGTACTTTTATAGACAAATGAATTTCGTACAATAAATTGAAATGCGAAAGAATGAAAAATTTAGTATTTCTATGCATTATGCTGGATTAAATATCTAACAGGAAGTAGATATAATAGTATGTGCATATTTATCATTTGCGAAATTAGGTAAAACAGATTGTAGAACAATCTAAAAACATTGCAGAACAATCTAAAAACATTTTGTCTCGAAAAATGACTTATCGAATGTTTCAAAGATTCTACCAAAATAGTTTTACTTCAAATTATTTCTGAGCTGGCTTGGAAATGCAATGAGAATGAAAAGTAGCTTATGATATTGATACATAAATGAAAATACAGACAACAATTTCATTTACTATAGTAGTACAGTGATATTATACATTTTAAATGTTTCCATCTCAACAACAAATGATAAATTTTTAAACTGCTAAAAATTACACTCAAACTTCGAATTATGTAAGCTTTAAATCCAACGCATGGATACAACAATATGATTAAAAATGGTTATGGATAGAATTTCTGTGTTACTCGCATATAAATTAATTAAGAACAAAGACAGCATTAAATTTTAAATTTAAGTTAAAATAGGTTAAAATGGATAAAAATGCACGATTTATACAGAAACATTATCCTCCGGTTTCATTTGATCAATCAAAATCTGATTCGGATATATTCAACCGTTTTCGATGTGCATTTACCTCATCAGCGAGTGCGCCAAGGTCTTCATAGCTTGAATCTAAATAACAGTCACGCAAGCAACCATCTATATTCACTTTTTTGTTTTCTGTAATAAAGAACAAATGTGAGAAATATCTTACACAATAAATGAGAAGGATCTTGTATAATAAAAAAAAAAAGAAAAATAACTAAGTTGTTATTGTTATCGAAATGCATTTCACAAGTCAATCTGTCTGTTTATTAATATAAACAAAACTACTGTAAAACATTAATTCTTGGTTTACCATATATATATATATATATTTCATAAGCGGCGAAAAATTTAAGCAAACAATTTATGAAAAAATACTGGCAGGGTCAAGCAAATATGGTGCCTTTTGATCTATGAATTGCAGAGCGATAAAACCATACAACTAACCGTAAATGTTTTTACACACCATACTGACATCCAAACGCATGCAAAAGTACCAATAGCCTGAAATTCCATTTTATTATCTTATTAACAAAGAAAATTAGATGCTAGAATTCGTGAATACAGCAGTTCTAATGTTCTTAGAAGCCATATACTAGGTATAGCCATATTTTTTGGTGCAGGCCCTCCAATTACTCGACCTGATGTATCATAATATGAACCGTGGCAAGGACAGAACCAGCCGTTGCCATCTTTCGTAGCGTGATTGATTGGCACACATCCAAGGTGGGTACATATTCCTATCATAATTAATCATTCACTTTTCTCCTTGTGTACTCTTTGCATCTGGCTCAGGGTCTCTTAGGTTTCTTAAGCCAACAGCTCTTGCAATGTGCATGACGTAAATGATCGAAACAAACCATAAAGCAAATCCATGAAGCGATGAATGTTAGTTTAATACGAGGAAGCTGTGATCGTCCAAACTTAATGCAAATCGATGCTTCTAAGGTACAAATAGCCACATATACCCACATCTGCATGCCCATACGCTTGATACGCGGATTGGTGGAGAATAAATAAAATTGCCTTATCGTTGGAGCTGATATGGAAGCGATTAAAACGAGCCTTGCAGTCACTAATGGATGGGATGTGTCCACCGCAAATATGTGCTTCAGAAAAAATGTATTTAACTCGGATATCTGAAAATCAAATCCTACAGCAAATCAGCGAAATAGTCCATAATTTCGACCATAAAATTAAACATACCAGCCATATTAAGACGAATCCATAAATTATCAGTGTTCTTCTCAGAGCACAGTTATTATACCAATCCACTTTCATCCAACTTTCAGGAGTAAACTGAAGCACAGCTCGTTTAAATTTACCACGTGTTGTTTTAATATCTCTGAAAAATCAAATTAATCTAAATCCAGTCAATTATCTAAAACTGATTGCCTAAACATTCCTAGAATTTTTTAATAAAAAATGTTACCAGCACTTCTTAATACAACCATACTTTCTAATTCAATATGCGGATATTAACTTGGTAATCAAAGGTAATAAATTACTTAATACTTTCCCAGTGAAATTGTCGCATTTCGAAAAAGCGTGACAACCATATGCCAAACCATATTCCCAATCCATTACACAACAAAATATCTAAAATAATCGCATCCCACCAACATTCTTGGAAGTTTGGTAATAAATGAGCGAATAATACCTAAATTAAGTAATTCAAATTAACCTTAGCTAATTAAAAATATAGAGAAAATTGAAAAGAACTGCAAGAAATCGAAATAAAGGGACGAAATAACTCAGCTAAAATTAAATTAAGATATATCAATTATTTTTGAAATAAAAAGTATACAACACCTCGGTTAATTCCCAGGCGATACTAATATACCAACATATGATATAATGGCGTATAAGCATAGCTTTCATTGCCCAACCAGCAAAATGGCCAAACGCAAATATATCTACGTAGCTCCATAATCGTGCCAATGTAATATCGGAACAGTTAACAGCATAAGCCTGAACAGAAATTGAAAGTTATAAATCATTCGTCCAACGATATCGACAATATTCCATTTTGTTATGTTATGCAAGTATTAAAGCAGCAAGAACACAATTTTTCAATTGTTATTTTAACCAATTCCAATCAAAGAAAAATTAAATACGACCAAGAACAAAAAAATTTACTTTCTCATCCAATTTTTCCTTACTTAGGCCTTGTGGATCAAGCCATTTCAACACATCTTTTATATCACGAAAGTTTTGAAATAACGCAAATTGAAGCATCAGTATATACAAGACACTCATACCAAAAACAATGCGCCATAAAACTGGATGTGGACGAATAAACGGACCTAAAATTTCCCGCAAAAAAGAATGTTGATTGCGATAACAAATAAAAAGAAGAAGAAAATAATAAATTTACCGTTTGGAAATGTGAGACTACTGACAACGAGAAATAAAACAACTGCTGCAGTAATACCGGCGTATGCATTATTTCCTGAACTACCATCATTCCTGAAATATTCATTGTCTTCCACTTCTACAATTCTTAGAATATTGGGCAGATTTTCATGCACTAATCACTAAACTGACGATAGATTTCAAAAGTTAATAATCCACAAACAATTGAGGAACTGAGAGAACATCTGATCATTGAATAAAATGAAATAGGCAAATAAAAAAATAAAATAAACAAATGAACAAAATATAAGATATTAAATAACTTGAAAGATTCACTGAAGAAATGACTTGCAATAATGCAAGATGAATGAAATAAGTTACCTACTAAATGCAGGAATAACAAGCAATGCACAAATGATAACAAGTACAGTAACTGTACGAGGCTTATAAAAAAATCCAGAGTAACGTCGTTTACAACACGCTCATTGATAAGTCGATAATACATACGATCCAGTTCATGTACTGTATATTTTTGATGCTCCTTAGCGCTGAAAATAATTTACAATATGACTTATGTAATACGAAGTATATAATATCTAAATTTTTATACACAGATTCGTCATCTATATAAATTAAATTTCGAAAATAAAAAGTCTGTATATTTTTGGTTAATTTAAATAATTGTATAAATACTTAAATTCATTAAGCGATAGCATACAAGTAAATTCACGGGAAACATCATAGTTAATACAAAATGTTGTAATAATGAAATGATTGTTAAATAAAGCAACTGATGATCTAATGGACTTCTAATATAAGATACAACTTTAACGTGGATAATAATGATAAAATGATAGATAAGAAGTTTCAAATAAATTTAAAGCAAAATAAAGTAAAATGGTAAAATAAAGTAAATAAGAATAGGATACGATTAAGTCTGTCAGTAGTTACTTCATGCATACTTCCATTGCTATTTCTAGCATAATTGTAACAGGAGTGAAAATATAAATAGATCACTGATAACTATACTTTAGATAAATAATAACTGTTGCAATAAAAATACCACTAATGGAATGAAATAAATTAAAGTGATAACTAAATCTCTTAGTGATAACTAACATAGTCGGTGTATCACTTCCATTACCAGCATCATCACCATCAGACAATTGTGAATTCAATAACTTATCATTCGGGCAATAGCCTTTCTCTTCATTGTTTATACGTTGCAACGGGACAAAGGGCATATGCAAGGTCTTATCACCTTCACTTTTCAACCGTTTTCGTCGCATCATCCTTACCATATCACCAACATCGCATAATAGGACAGATGAATCGACCTTCTGGAACGAAACAAATTTTTCAATTATTTAAAAGAATCAAAAAGCAACATAAAATTTCCTTCAGAAAATGACATAAGGATATAAAAATGACAAATGAAATAATATTTAAAATGAAATTTAAAGAACAAAATGATAAATAGTCTTTCGACGAGAACATAAAATAAAAAAAGAATGGAATCAAGGAAGGTATAGTGAGGAAATTTTACAACAAAACTTCGAAAGTCAGCCGACTATCCAAAACCGGTAATTATGAGAAGGAAAATCAATCTTAAATTTTTGGGTGAGCAAAAGCGAGAAGATTCGTAATGTAAATTGAGAATAGGAAAGAAATAAATGAAGCAAAAAATATGAATTCTCCAAGTTGAGACTATTATTTCGACAAAAATATGTACTGAAAATGAAACTTACCCTTCCATTAACGAAATAAAATTGCCTTCATTCAGTAAAATCAAAATATTAAGTCAATAATCTTTCAACTATGACATTCCACAATTTATCTCAGTCGTGCCACCAAGTAGCAGAATATCCATATATTTCTGGCAACTCAAAACGAAACATTTTGTTAGGCGATCGGATGGAGCTGTTGATCACAACAATTTTTATCAATTTAACATTTCAAGCGAAAAATAAGCTTTCTGCTAAATAATTCAACCCCATGATTAATAATTATGATAAGCTTTATCGGCCGCATTGTTCATTTAAATTTTGAAATATTAAGTTTAATATTAAATAATACATAAACGAGAACAAATCTGATTGCATTCTCAACAACTAGAATAATTTAAATAGGAATAGAATCCTATGGCAATTTGGCTAAAAATATTCGATGATAAGATTGAGAAATAATCAGAGCAGTGATAAGAAATTAGTTATGTGTATGTCTAATATTTGCGGAAATGGGATTTTGCAAAAGTTAATCGAACTTTGCTTTTCATTCGTCAAATTCTCAATGCAATGGTTGACTCAGATATCTTATCTTTTTTAATAGTTTTTGCTAGTACTTTTACGAATCCATTTTCTAATCTTACTAAGGATTCATTCTATTTATATTTTTTGAACTAAATTTATTCCGATACATATTAGGTACCGAATAGAATTTACCGAATAGAGAAAATTCCTTAATTCATATTTCATTTCCCAAATAATCTTAACATACATTTTTTATCAGGTTTTCTAAGCAGAAGCCCGAAAATGCTTATTTGAATACACATATTACTGATAAATTAATTCTTAGTAGTTATCAGAATGTTAAGAAATTATCTTTGATGCATTCATTATCAGTTAAATAAAAATTTTTTGCAATTGATAACTTTGAAAATTATTATTTTTTAGAATGCGACTTGGTATAGAAAATGCCTATCAATTGGGAACTTTTTCACAATGGCCTATCTGATTATGATTTATCACTATATTACGCATTGTAATCTCTTATGGAGATGTAGTCAATTTGATTTTCTTCTGCAAATCATTCATTCTCCTTGTTCTCTTTTCTCAATGCAAGCACAAAAATATTTTCAACTTTATTTTGTAAGAAATAATGATTTGGCAGTATAAAATTGGATGGAAGCAAAAGCGAAAAGATTAGGAAAATAAATGAGAAATGTTTTTTATGACAGCATGGTGATGATCTTAAACGACTGATAGGCGATCGTTACTTATTAATTAACAAGCAAAATGAGTTTAGTACCAACAGGAAATACTAATTATTACTAACAGAAATATTAGTAAGAGAAAAATTAGTATTTTTTGGAGAAATAGGTCAACTAAACAAGTAACAACAGCAAATAACGCAATATATTAGGTTTCTGATTATCTCCGATTCGAACAGTGTTCATCACTAGTAATATCAACGATTCCGATATCATCAATCTGAAGCAGTTCACGATTCAATGTTATTTCTTCTATCGAATCATCACGAATAATCATAACAATTTTTTCATAACAATTGACGATTTCCGCAGTTTTTAATTTTTTCTAGAAAAAACTTTTCCAATTAAAACAAATTAATTTTACATATAACGAGATTTACAGCCAATTTTTATCAATATCAGGGTTAGATGATCCTGAATTTTTGAATCGCCTCGCAAAGAAATCGTCAAATGAAATGAAACTTCTAATATAGAAGAAATTAGTATAGAAAAAATAAGAAAACTTTGAAAGTATCTTTTCAACTAACCGATACAGTATGACCATATCTTTATATAATCCAAAATTTCGAATTGATATACGATGCAAATAAATTGATCAGTGGCTCATAACAGCCTCTTTAAATACCGTAAGCGAATAAGAATTTGTTAAGACGATTTGTTGCATTCAGATGCCCGTGTAATATAGTGATTTTTATAATTTCAAGGTTCAGCAAAGATTATTGGTTTCTCGGTTTTATTTATGCTCCTTTGTTCGGTGGTCGGAGATCTTTCGAGAAGGATTTGGGGTGATGCGGGATGCGTTAATAGAAATAGAGATCGGAGACTAATGGGAATATGATGATAGGTTAAGAATTGGAAAGGTGTGATGATAGACTGAATTAGAAGTGACAGAGAAAATATGGAAGTAATAGATTGAAGGGAATTCAAGGTAGGTGGAAAAAATATAATCATAATTTGTGTGATGAATGATGGGTAGTGAGCATAAGGTGATTTTCACGAATTTCAGGATAGATATAATACATGAAAATTATCATTTAAGAAAAAATGAATCCAATAACAAATATTCAAAAGCAGAATAAAATCAATGAACGAGAATTACTACTTGGATTTACCGGAAGCAGTAGTAAAAGTTGGCATCAGAAATATTCCGACTCGGCATGGATTTATGTTGGTGGCTTACCGTATGATCTCAATGAAGGTGATGTTATTGCTGTTTTTCGCAGTAAGTTTATTTAGCCTTTTATTAAAGTGAGTTATGCAAAAGCATTTATTACTAAACTTAATGTCGTTTAATGAGCTATTTCATAATTTTTATAACTACTGTAGTTGTTTCCTTACACATTTGTGTAGTACCAGTTGTTATCTTCGTATTCTATCTAATACCAATGTTCAGATGTCATAATATTTTAAACCAACTTTATAAATTTAAATTAGAATACTGTGAATTGTGACTTTGTAAGGAAAGTAACTTTTGACCTTTCTATTAATACATGATCTTTTTCAGTACCATTATTTCATGAAATTTGAATAAGATCTTTCACAGGAAATTTGACTGTTGGATGGAAGTAAAATGATTTAAATCGTTTGTATAAAAATGAGATTGATATTTAACTCTGTATAATTGGAATTTCATTGCCTTTAGAATTCTCCATATATCTATGTATATTTTATGCTTTTTAATTATACTTTCTTTCTATTTAATCTATGTGAAATAGTACATTTCCTTTACTATGATTTTTACCTCTGCAAGAATTATTATGTAAGTTGATGGCACTATTATCTTATGGTGTAGTGGCTATTATCCCATATTTTTGTCATCTCTCTTTTGAAGTACAACTAAACGACATAATGAATACACAAATGATAAGATACAAAAATTTATTTTTCAGATATGGTGAAATCGTAAATATCAATTTGATTCGAGATACTAAGACCGGGAAATCGCGAGGCTTCGCATTTGTTTGTTATGAGGATCAACGATCAACTGTTTTAGCTGTCGATAATTTCAATGGAATCAAGGTTTTCTATAAAAACTGCGATTCTAAAATTAGTTTTCTGTTATTAACCGAGTGTAACACTGCATATGTATAAGTGTTGATATCTCAGGATTTATTTGTAGTTGTTGAAGCGAATTATACGTGTAGATCATGTAGAAGAATATAAAGTTCCAAAATATCGTGAAAATATCGATGAAGAAACGAGACGAATTTGGGAAGATGGTTGCGCTCCGAAACCAATTGCTGTAGATCGAGGTTTGTGAATTGATTTATAGCTGAAACAAACATGTTTTTCTTTTTTTCGAGTAAGATTTAGCATGCCGAACTTATAACTTTATTTGATTATCGGAAATTAATCTATTTGTTTATTGAATCTTTTCTCCTATTTCTAACTAACTCTGTTCGAGTAGATGAAGTGGAAGATATAGATCCAGTTGAGGTGCTGAAGAGAAAGGGAGCAATTGATGAAGTTGGTTTTCTCCTTACTTTTTTTTCTATCAAGATATTATAACTGGGAAAGTATGAAAAAAAATGCACTATTTAGGATTTCATTCCATATTTTACAAGCATAGTTTATGATTTTTCTTGACTGTATGCTGAGATGGGGTAATTAATGCAAGACTAAAAATATTTATGACGCTAAAATTTTTTTATTATTGTGAAATTTATTTATTATTAAAAATTTATTTTGACGCTTATACACATTCATAATGAATTTTGACGAAACTTTGCATGACTTTAATCTTTACCAGCACTATGCTAATCCTTTGTGTTTTCATTTATTGATATTGTCATTAGCGTTCATTGTTAATTCTGAAATGATCATTTTTGTTCCTCAGTTGCTTGCATATTCTGCAGAATGGTGTTCTGAAAGTAGATAAAGCTTTGGAAAAGAAGCTGAGAAAAGAACAGAAACGACTAAAGAAAGAAGCAAAGAAAGCTAAAAAGAGGAAGAACGACGCAAGCGTAAACTTGAAGAAGAACAATTAGAGCTAGATAAAAGATTGAAGATGATGAATCTTGGAAAAAACAGAAAAAATTAATTGATTTAGGAGCGGTTAAGGTAATGCTTTTATCAGATATAATTCTTCCAGTCCTTTACTTGAGATTTTTGATAGCTGTTTTGCTCTTCCTTCTTAGTTAGTCCTGTTCATTTAGGTTTTTGTCACTTTCTAAACATTTGATTGTTTTATATAGTATAAGAAAAACGAAGTAATTTTTTTATTTTACGATGGGAAATTTATGAATCCGAGTTATGATTCCTTTCCTGTTTATCATCTAATATTTCAGGAAGAAGAAATCTATGGTGGTAATGAACATTTCAATTTCGGAAAACCAAGGAAAGAAATTCCACCTCCTTCGGCACACAATCCCAGGCCTGATTTTGAAAAAGCTGACTGGCGTGATATAGAAATATGGAAAGCAGTACGTGAAAAGGAAAAGCAGGAGAAAGGAGAAAAAGAAACGAATTGGAAAGAAGAAGAATATTATCTACCTTCCAGGTTTCGAAAAGAATGATTACCGATATAGATGTATCCTTTTATTGATCTCACTTGTGTAATGTTTTATTTTTGAAATGTTTGTATATTTTATATGGTCTAAAGTAATGCGGGAAAATAAAAAGCTTCTTGTCTTAATATCTTTTGAGAAATTCGATTACTCTTCATAATGGATCGATAAAGACCATTAAAATTAAAAAATGGCAAAGATGCTCGCTCGAAAGAAATGTTAATAAATCAGATATTATTACTTTCGGTATCGTCATGGTGGACTGATAATATCCAATTAAATTACTGTAGACGCTGAAATTGAAAATGGCAGTTTTTAATATCATAGTCTTCTTGCTATTATAGAAATTGTAGTTATCAACCACATAATGAAATTTGTTTTTGTATTTCAGCCTTAATAATAGTTTCAATACAAGCGGTTATGTTTTTTGGTTAAAATTTTCGACCTTGCATTCTGTATATCCGAGAGAAATATTTCGACATTGTCATTTACTAAAAGGTCAAGGATTTTTAATTGCAAACATGCGGATTTTTCAAGATTACAAAAAGTATTTGAAGATATTCGATTGTTTATCAAAACTTTTCAAATGTTACCAGACTGCAAATAATCCTCGAAAATTTTTGTTTATTAATCTTCTCTCTTTATTTTTAGAAATTTCTGCATTTATTTGTCTAATTTTTTTGTAATTTGTTTTAAATACTAAAAGGTTTGTTATATAAAAATATCAGTTGCTCACGAATAATTATCGTTTGATTACATTTCTGAAATTAGCATAGTTGGAAAGAGAAGGACATTTTAAGTTCTGTGTTTTTCCAAATATTTTCGCGATATGAAATTTTCCTGAAGATTAGAATATCGATCAATTCGATATTGATAAATTTGTCAGTGTATGAAAAATAATTTCGACGATATAGAAAAGTACTTTTAGTGCTTTTTAATCAGTAATGGAATGTAAAGTGTAATAGAGATGAATGAAATAAGTATCATTTATCATTTCAAATATCAGCCGGCGATATACTTTGGAGGTGAGTTTGCTCTCCGCAAAGTCTGACTAGTAATTGCTTCCTTCTTTCCGTTCATTTTTATTCTGTCTATTATCCGTCATCCATTGCTAAGTAAATATCATTTGAAACAATCGCTTGAAACATATGAAAAATAATAGGCATTTTTTTTCCGGTATAATGATGAACAACAATGCATTATGGCGATTTCGAGACGATAATGTCTTGAATTAACTGGGAAGAAAACTGGGCAAAAATGCTTGGACCATTTTCGATTCTCCGCGGATTTTTTTCCAACATTTCATATTTGTTACACTAATTACCAGTTTAATTATTTCATTTATTTGTAGATATTTCATTCATATAAAAAACAATTTTTCAAAAATTAAAATTATAAAAATTCCAGACAGAAAGAATGACATTTATGAAAACGATATCAAAAAAAATTCCGTATTAATTAATGTTCGAAAAAGATTTCTACTTGAAAAATATTCTGTAGAAATAGTAGCATGAAGAAATAATTAAACTTTTAATCTTTATGTCAATAAATATCTTTCATTTCGAGAAAGATGAAAGGTTTAATTAAAACGATAGGGCATAACAAAGTATGATCTGTCTGTTCTAATTCTACCGCAGATCACGACATTACCAATATATTTTCATTTGACATTATCATTTTTAATATGATATGCATTATTTTCTATATCTTTAATTATTATAAACATGTGCGAAAAATTAATTTTTTCAAATTTTCTTCTTGCTGTAAGATTTTTGAAGTGAACTTTCTCGGATATACGAATAAGTCATAATTTATTTCCGGGATAGCCGAAAAAAGAAGCCAAAAATCTCACTTCCAGATGTTGGAAATGAAAAATAAAACGCAACAAATTCCTCTTTTACAAAATTTGTATGCAATGGAAAAAATCTCGACGACATTTCTGAACATTGATTTCTGATTAACAGACCATTTCATGCAAGAAAAAGGTGATAAAATAGTCCAATTGGTTCGAATATTTTTCTTTTTACTGATGTCTGCCCTAACATACCATTGTTTGCTTTTTGTTTGGAATTTGATGATGAGTATTTTAAAGCAACAGATGCTGAAATTCTATACGTTCATAAGAATTAACCACAATTTAGTATGTTTGATATTTCAAATTTAAATGTTATACAAAACTGCTGTAAAATTCTATTTGTTTATATATTATACATATTATTTTGATTTTTGTTAAATTAATTCGGAAATGATATTTAATTTTTTTACTGTTATACATGTTTTTTTTTACTTTGATCATATAAAGCTTTTAAATTTAAATAAATCAGAATATTCTATAAATAAGAATTTGAAATTTTGCAATTTTAAGTCTTAAAAGATTTCCTAGAATATAAAAAGTAGGTAAAATACTAAAAGGTAGTTACCAATTATTATCATAGTGGTGCTATTCAAATCAGAAACAATAATCATTCTAACTGATTAATTAATTAGTCTGCAGCGACAAATAACAAATATGTAGACAAGAAGTAATATGCTGAAATGAACTGGCGAGTTTTTTGAGATTTTTCAAATCTTTTGGAATTTTTAAATGACTTTTTCAATTTTTTCATATTCAATTCTTTTTGAATAAAATTATTTTTTTTCAAAATTTTGTTTTTCTTCGCAGCAAAACGATAGGAAAACAAAAAAAAGTTTACTATATATTAGCAATGAAATTAAAGGGTTTTGAAGAAAAGAAAGGGGAAAAAATAAGTTTCATTGCTAGAGTTGTAAAAATTCTTGGAAAAATAGAAGGTCGTGAAGGAAAAAAGCCTTGCCGACTTAATCAATTATCCAATGGCTTTGATTCTCGATTTCAAAGTACAATTAGCCGATCTACTAAACCACCTTCTCTAACTGTTAGCTCCGGAAATGTGTGAATATTTGCAGAACTTCCTTCCCGTAGAAAAAAAGTTAATATGATTGACGGTAAAAAAAAGATTTTGCAATAAAATTAATTTAAATTTGAAAATTTGTCTTCCATATGTATTTTCGATGACATTTGATCATCGTAATAAAAGATGTGCAATTTTTCATTTTCCTTGAATTTAATAGATGTTAACATAAAATAAAAAGACATGAATGCGAATGATGCATTAAACTAATTAGTGATAAATATGAAGAAGTATTTGAGACTTTTGTCAACTAACATAAAAATCATTTATTGGGCATATCGAATTGATTTTAAGAAATCAAATTGACGGATCAGAATTATCTGCTAACAATAGTTATATCAAAAAGGTGATACTTTTCTTTCATTTTCTTTAAACAAACATTTCACTTCTGAATGAATTTATCTGTGAAAAAAATCTAAGCAGTGCAGGATATTTAATTAATTGAAATTTTCATTTAATGAAAGAGAATTTTTTATGTTAGTTGACAAAAGTCTCACAACAAAATGAGCAATTGAACATAACAAAATAAGCGATTAAATTTTTGATATTTATAACAAATCATAAGAAAATGCAATCAATGATCATAATTTCAGTTAATCCTTTAATCAATGTTCATATGATAATCATCAACAACTCAATATTTCGACATACTATATACCTACGTTGAACACTGTTCTCAAATTTCAAGCATTGTTCGATTAATTCGTATCACTTTTCCTTACAAACTTTTATAAACTAAAAATTTATTGAATAAGAAAGTTATTGTCTCTGACAAAAGCATAGGTAAACAAAAGATAAATAGTTTGATGGAAGCATTTTTGACGTCGAGTTTCTTTTCACACCAAAATTTGAAGTCTTTACCCTCATTTATAATTCTTAACAAATTCATTACATAGATCATTTAACATTGGCCGCATTAACAAGAATAAGCCTATCATTATGATGAAACGGCACTTATAATAATCCTCTAAAATTTAATATATTAAACTGCTTAGTTGGAAATTAACATTTGAAGAAGCAAAATCGAAGATCAAAAATAATTAAACTTTAACGGTGCCTAGGATATCATTGTTTTTAAATTTGAAACAGTTTAATAATTTTGTCTTAAACAAAAGCTATTAGAAATTAAAAATGAGGATATAAAATTGGAAAGGAATTTTCAGGAGATTTTATGAGAAAAATAAATATGACGAAAAAGAAAAAGTTGAAAGAAAGTTAAAAGAGTATAAAACTTGAAAGATACTGAATTATCTGAAATTTATAGACAAAACATGCTAATTTTGCCAAGCCTAAAAAATTATTTCTAGCCTTCAGTTTGATTCTTTAAAAGTTTGATGTCCGTTGCTAAATATTAATTTCTAACTAGATAGTCTATGCTAAGCAAGTATTTGGTTTTTATTTATAATTGTTAATGATTTTAGATTAACACCTAAAACTCATTATCACTTGCTTAATATTTTATTAATTAGCACACTTTTCGTCACATCTGTTAGCAATATGTTGTTTAAATTAATAGACATGTTTTTAAGGTATTATCAAAAGTTTTTATATCTAAATTTCGAACAGGACGAGCTAGTTATATTTGTTTTTCTGTTCAGTCATTCTATTCTCGCTTAAACTAAATGCTTTCTATTGGCCTTTGTCGCAATGTGATCGATCACTTCTATAAACTTTTACAACTTTTGTTTTTGTTTTGCAAAAAAAAATATTTTTTGGATGAAAAATTTTGAACATTCTATTATATTAATAAAATGCAAAAAATTTGGCTTTCATTGATATTAGTGGAAATATCTACAAAACATAAAAGATTGATTAGAGAACAAGAAATAACTCTTATAGCTATTAAAACTAATTTTAAAATATGATGATCTTATTTAACTAACAGCTAGCTGATATGATATCTGAACTTTGCATGAATCATTCAATTATCATCGAAATTATGATATAAAGGCAGTGGAAAAAAATCAAGTAAAATGAGACGAATGAGTCATGAATTGTTAATTATACTAAAAAGATGAGTCATAAATTGCTAATTGTAAGAAAAGCTTGAAAAAAAATAAGTTTTTAAAATTTACTGAAAGTTTAGTATTTCAATTAAAGGTTCGATATGCTAGAAATAATAAAATGATCAACATCAAAGGTTATTTAATAAAGCTTAATTTATGCAACGAAAAAAATTTTTTCTTTAGCAAATTACTTTAATATATATATATATATATATATATATATCTAAAAAATTTTCATATTTTATTGTATATATCTGATATGTTTTAATATGAAATCAAACGGTCTTAGATATACCATACTTAATCGATAAATCTTTTTTCGCATGAAAAAACATTTGAAAAAAATCACTGTGAAAAAAAGTGTTACATTTTCTAATTTTATTAAATAAAATATGATTTAAAAAAATTCAAGATCTATTGTCTTTAATAAAAATAGCTATAAAAAGCTAATTTGATAAATCAATCTGTTACCATTTTTATCCATTAGAATAGATAAAATTTAATAAATCTCCATTTGATTTCATATTAAAATATGAATTTACTTTGACTGATTAATTGTTTTTCATCGATAGTATTTGGATGTATCTTTTTTTTCGATTTATTAAAATCATTTGATAATTTTTTCAAAATTTTTGCATGGGATTATTTATTCTGATGATCAATGCAATCCAGTGATATTAAAATTTTAGATTTTAAGCTAACAATAATACATAATCATTTTGAAGTTTGCTTTTGTTTCATTCATATTGCCATTAGAATTGATCGCTTAGTTTCATTGATATTGTCACTCATTCAAATCTAAAATGTCATTGTCGAAACTTTTACGTTCATCCGACATTCAATATAATGTAATTGGATACCGAATGTGGTCAAGCATAAGTATTTCAAAAGAATTTTACATTTTCTAACCATTCATTTTAATCCAACTGATTGCGCAGATTGCCAAATAAACAAAATTAATTGATAATTGATTAATTAATTTACCACATTTCAATCTCAATATAAGGCTATGATAAAATTTATTTCGTAAATTCGAATTTTAATTTTGAAAAATTTTCAATTTAAATTAGTTTTATTTTTAGATTTTTACTTTGAACATTGTTCCATTATCATCATTGTATTTACCATTCATCAAATTTATTTTAAGAAAAGAGTGCAACTTCAAAATTGCTTAAAATAACAGAAGCTACCATTTCTATGACATGATGGCACGAGAAAGATGAGGTGATTATGTTTTAAAGTTGAGTAAAGTTGCATTTTGATTAGTCAGCATATATATCTGATATAAATGAAGTTTGGAGTTTGCTATTTTACCAATTAGAAATTTGTCACTGGCAACTGTTTCATTATTGATAACGAATACTTGTGCTAGTGATACGATAGCAATCATTTTCATGATTTTTTTCCCTTTTTTTCCTTCTCTTTCTTTTTCGCTCTCTCTCTCTCTCTCTCCTCTTTCTCTCTTTCTTTTAAGAGTGGAAGTCAAGATTTAACTGCTCTATATATTGTTTGTATCGAATCATAAAACGATTAGTTCATACCGCATCAGACTATATCGATTCGAATTGATTCCAGAACCAGCTAATTTGTGTATATATTTCGAGAAAAATTCGTAAATATTGGAATAGGAAAGGTTAGAAGATTGGAGAAATGGTATATATTTACCAGTCGTTAGCCATTTAGTTACGCTTACTGTTAAACTTGCAACTACAACTGCGCTTGCAGTAATGATTACCGTTTCCTTAATTTTGGACCAAAAAAAAAAACAACCGTTTTTCTTTTCGTTTTTTTTTCTTTTATTTCTTCAATCTTTAAGTATTAATGCATTTAAAGTATGTCAAATCAAATATTAACAACGACATGTAGGAACGAAGACAATCTCGCATGCAAACATACAACATACATATCCCAACATGTATGCAAAGAATATATCATAGACCCATTTATAAGTTCTTTTTACAAACTGCTAAATTCTCTACGTATTGGATAAATATTTGAGCGTTCACATACATGCACACACATAGATATGCACATACACATACACATACATACATAAATACATATATACATACATACACACTGACATACATATGTATGTATATGCAGTAGAAAAATGCAAATGTTTGGAACTCAAACTCCACCTCCGAACTTCTGCGCCTAGATCTCATCGACTAGATTTAAGTGTTAAGTGAAAAAGTTTGAAAATGCGAGCTTATAATCCATCAGAACGAGCAATCGAGGATGTGAGGCGAAGAAGAGGAGGGAGGAAAGGAGAAGGGAGAATAGAATTCAATTTGATTTCTCTTCAACTGCTGTTATCTAGTGATACGTTGCGGGTACTGCTACTTTTGCTTCAACGGCAATTGCCTGTAATATTATTTGCGCTTGATCGGTTAAAGAAGAATAAGAAAACGTATCTTAGATATCTGAGAAAATCGAATGGTTATAATGATATTGCTCTTCCAGAAATTGTCATTAAATTGTTTCCCGTTGATTAATACATAGTTAATTGCATAGTCAGTAGAATATTCCGTTTTTATCTAGCAATTTTTAACTTCGTAAATAACAAATTTCCCCTTTAATAATTTTAGAATGTTTCAATATTAGTTTAGGTGAATTTTGAAGAAATTCACAGATCATATAGATATGATATTTGCAAGATTGATAATAAAACACTATTTTGATGTAATCATTTGAGGAAAAGACAAGTATTAATATTATTAGCTATAATTCTTCGATCGTAATAGTTTGTAAATCGACATTATTTATGTAAACATGTAGTGAATGGTACCACATATGGAAAAATGTAGTGAGTGGTACTGCAGATGGAAAGAGGTTAAGCTAATCCTAATGTTTATCTATTTTAAAGTTACTTTGAGTGAATAATAGATTTTTAAGAAATACAGAAACAGATGTTTCAAGATGTTTAACAGTTTTTAGCATATCTTTTTTTTCTCCTTAAAATCGCTCTAGCCATTTTCGCGATTTGATATTCTTTACGGAAGGGTAAAATAAAATATTCTTTGTTAGAGCAGTGATTTTGTTACTGAGGCGTAGCAGTATCATCAGGGCTACGTCCTGAGCTACGTCAACTGATTGTTCCGCTTAACAGCACGACGATTTGGAAGGTAGTGCGGAAGCTGGGAAAAAGAAAGAAGGAAAAAAGATATATAACGTGAAAAACTGCATTCCTAATACGATTGTTCACTTCCTGGATCCGGTATCGACATTCCAGATACCGCTTACCAGATAATTCAAAATTGTCCCGTCAATTACCTGTCTGTGGCATATTATACACTTTTTGCTTGCGTGAAAAATCACTGACCCGCCTCATCAGCTATGAGGACGCGGTTCAGGATACTATTATGGTTAGTATTTCGATATTTTAAGAAATGTTAATTTTATTCTTTTATTTTGCGTACCTCTTTTCAGTGCATATTAAACTTACCAAATTTATCGGTGTATTGATTCGTTTAATTCACAAACTTATCGATTAATTCAAGCTATAAAATTTTAATGAAATATGACATTTCAAGCAGTGGTAATATTTTGCCAACACATAAAATAATTTATAAGTTACTTGTCTATGATAAAATTTTTGATAATAAACTGTAGTAATGAGAAGATTTTAAACAGTGATTTTACTTCTTATATATTTGTTATACTATTCTTAATGAATTACATGAGATTCCGAATATTTTGATTTTTGATTTTACAATTTAAATTTATTTATTTCAAATCAAACGCTTGACTAAAAGAATGCTATAGTGAACATGATCATTTTTGGAAGTACAACTTGGAATAAAATTGGTTATCATTAGCAATTCAAGAAATTGAAATAGTATTTATATTTCCCACATTACCGTAGTAATATAATGCATGTGCTTCATCATTCTAATTGGTTATTCCATATGCCCTCCTATTTGCTCTTTTTATTGCACTTGGCATGAGCAGCGAACTCTGCTACCGTATGTTTTCATCCATCAGATCAAGATAGATTACTAAAGCAATAACCCCAAGTTGCAGCATAATAATTAAGTAAGCAAATCATTGGTAACAATAAATAGATTAATTAATTAAAAGTTGCAGTTAATAAAGTTGATAATGCTTAATTTAATATTTTCATAGAAAATATAAAAATTGCAAGAATTATATATTATTTCGTAATAAATCAAGTAAATTTTTGATATATTTAAAAATAAGATATAATTTTTACATATTATAAAATATTTTTATCGTAAAAAGATTGGAGAGAAAGAAATTTATTTAAAGAGTCATTGTCGCTTGGATATGAAATTTATTATTATAGGCCTTCAATACTCGCAAGTGTAGCGATATTCTTTGTGTGGACTGCTGACGCGGTTAGTTTTTTTATAAATTGCATTACTTACGAATAATCATCAATAGTTTAACCATTGAGCGGTTTATCGGTGGAATCATCTGCTAATTGTTATGATAAATTATATCTAAACATACTGCCATTTATAAACGTGTCAATGGATAAGTGTGACTAGCCTATCAAAAAATTTACAAACATTTTGTGCATACGTTTACAAGCTACTGAACATAAATTTATCTTAAGTTTAAACTGAGGTCATATCATAAAAAATGAAAGGAAATCAATAATGATATCGTTACTGCTGTTCATGTCACCTTGCATAATGATTCTAGGCGGTATCCATCAACAAAATTTAATTAAATTGGCCTTTTTCCAAACTACAGTAATATATTTAAGTTTTTAGGTTTATTTGATAAATTTTAGTCAAACAATCATTTGGTAGAGGAATTCCGAAACAAAAATTTGTAACATGAAACACTTAAAACGTTTTTGACATTAATTCAATATATTTCGTCTTTTTGATAAATGCAAAGAAGTAACTGCAAAATTCCAGTTTTTGTCATTAAGCAGAATCGATTAAGTCAGTAAGCATGGTGATATGCAAAATTTTTAAATTATTGCGACAAATCAAATGAAAATCACGTAAAAACATGAGAAACCAAATGTGTTATGATGTAAACTTTTTTTGTAGAGCTTACTTTCGTTTTCTTCTTATTGAATTTATTTTTGTTTGGTGAAAATTGAATTAATAATTTTGGGAAAATTTGAAATGATGCAAATAAAAATGTTATATTTCAGTATTTTATTAAAGTAGAAATATTGGATTATTTTGCAATTAATGAAAAATCTACATGAAGTAAATTTTTAGATTTATCGAAATGAACAGATTAACTTGATGTGTTCTTTCGATATATATTCTTTAATTTATTATTGAAAAAATATTTTAAAAAATTGATGAGAAATTTTAATATGCCATTTTGAATGAGAAAAATTTTTATATCATTCGATAAATCTACGATATAGTTAAAAACGAGAAGAAGCAATTCAATTGGATAATATTTTTCGTTTTTTAGAAAGCCAATTAATTTAACTTTTCTTGGCCTATCAAAAATCCCACCATTATAGTATATGTTTTCTCATTACACAACTATTTTAGCGATGAAGTAGAAATATTTTGGTTCAAAAAGTTCCATTTGTCTAAAATGATGGATGACCTTACTATATATATATATATATATATATATATATATATATATATAGTAAGGTTAAAGATTTTATTCTCAGAAAAGTCCCAATAAAATTTATTTTCTATTAAAAATTTTTGACGACATGCATAACACAGAACTATTTTTGCGATCACTATTATAGTCCAAAAATAACGTATTTTAACATCTTGCTGCTACTATTTAATAGTTGGAAAAATAAATTTTAGTCACTGAAATCAATAATTACTTCAAATATAATTGCTTTGTTTAATTAACATAATAATAATATCAGATACATCTAAAATACTATTGTTGTCATCAAAATTCCGGTACATAAATTTAGATTAAACGAAGTTTCCAGATGCAGTGACTAATATCTTGCATAACTAAATAATTGATCAAATGATCTATTTGTCTCTTTTTTACCACTTTTTTTATCTTTTTATCACAGTATTGCTCCAAGAAATTCATAATAACGAACAATATCATCGATTCTACGAAGAGTTTTATTAGTGGAAAATGATAAAATGAAAAAAGCTAGCAATTATTTAGTAGATAAGTAAGGAAATTGCACAATAACAGAATATCTGAGTGATAAAAAATTTTTAAAAACCACTTGAAAATGTAAAATTTTTGGAAATGAAATAATTATAAATAGTAGGATAATGCCTAAAAAATGCTCATTCCATTTTTTCATGCATTCCATTATTTTACAAACAATAATTGATATTAGTAGCTTATTCTTATCTTTTGCCGATATTTCAAAAAATAATAAAAAGCTAAATTAGAAATCTTACATTTTATATACTTTACAAAATTAATCAAAATAAGTTTTGGCAGGAAGAGTTTCATAAATATTCAAAAATTTTTTCCAGTGGACATATTATTTATTGGATATTGGATAGTTGGCCAAATATTCTGAAGTTTTAAAGCAACAAAAATATATTCGATAATTATTTCAACGATAAAAAATACTAAAACTTTTACTGGTTGATATATATAATCTATCATCAAAATTAATTTTGTTTTTAATTTTTCTTTTGATTTTTCCAAATTTTTTCAGATTTTTTTGTTTGCTCGCTTTTCCTATTAATGAATTTCTCAGTAACTTACCGCCAACTTCATCTGATAATGATTCACAGATCAGGAAATTAGAAGGATAACAGTTGAGCTGACATCTTTGCATCACCAATAATTGATTGACTGAATATTTAATTTCTTAATCTGACACTTCAGTGTAGTTTTCTTATAAGTTATTAGAATACTCCTTTTTGACAATTGTATGTCAGTAAGTCGAGTATCTTTAGAAAAATTATCAATTAAAATAATGAAAGTTGTATGAGCAAAATCATTGATAAAATCAACTACTTCTGTTTAAATATTTTAAATAAAGCTTTTTAAAGTTTAAATTAAGGCCAGTAACTATTCTTCGGAGTAAATTCATTTTGGAAATGTATAAAATAATCATTTCTGTAATTTGCTAACAAAACGAAAATTTTCTATGAGCATCTAGATGAATGAAATAACAAATATAATTCATCATTTATCTGATTATCATTTTGAGATAAATTTCAAATTGCGAGGTTGAATTAAATTTTTATTAATTTCTAGAATTGCCATTACGAAATAAGCAATAACGACAAAAATCGCAATAAAAATTATAACCAACAGTTTTCGAAGCTATGATAATATTTTAAAACTATTCATCTTCGTAATGATCGTTTCCTTCTACACTTTTATGACAACTGTTCTCGTTCTTGGTACCGTGAACCGCTTGTGTAATATTAGCATTCGATATTTATAACCAATTCGGACTAAATAAATATGATTTGGATCAAATAATTTTAACTTATTTTAAGAATTTTAATTCTTTCCAAATTTTGATACATGTAATGTTTCATTTTGTTAACATTTCATACAACACTAGACATATTAAAGCATAGTGGTATCAATTCCTAAATTTCAGAAATTAAGAAATTAGTTCTTTTAAAAAATTTTTAAACCAATCGATAGTCATTACTATAGTATGTGATATTGATAATTTTAACTTTGTAACTTTTAAATTATCAGTATAATAATGTTGAAATGATATCTAAATAGGAAAGAAAAGAAAAAACAAGCGAAAATTAACTTTCAATTCATTTATTAATTTTATAATATTTTTTATAAATTTCTGCGACAGGAAAAATGAATTGATTCTTTAGATAAAACGAAATTATCCCTTTGATTAGTATTCATTGATTAATTTAATCTCGCTAATGAATTTTGTAAGTTTAATTTGCAACAATTTGAAAGTCTTCCGTAAGAGATTTAATGTTATTAGCAATTTACAGTTATATTGAATATGCTACAGATTTGAACTCCAACACTTCGGTCACTTCGTACTGTATGCTATTAAATTGAGGAGTAGGACGGAACAGAAGCATATCAGATATAATAATATTAACAATTTAATATTCGTAATCTGAGGTATCGTAGAATTTTTATCGGATGAAATTGTCCATTTTATTTTTTTATAAAAAGTGGTCTGTGAGAACAAAGGGATAATTTCGTTTTATCTAAAGAATCAATTCATTTTTACCTGTCGCAGAAATTTTGATTAATAAAAAGATAGGCGAGAAAGAAGGAATAGAATAAGCAAAAATTAAACAAATCTTTTGTTAAGTCCGCTTTTAATCGCTTTGGGATAAATATTTCAAATATTCCATTTTTTTTTTTAACGGATTAAATGATTCTGATACAAATAAACAAAGCAAAAATTTATTTTATTTTGCTGACATTCATCGGTATTAATTGCAAATTTCTCCTTTATCGATTTTTTGAATCGTTCTGATTTGTTTTTCTCGTAATGATACATGTTTGTTAAATTATATAAGGAGCATTTTGATCTTTTAATGTTTCAATAATAGAAGTTAAAAAACTTATTATTTAACTTTTGTTTAATATAATTAAAAATTAATCAATGACTGATTAATTTATGCATGCAAAAATTCTTATTAGATTTTTTAATATAAATTATTTACATAAACTATAACGATATTAACGGCATTTTTGAATTTAGGAAAAAGCTTTTTATTTATGCCAAAAAATTAAATTATATTCATTTTTTTGAATTCGATCAAAATAATTTTGCTGTCAATTTTGAACTAGCCAACTTTTGAAGGCTGTATATTCGTCTGAATGACTGAGTATGATTAAAATTAGATAATTAATGGATTAATTAATTAACTTATATTTGTAATAATAATAATAGTAGTGGTAGTTTAAGAACATTCGAAATATCAAACATACATACACACATATACACACACATGTATATATATATATGTATACATACATATATGCAGACATACTTTCAAGAAGCATTGTGAAGTAATATAATATAGTACAGATATGATTTGTTTGTTTATTTGATAACGGCTGATTTCTTTTTTGATTTTTGACGCGATTCGAGAAAACAGTTTTGAAGAAGAAAAAGAAGGATGAAAGAATGGATGTGTTTGCAAAGGAAAAATATAATTTCACAAGACAATGCACTTTTTGGCAAAGAAAAATGAGAATATGAAAATTCTTTTTTATTTCTGATGGTGCAAAACAGACGCTTCACTCTTAAACCATTCCTTTACTCATTTATCAGATCAGACCAAAGCATTAGATAAATAGCTATCGATATTGATTGATTTACAAGGTTAGTAAAATGATAACAGATGTATAGTGCATTTAGAATTTAGATGTTTGCTTAACAATATCATAACATGATGATAACATTATATTATACAATGCAAGTATTCAAATGCTTTCAGACAGTATCAAATATAAATAATAATACAGTAAGCAGTACGGTAAATAATAAGTTGAATAATACAGTAGATAAATTAAATAAGTTATAGATTTCAGATTTAAAACTAGAATTGATAGAATTCTTGAATTATTTAATCTGGATACAGCCAAAGCAAAAGATCTTTCAATTATTACTGGCAGAACAATTATTACTGCATCGATATGCTATTTCATCGAATTAATAAAACATGAAATTCTGAAACTTTGCTATGTCAGATAAACTCTACAAACTTCACAAAATGTAATTAATTCATTGCAACTAATTGCAATCATTTGGCGAATTTCTTCATCGATTCTTTGGTTTTTATTTTTTCGCTTGTTTTAATCAGATTTTTTGACTGATTTTATTTTTTTAATGTATTTTATAATAGACTTTATGACAATTCCATAGATTTTATGACAGTTCATGAATAAAAATAGCCAATTTCTATTAATAAATTTCAAGGTGTTTTTCTAACTTACATTTGCTATTGGAATAGAAAAAAATAGATAATATGATATTTCCTTTGTCGTTTTGATTAAGTGATCTCGATCCATCAATTTTCATTTTGATTCCGGAGTATTGCTATAGTAAAAATAAGAAAATAATTTACGATTTCATACATTTAATTTTATTTTGTGCTTATCAATAGTTCAATATTTTAAGGCTAGAAAAATTAATGATCGGATAAAATGTTTGTTGAATGGATAAAGTCATCAATCTCCCTTCTCTCTAAAAACTGCTATGTCCGGACAGTCTGCATCAATTCTTGAAATAATTCCGACATTCTCATAAACTCTTTGCTTCCCCTCCCCCTCCCTCCCCTCCCCAACCTAGCAAACTCTCAACATTTTTCAAATGGTTTTTGTGGCAATATTGTGCACACAGTAATAAATTCTAGAGCAATCGCTATTTTCAACCATTTGTTGCATATAATCAATCAAATACTATCTATGAGAGATACAATGATTTAGTTTTGGTTACTTAATCAATTGTCATTAAAATTTTTGCGTTATTTTAAATTCTTTTTAATTTTATTAAACTAAAAAATTTGAAAATTATCAAAGTCATAATTTAAATTTATTTTTAGCAGACAACATGTCGAGATTGCACAAATAGAGGGTGCTTCTGCGTTGGTGAGAAGGGAAGTATGGTAAGTTTGTCTGGATATCATTAAGATTATCTCTTCAATATTATAATGTTACAATTGTAATGGAAGCCGAAGTAAATTTTTAATTATTTTCAGGGTATGCCAGGTCCTCAAGGTCCTCCAGGTACACAAGGTATACGAGGATTCCCCGGCCCTGAAGGTCTTCCAGGACCTAAAGGACAAAAAGGTTCACAGGGTCCACCAGGACCACTAGGAATGAAAGGTGATCGAGTAAGTTTATTATATATCGGTTAATAAACTTCAATAATTTCATTTATGATTTATAGGGCTCATTGGTTCAATATTTTAAAATCGAATTTATTTGTAATCATACATCTTTTTGAGGATTGGTTGGTGTCCCTGGCTTTCCAGGGAATGATGGTGCAAATGGACGACCAGGAGAGCCGGGTCCACCAGGTGCGCCTGGTTGGGATGGTTGTAACGGAACCGATGGAGCTCCTGGCATGCCAGGTTTGCCTGGACCACCCGGCATGCCAGGTTTTCCAGGTACACCAGGTGTTCCAGGACCAAAAGGTGAACCAGCTATTGGATATGCTGGAGCTCCTGGAGAAAAAGTACTGCTTGTTTTTATTGAATTTCAAAGTTCGTTTCATTAAACTTTTAAGTGAGACTTCCGCAACAGACTGCTTACAAATAGCGAGCTTAATTTTTTTGTATATTTACTTTGCATATTTATTTAAATTGCAACCAATATTTCATTAATTATTCTGCATTAAAGGGTGACGCAGGAATGTCAGGTATGCCAGGCTTACCAGGACCGCCAGGACGAGATGGTTTCCGGGAGTAAAGGGCGATCGTGGTGATATTGGCCCAGCTGTAAATTATTTAATTATCCATTTCATTTGGAAGAGTATTTAGTATCATCATGTTTCATATTACATATTTTCCTATATAAGTGATAGATACTTACAGAAGAATATTTATCGGATACTAAAATACTTTATTAAAATTAACGAAACTGTATAGGAAATACTGTATAAATCTAGTATATCGTTTAGAAACGAGAAAATTATTTGTCTTATTGAAAGCAAGCTAATGAATCATTTGAATCGAGTTTTTGTTTTTTATTCTGAGACATTGAGAATTTACAAAATTTTTGAGCTATAATTGACAACAAAATTCGAGACATGAAATTCAGGGACCGCGAGGACCACCTGGTGAAATTGGTTTACCCGGAAATCCTGGTATCGGAAGTATAGGACCAAAAGGAGAACCCGTATGTTCTTCTCAAATTTTTTAAATTTGTATTTTTTAATATTATAATTTAACCATGCCGTTCTTCATAATTTTTTTAACCAAAGTTCAATTTCAAATTTCACGTCAAAACTAATAACTTCTCATCAAATGTTTAAATTATTTTATATTTTTTAAGATGCATATTTTTGCATCGAAACAGGAAGAGACAATACCTTTAGGGAGATCTTGGTCAGCCAGGACCACCAGGTCCACCCGGACCGAGGGAATTCACTGGTTCAGGCTCTATTGTAGGGCCACGTGGTTCACCAGGAGAAAAAGGTATGAAGGTGCGTTTTTGCAATTTCTTAGCAACAAGACATTATATTTTAGGGCGATCAAGGACCTCGCGGTCTACCAGGTCTTCCAGGGCCGGTGCCATCAACTGGTGCCAAAGGTACAATCATTGGTCCGCAGGGTTCCCCAGGAATGAAGGGAGAGAAGGTTTGCATATGTAGATGGACTCTAGATGCAAAGCATAGCTTAACATGATACCTTTCTCTCACAAATCAGCTGATCTAATTTGAATATCTGAAACGAATCGCCGAAAGCTTTACAATACTATCATTTTCAAAAGTTATGTAAAAAAACGAAGAAATCGGCTGAGCTTTTGGTGTGTGAACGAGAATGTTTCTCTTCCATCTATAAGACTTTTATATGTAATCGGTTGTTAAATTCTATTCATGATCATCGTACATTTGAATTCACGTAATTGTACGTGGTGCACGTGCATTATGTTATCATAAACATAATGCATACATAAAGAAGTAATCATAAATATTTCGTGACGAGTGACAAGTAGATGTTAGTAATGCTTTGCTATAATGATTGGAAATTTGAAAATATTTTTTCAAACTTGTCAATGAAGAACAATTTTTGAATGTTAAAGAACAAAGAAAAAATAAAGTTTAACCTCAAGCTTTGACCATAAAATTTATTTACTAAATATTTTAATTTATTAATTCAAATAAAACTGCAAGTTAAACGTTTTTCTTCCATACATTGTTCATGAAAAATGAATTGTCGCTCAAAACAAAATTATAATTTAAAAAACTTTTTAAATTTTAAATTAAAAAATGTAATTTTAAAACTGAGTAAAACTGAATAAATAAATTGCTAATTAAAAAAAAATTAATTATGCATTGAATGCATAGTAGAGATTCAGAATCTTATTAATACTTTTTATAAACAGAAAGTTTTATCAAATGTTATTTGAAGATGAGTGTCAGCTCTATAAGTAGTGGCATAAAATTAAAATAAACAATCGACTGATCTCATATAAAAGTCTTATCATTTTGGAATTTTTCACAATTCCTTAACTGATTATAGAACTTATTTTTATTGCTTGCTTATCGAAATATAAAACTTATCATCTAAAGCTTTTTGCCTGCCAAAGCTTTTATTTTAACTATTAGCCTAACCATATAAAGAGTACATATTTTTAAAATTTGCTTCTTAATTTATTTTATAAAAATATTGGATAGTAATTGAAAATTTTGAAATTTTTAAATTCATACTTAATGAAGAATATTTGCATGTTGACTTCAATACTGTAATTTAAAGTTTATTTGTTGCTAACAATTTAAAAAATCTTTTTCTATCTAGGAATCAATTAAATAGTTATAAATCCTTTTGCTCAATATATTTGGGCATTCAAAAGTCTCGGCATAGATGCTAGCAAGAAAAAACGTGTATCATTGAAAATTACGTAAAGAATTATTGATCAAATTTAATGGATGTGCATGTAACTTCCCAAATTCTTATTTGCCTATTTTACGCAAATTTAACAGCTTCCTTTAGAAGGAATCCTTCAGCTTATTGCCTTTCAAAAATCTAATATTTTATTTTGTTTAAAATAATACATATACATTTCAGGGTGAACCTGGAGAACCTGGAGCGCGTGGATATCCGGGAAATTCTGGCGCGCCAGGACAGCCTGGTTTTCCTGGAACAAAAGGTGAAAAAGGATTGTCTGGACCTGCGGGACCACGAGTATGTTTTTATAGTAATTCGCGTCCTGCAGAAAGTTATTCTGTTATGAGTTATCAAAAAAAAAAATTTAGCAAGACTGATACTATATAATTCATTGGGTGAGATATGAACTTTTTACTCACTTCCTTTCTATTGTTTATTTCTTAATTTTTAGATTAAGAAATCAGAAGGTCAGTAATTGTAACTTGTATGAAATGTTGAGTTAATTTGCTTTACATTAATAAATATGTGAAATATGTCATTTTAAGTGATAAAAAATTTTGAATTTGTTGAATGTTAATATGCTTGTAGGGTAAGAAGGACGACCTGGTTTACCAGGTCCGCCGGGTTTCAAAGGAGATCGTGGTTTAGATGGACTGCCAGGTGTACCTGGTTTACCTGGTCAAAAGGGTGAGCCAGGATTTCCAGGTCGAGATGGATTAAAAGGAGTGAGAGGTCCACCGGGACCACCAGGAGTAAGTATTTAAATCAACATAAAAGAGTTGTCAAAATTTTATGTCTATGATTGTTCATGATACTAAATGAAAGTACGATGTGATACTAACATTCATTTGGAAACATAATTGCTAAATTATTTTAAAACAAATTGAAAAACAAGTCTATCTTGTATTGATGTAATAAAACGGATTCTGTTGAATTCCATCATCTATCGTAATTTTTGATCTGAAAGAAAAAGCATTTCCAATATACCAATATGAGAAGATATTTTATGTGAATTATGATAACTGCAGGGTGGTGATTTCACAAATGGCCCACCAGGACCGCCAGGCTTACCAGGACGAGAAGGTCAACCTGGTCCACCAGGTGTCGATGGTTATCCTGGACCACCCGGACCACCAGGTCCTCAAGGACAACCAGGTGGACCTGGACTTCCAGGTTTGCCTGGTTTAGAAGGACCACCAGGACCAAAAGGAACAAAAGGTAGGCAATATTATTAAATATAATTGTTGATATATTCTTTTGCAATATAGGTATAGCAAGAAAAATAATTTCTTAAATTTATTCTTTTATAGGTGATGCTGGTATCCCAGGTGCTCCTGGCGTGCCTGGACCACCAGGACTGCCCGGACCAAGAGGGCCCAAAGGAGAACCAGGATCACGTGGCACTGATGGAAAAAGTATTCCTGGCTTACCAGGTAAAGATGGAAGACCTGGTTTGGATGGTTTGCCCGGAAGAAAAGGAGAGATGGGATTACCAGGCGTTCGAGGTAAATCAATTTTTCCTGATATTGTAGCAAAATACTAAAATTTCATTTCTGAAAACTCTTAGCTTAGGTCCTCCTGGTGATTCGCTGAACGGACTTCCTGGTCCGCCAGGGCTAAGAGGACCGCCAGGACCTAAAGGTTACGATGGACGAGACGGTGCTCCAGGTTTGCCCGGTTTACCTGGACAAAAGGGTGAACGTGGTGGATTATGTTCAGCTTGTTCTCCAGGGGCGAAAGGAGAAAAAGGTAATTTCTGATTATCTTTTGAAATCACCGATTTAAAAGGTATCTTTGATGAAAAGTATCTTTGTGGAAGTTTTATTCAGGAAAGTGCTATAAAAATAAAAGAAATTTATTGAAAAATTAAGATATTTTATTTAAAAGAAGTTGATAGGGATTGAGCGAAATATGGTGGATGATAAATGCGAATTATGTCGTTTCCCTTTTCACTGTTATCAACACAACTTTTCAGGTGCTAGTGGTTATCCAGGTTTGCCAGGACCGCAAGGCGAAAGAGGACTACCAGGATTGCCAGGTATTCAAGGTGCTACTGGCGACGACGGTTTAGCTGGTGCACCAGGAAGACCTGGTCCGCCAGGACCACCTGGAAAAGACGGTATTCCTGGTTTACCAGGACAGAAAGGGGAACCAACATATATGGTGCTTCGACCAGGACCGCCAGGATACCCAGGTCAAAAGGGTGAAGCTGGTTTTCCAGGTTTGCCCGGACAAACTGGACCACAAGGAAAGCTGGGTCACCTGGCTTGCCAGGATTGCCTGGAATACCAGGGCCAAAGGTTTTACACGATATTACATTTGAAATTTCTAAATTTGAAAATGCAAAATTTTAAAACTAGAATTCATCAACTTCATTTCTGCAAATGAAAGAACGGCGAGATGATTTGAAATATTGTATTGCTTCAGGGCGAGCCAGGCTTTCCAGGATTGACTGGAAAACCCGGCAAAGATGGACTTCCAGGTCTTCCTGGACCAAAAGGAACTCCAGGTTATGGTGTGCCAGGATTGCCAGGACTTCCAGGTCAGAAAGGTGAAGCAGGAATTCCTGGTCTGCCAGGCGCTCAAGGACCTGTTGGGCCGATGGGGCCACCTGTAGCTGAAAGTCAGTTGAAACCAGGGCCTCCAGGAAAGATGGATTACCAGGACTGCCCGGCCCAAAGGGCGATGCAGGTTATCCTGGTGCGCCGGGAAAAGATGGTGTCCAAGGACTTCCAGGTTTGCCGGGTCCAAAAGGTAGCGAAGGTTTACCAGGGCCGCCAGGTATCGTTGGCTTACCTGGATTACCTGGTCCGAAAGGAAATGCTGGTGAGCAACTTAATTTTTGATTTTGTTTCTTTTAATTTACAACTTGACTTTGAAAGCAGCAAAATTTTTAATTTTGAAAGTATGGCAAGCATCAAAAACTTTAATAAATTTTCATTCCGTTGAACTTCGAATTTCAGGAAAACCTGGATTACCTGGTTTGCGTGGTCAGAAAGGTGAAACAGGATATCCAGGGTCTCCAGGATTGCCAGGAGCTAAAGGGAACCCGGACTGTCAATGACAGGACCACCAGGCCCTCCTGGATTTCCAGGACTAAAAGGAAACGACGGTTTTCCAGGAGCACCAGGACTTCCAGGTCCCGAAGGACCACGGGGTTTGCCCGGTGTACCAGGCTTAAAAGGAGATGCTGGCCTTCCAGGTGCACCTGGAATTGTTGGTTTACCTGGACAAAGGGAGATGCTGGATTTCCGGGACTTCCAGGTAAGTTTTGTATGGAATGATCAGATTTCCTATAATTGGATATTTTTGATAACAATGAGAAAGTTGTTGCTATCAATGACAAGAAAATTTTAAAAATTTGCATAGTAAAAAAATTATAAATATTCTGTTTTAGGAGCACAAGGTCCACAAGGGCCGCCTGGTATAGCAGGAGTACCAGGTTTCCGGGACAAAAAGGTGAAGATGGATTACCAGGTCTGCCAGGTGTTGCTGGATTGAAAGGTGATGCAGGACTTCCTGGAGCTCCTGGTTTACCGGGAGCAGATGGACAACCAGGATTTCCAGGACAAAAGGGGCAGCCAGGTCTTCCAGGAATATCAGGTGCAAAAGGTATGAATTACGCTTTTTGCTTCACACATAACTTTTAAAATATGTTTGAAAGTGTATGATAATTTAGTTTATTTAAAATTTAGACAAAAAGTTATGTAGTTTGCAGAAATGGAAGTATTTCAGGCGACGCAGGACTACCTGGTCTACCGGGAGCTCCTGGAGCTAAAGGCGAACGAGGACTAGCTGGTTTACCTGGTCTGCCAGGGATGAAAGGTGCAACAGGTCTTCCTGGTGCACCTGGTAAAGATGGTGCTCCTGGTATCCCAGGTTCAAAAGGCGAACGTGGTTTTAATGGACTTCCAGGAGAAAAGGGTGAACCGGGACTTGCAGCGAGAGATGGAGCAAAGGGAGAGGCTGGTTTGCCTGGAGCACCAGGTTTACGAGGACCTCAAGGTTTACATTTGTGGAATTCAGTGTTTCATGCATAGAACAGGGCAACTTTTTAGGATCTTCGATATTGGTATTAAGTTAAAATATATAGGATCCTCAGTATTGGTATTAAATTAAAATAAAGAAAAAATTTTGAAGTATAGAAATGTTTAATGTAAAAAGATTTTTAAACTGACAATTACCTTACAGGACCACCCGGATTACCAGGATTACCGGGAATGAAGGGCGAGCCCGGGAAACCAGGTTACGGTGCACCTGGGCTGCCAGGAGAAAAGGTATTCCAGGTTTACCTGGAAAACAAGGAAGACAAGGAGCACCTGGACAAAAAGGACTTGATGGTGCGCCAGGATTTCCGGGACTTAAAGGCGATGCAGTAAGATATACATTTTTAAAAAGTTTATGATTTCTTAATGTTTTTTAATTTCATGAATTTTGCAAAATGTTAAGAAAAAATGATTTATCAGTAATCATGATTTCTAAAAATAAATACTGTCATTTATAGGGTCTACCAGGGGCACCAGGAGTTCCAGGGCAAGATGGATTACCCGGTATACCTGGGCAGAAAGGTGATGCAGGTTTTCCAGGTCAACCTGGAATTCCTGGAGCACCAGGTTTGCCGGGCAAAATGGGCGTTCCTGGTATCAGGGGTGACAAAGGAAGTCCGGGCATACCTGGAGCACGTGGTGATCGCGGTTTGGATGGCCTTCCAGGGCAAAAGGAGAACCAGGATTTCAGGATTACAGGGCCCGATGGGTCCTCCTGGTCCTAAAGGCAATATAGGTGCTCCTGGCTTTCCAGGGGCAAAGGATTGCCAGGATTTCCGGGAAAAGACGGATTGCCAGGCTTCCCAGGAGCTAAAGGTGATGTCGGGTTAGAAGGAAAACCTGGAAAGGATGGATTCCCTGGAATACCTGGACAAAAAGGTGAAGCTGGTTTGCCCGGCTTACCTGGTTCACCTGGCAAGTTTTTTCGATATTTATTAAAGATTTCAATTTATAGAGATGACTGCATTCTTTTTTTTCAAAACCAGGTTTAGAAATATTTAGAAATATTTCGTGTATTTCGCAATAAAAGAATTTTTTCCAAAATTGGACTTCGTTTTTCTTTTACAATCTCTAAAACCCAATTTTATTTTTATTATTAAGTTTTATATTAATATTTACTTCAGGCGCATCAATTACTGGGCCAAAAGGCAATATTGGAGCGCCAGGCTTACCCGGTAAGGATGGTCTTCCTGGATTGCCGGGAATGAAAGGTGAACCAGGACTATCGGGATATCCCGGAACACCAGGCGCAAAAGGTGATGCTGGGCTGCCTGGAATCCCAGGAGCTAAAGGAGAACCAGGATTACCGGGATTGCCGGGTTTGCGTGGAAAAGATGGGATTCCTGGAGCACCAGGTATAGCTGGATTACCGGGCTCGCCGGGTCCAAAAGGTGATGCTGGACTAATTGGTCCTCCAGGCCCACCTGGTTTCCCGGCATACCGGGATTGAAAGGTTTGCCTTTGCATTTTATGAATCTAAGCAACCGGACCGAGCATTAGAAATTTATTTCTTACTTGTTTAAAAAAGATTGCAAAGCAATGCTAAAATAACATAGTATTTAAACTTTATTTCGAGAAAATTGAACCGTTAAGCTTTTCAGATTTCAAACTTTTAAAATTTAAAATTATTTATATTTAATTCATAAACTTCCAAGAAATTTGATTTTTGTAGGCGAACCAGGTCTTCCTGGATTCCCGGGAACGAAAGGCGAAGCTGGTTCACCTGGACAACCAGGAATACCAGGATCGCCAGGTCTGAAAGGTGACACTGGTTTCCCGGAGTACCAGGTCGAGATGGTGCACCAGGCAAGATTGGCGAACCGGGACCAATGGGACCTCCAGGAGCTGAACCGTTAACACTACGAGGTGAAAAAGGTGATCAAGGGCCGATAGGCTTACCGGGTATCAGAGGTGAAAAGGACTACCTGGTCTGGACGGTTTACCAGGACCAAGCGGTTAGTCAATATTATTTATGATTCAGTTCAGAAATCTTTTCGAAAAATTTAATCTTAAATTTAGATTAATCGTTTCACATATGATGCATACTTAAATTTGATAATTGATTGCAGGGCCACCAGGACTACCAGGATTGAAGGGAGCAGATGGTTTCCCAGGATTACCTGGTTTACCTGGTGAGAAAGGTGCAGCTGGTTTACCAGGCTTCCCAGGTGTAGAAGGTACACCAGGACCACCAGGACTTCCAGGAGTAAGCGGGCCTCCAGGTGCACCAGGACCAACATACAGAGATGGATTCTTGCTCGTCAAACATAGTCAAACAACTGAAGTACCTCAGTGTCCACAAGGACAACAAAAATTATGGGATGGATATTCCTGTTGTATATCGAAGGCAATGAAAAATCACATAATCAAGATCTAGGTAAGCCCACAAATCGCATTTCATAAAAAATCGATAAGGAAATTATTATCACTTGAATAATTGAATTATTTATTGAATCTTTAGCTTTCAAATTTTTCCCAATAATATAATATTATCGCAATATGTTATCGAAAAATAAATGATACATTAGACAACATAATTATTAAATGATATACAGCTTTATCTTTTAACAATATTAGAAATGAAAACGAAAGAAAAGCCATATTACATAGTTAACATAGAGAAATGAAATCATTTGATTGATCATTTATTGGACATCATTGATATATATATTACATATAAAAGTTATCTAATTTAAGTTAGCTTTTCATAATTATTTTATTATCTCAATATTTGAAAGTTATAATGAATGTAAAATATTTCAGGTCATGCGGGTTCATGTTTGACAAGGTTTTCAACGATGCCATTTTTGTTTTGCGACTTTAACAACGTTTGTAATTATGCATCTCGTAATGATAAATCATATTGGTTATCAACAACAGCTCCAATCCCAATGATGCCTGTTAATGAGCAAGGTATCGAGCCATATATTTCAAGGTGAAATATTACTTTTCTCTTTCCTTATTTTAAAATTCACATCGCATTTATTAAAAAATTCTTTCGTCTTATAAATTTATGAAATATAACATTTATTGAAAAGTTTCTATTAAATAATTCAACTTTTCGAAGTTTATTTGAATTTTCTGATTCAAACTTTAAGAATTATATAATTTCTTTATTTAAAAATAATAATTGCTGTTTTAAATTATTAAATATTACAGATGTGCTGTATGTGAAGCACCAGCAAATGTTATTGCGGTACACTCTCAAACTATCCAAATACCAAATTGTCCAAATGGTTGGAGCTCACTTTGGATTGGTTACTCATTTGCTATGCATACCGGTGCCGGAGCAGAAGGTGGTGGCCAATCTCTAAGGTAATATTTTACTCATTCCAATAAGAAAGTTCAGATAAGTTGTAGTCAGTTAAAGTTAACATATTCGCAAGCTTAATAATCTTTGAACTGTTATTGACTTAATACTTTTCAGAAATTTTTGATCATTATTTTATTTTTTGTTGTTAGTGATGTCTATTATTAGTATTTGATAAGAATTACTATGCATTTTTGTAATACTCACAATTTTGCTTATTGATAAAATAGATTGATTTATTGATCAATAAATGGAACAAATCTTTTAGCTCACCTGGCTCATGTCTCGAAGATTTTCGAGCAACACCATTCATTGAATGCAATGGTGCTCGAGGTAGCTGCCATTATTTTGCCAACAAATTCAGCTTTTGGCTAACAACAATTGAAGATGACCAACAATTCAGGGTATGATATTTTTCTATTTTATGATACAAAAAAAAGAACTGATAAATTAAAGTTATCCATAGAAAAATAATATGATGTAAATTTCAGATCCCAGAAAGTGAAACATTGAAATCGGGAAGTTTGCGAACACGGGTCTCCCGATGTCAAGTTTGTATAAAAGCTACAGAGTCGAGCCGTTTTGGTTTCAAGCAATAACATTCAGGAAGAAACCGCAACTGTAACGTCTATCCAAAAGGGATACAACAACAATATCAACAAACGAACACACTGCTTAATATATAACAATGCTGCCAATAGTACTTTCTTTTTTAATGGCATTTATGTAAAATTATTTTAAAAGATTTTATTTTTATTTTTGCACTGCCTTCAATTTAATAATTATAATTAAAACAAATTTATAATTTTTCTGTTTTTGCCATTTTCTACAACTTTCCTTCGAGAATGAGAACAATTTAAAAATTTTTGGAAAAAGAATTAATTTTCGAAACTTTTTATTTGATAAAAAAAATTGAATTATTTCAATTCCCAATGATTTCATTGATGAATGTTGTCAAAAAAATTTGAAATACAAAATTATATTAAATTTAAAAATTGAAGCATTTTTTTTGTTCTATCTTTCAATGGTTTGTGATACATCAAATATGCTATTATATAAACTGCCTTTTCTCTTTTATTTCTGCCATCTTTTTTTTTTTTCGTTGATATGTGCTTGTTGGGTGTCTCGTTATTAAAACTTTTTCTTCACAAAAGAAAAAGTATCATTTTAATTCTATTTAACACAAAAAGACAATATGCCATTACGGTGCTATTTTTTTTTCTCTTTCTCTCTCTCTGTCCATTAATTTTATCGGTTAAAACAGTAAATAATGCTATTATGCTATTTGTACATATTCAGAAGCACTCAGTTGAAAACTTTCTAAGTTTTCAACTTTAATATCTTCATATCTTTCAAAATCATTGATTTCATTTGAGAGTTTTGTAAGAAAACGATTATCATGCATGGATGCGATGATAGAAGATCCAGAGAAGCAAAAGGAAACAAATGTATGCTTTTAAATTGCAACTCTTGTGATGAAAATAGCCATAATAAATATGGTGGTTGCAAATGTTCGATCGTATTTCATTTGCGACATTATTTTTGACAACTATCCGTCTACTTTATTTGATTTAAAAATAACACTACAGTTTTAATTCGTTTTTGATGAATAATAAGAAAAAAGGAAAAGATCATCTTTAGTTGCGATATTCTTCACACTATATATTTTATTATCAAATAAATCATCGTTGAACTATCCAAATAGAACAATATTATTTAAACATGTTTTTAATCAAAATTAGAAAGTTCCTTTAACAAAAATTGAATGCCAAGCAAATCTTTTCAATAAATATTTGTAAATTTCAGAAAATGACTTATATACTGTACACTACCGTATCATCATAACCACGTTATAGACAAAATTACTTTAAATTGTACATTTTAAATTAAAATATTACAAAATCTAATCATTTTAAAATACAATTCATTTACGAGAAACAATGAAAAAATATTTATTTAGTCTCAATCAATTGCATCATCTATCTTTTTATTAATCTATCAAATTATACTATCGTAAACGTAATATATTTTTTCTCCTATTCAAGATGAGGCTATATATCAAAGAAAGATAAACAAATAAGAATTATTTACGAGTTGATCAATAAATTTACGAAGCCAAAATAATAAAATTGAAAAATACGAAGTAGTAAAGACGACGAAAGTAATATTAATAACTTACAATGGACAATAGAAACAATAATATTTGGTATTTAATTAATTGCTTATGGTATTGTATCCAAATGGAAATTTGCCAACTACAATTTCTTGCATTTAATTTATAAGATTAAATTTGAGGAAAATAAATTTATTTTATGTATAAGAAAGGAAGTAACAGAAAAGGAACGAAAGTAGGCGTAGCTTTTTTTCATTTCAAAAAAAGCCTAAAATTAACATTGTAAATAAGAAATATGAAAGAAAAAATTGTATTCCGATGAATGAATGAATGAATATTAATAAGTAATTAATTTTCTTTGCAGCACATTTTCGTAAGATTCTAAATTTTTCTCGAAAAAATGTTTTCTTTTACCTTACAACTTTACGTTTTTTTAATTCAAAAATTTAATAGGCACAAAACGATTCATCTCTTCGAATGATTCAATAAAATTTTGTTCATATGCTGCCAACCGATTTTTTTAGTTCGCTATTTTTGAGCTTTTAACTGATCAGAATTAATTATACTAGTTTTCTCTTATGATAAGTTTTTTTTCTGAATTTTTTTCTACGGTATCAAATGATCAGGAAATATTAAAGATATAAAGTATAAATTGACAAAAGATGAAATGGGCAGCAGCAATTTGTTTGGAATGTATCAGCAAGAAGATGAAAAGATCCCGAAAGGAAGAAAACTTCAATTAGTATCAATTTTTAGAGTGAGAGAATTAACATCACACAAAAGTTGTTCTAAATTTAAGTAGCTTAAGATATCTGCATCCTATTGTTGCTCTTCCTTTCGTAATTTAATGCAAATTTTCAGATCCTTAACATTGACCATTTTCTGAATCAGCATATCGATATGCTTGATATTTTTATATTGTTCGAAGTGAAGTTGCCAATCAACAATATATTCATTTTCCCAACGATTCATTTCCTGTTTCCAACGCATCACTTGATCTCCTGTATCTGCTGCAATGAATGCAAATAATGATTATATGACATTTCTATGAAAAAAATTTAGATCGAAGAATTCATCCATCACTTTAGTATTTTGTATGAAGCCGTTAGAAGATTCAGAATTTTGAAATCATTGTTTCTAATAGTTATCTTATGATATACTTTGAATATTGCTTCAAATAAATAAAGATTCTCTTGATTAAATAAAAAAGAAAAAAAAGAAGGGATTTTAAAATTTTAACCTACGGCAGCCATCAAATTTGGTAGAATTTTCTTCCAAAACGAGCATTGCTTCCTTCTTGGTCCAGTACCAATACGCGATGCACCAGCGTAATAATCTGACTCAACAGTCAAATTCATATATTCCATACTTGATTGTGTATACAATGGCCATACATCTGATGTATATGTTCCATCCGGATTTTTATTCAGATTTCTAATAAAATTACAAACTATTTAAGCAATACTGATGATGATTTTAGGAGTCGAGAATCACTTCTATAGAATCTTTTGCTGAATTTTATGTAACTTATTAAAATTGATTTTAAATAAATTTATCAATAGTTTCTATAGATTTTTATGAAAGCATTTACTTTGCCTTTAATCTCTTCTACCAAGCAATTTAGTTATGCTAATGAAAGTTATAAAATTATATTATGACTTTCAATAAATTTCAGTATTTCAAAACAAATACTTTCATCAGAGTACCACATCGATTGACATATAAAGTTAAGTACCCAGTACGGGCAAAGTTAGCTCAGTATCGCATGAATCTCATACTCAATTCTTGCTCTTCTTTAGTATATGTAAATTCCTTCGTATTTAATGGTTCACCAAATACGAAATTTATTTCATACCCATGTACCACACCCATCCATTTGGGCCAAGTTTGCTGAGTTGAGCGATGTGTGAAGTAATAGTAATACGTATCACCTGAAATTCCAAAAAAAAAAAAAGTTGAAAAAAGCAAAGTTTCATACGATTTCATTAATTCGAGAAGATATAATATGCTTATTTCAAAAAGTATTTCGGAAAGATATGCTTAGATTGTCAGAATCCTTACTTCCAGTATTTCGATGCTTAGGATCATCAGAATCCTTACCTCCATGCATACTGTTCGCTAAAGCAATTTCGTTACTGTTGCACGTGAATTGTAAATCACCGAGCATTTTATCCAATGAATTAATCCAATCGGATGGCTTAATCGGTAGATCAGCAGGTTCGTATTCGTGAATAATCGATGCTAATGCTAGTGGAGCTTTCAGCATTTTCCGAGGTAACAAATTTGATATGCTATGCAACCATTTTTCTCGACTTGTCACAAAGTCTTTTTTATGAAGAAATCTCTCGGTGGAAAAATATCCTGCAAATGTTGTGATAAGTGGTGTATTGTGATCGATGATAATTAGTGATAAACTCTTTAAATCCAGTTTCTTTTCCGACTATTGATCAAGCATATATGAAATATGCATTTGAGGAATATATAAAATGAAATATAACTATTAATGTTAGCCACACTTTGTCAATTTGCTCTGAACGATGAATATCATATTAGCAATATTAATAAACTTCAGTTATAGCAGTAATGATAACTTCGATATCACCAATGATAGAAAACATTTTTCGGCTTTTATATAATATAACTGATTTTGATACAATAATCTAGCGTTTTTGGAAGAATCTTTTACGAATATAAGTATTTGTTGAACTTACACCCAACTGATAAACAATGAAATAAATTGCTTCTTCCAAATTTGAGCCAATAAGTAATTCGGCAACTTTGAAATTGCCCCGTTTGAGTGATGTTGTTGGTTGCTCGATCAAGAAATCACCATCAACTATCGGAACCCAAGGAAAATCAGCGAATTCCATCACCGGTGCCCATTCCGAATCACGGATCGCTTCAGCTGGCGCATCCATTAGGCATCGTAATACCTGAATCAATTATGCTAGAAAGAATGGATAGGATAAATTGTTTGCATAATTTCAGAATAAAAAGATGCAATCATAAATCATTCCTTAATTTGTTTTTTCCAAGTAGAAATTTTTCTAAAAAAATTTTTTTTAATTTTTCGAATGCTTTTTTTTCGTTTGTTTTTATACTAAAGCCATAACCTTGTCAAGATCCCAATTCTGCGGATCTTTTGACATATTTCCGCATCGCATATCGTCATATAAAACAACCGATCGTGCAATGGCCACCTCTCTGAAAGATTAAATGTAAATTAGAGTTTGAAAAAAATAATCATCGAATATTAAATTTTAATTTTCATAAGAATAATGATTAGTTGATTTCAAAATTTTCAAAAATAAAAGAAAAATTCCGAGAGATTATTTTAAAAAATCGCATGAATACTTGGTTTCTGTTGCCCACGGAGCTGTGACACTTCCGCTTTGAATGATTGCTCGTTGAAAATATGGCGAACTTTTTGGACTTAATAAATGCATCGAAACTGCTGCTGCACCAGCACTTTCGCCAAATAATGTCACTTGATTAGGATCTCCCCGAATAAATCGATATTTTTCGAACCTATAATGACATTAGATTTAATTCCATGCAAAATTTAGAGTTTATGCTCAAGTTGCAAGCAACAGAAATATTACATTTTGCAAGACACAAACGAAAAGCGATATAACTGCATTTCTGATGTTATCATCGATAATTATAAGGAAGTGCATTTATTATTTAAACAAAAATCAATTAAAGGAATAGTAGCTTATTGACCTGAATCTTATTTCTAGTCATCAAATATTTCTAGGCTTCTAAAAATATCTTTCATCAATATTAAATTTTTGAAATGAGAAGCACTTTTGCTGAATCTTAATATATTTCAAGAGTGGTTAATGATGCTATCAATATATATACATATTACAAACCCATTTCAATGCAAGAAGTTGATCCCATAAGCCCATATTACCAGGCGCTTCCTCTCGACCCATATACAGAAAGCCGAAAACACTGACCCGATAATTCATTGCCACAAATATGACATTCTCTTCGCTAAAAAAAAATTTTGGAATTCAATTCCTTTATTATCATGCAATGTTCTTCTTCTAAATATTATGTTCATTAGTTTTCTTAAGTTTTAATAATAAATTTAACGAAACAGTATGGGATACATAGTCCGAATATTTTAAGCAGTGTTTGAAAATGGGTGGCGACCTTGAAGGCTTTTATTAAATGTATTTCCAAATATACAAATTTCAATTAAAGGAAAAGAGCGATTTACTTAATTTGGCTCGATTTAAGAAACAGATGACAAGATATCTCGAGAAATAGTGTGAGATATAAGAAGCTAAGAAAGACAATAGAATATTCATCCCGAAATACATTTAAAAAACGATTTCTTAAGAACTAGCCTAGTAATAATTTTTGGATTATAAACATCCAATGATATGCATCCGGACCAAAAACCTCCACCATATATCCAAACCATAACTGGTAATCGAGCATTTTGATTAATTTGTCCTGGTACAACTAAATTGAGGTAGAGGCAATCTTCGGATACAGGCACATTACTATTCCACATTGTTGCTCCTTGAAAATCACCAAAGTATGTATCCGAACTCTGAAATCAATCAATTATTTTCATTTATATCAATAATATAATCTTGATTTTCGAAGATTAGCAATGGTATAACGTTCTAGGATGATTCCACCTGCAGGTTCTAAATGATCATGATCATCCAGAATCTAATTTTGATTCAATTTACTTGATTAGGTAGTAAATATATTATTAATTAAGTAGTAAAAGAGTTTTTCATAGTTTTATATAAAAATCCACTAATTATTCTATAACAATTTTAGAGTTAATAGTAAATGAAACTAATTAAAAATTAGAACATAGATGACACTGATTATTCCAGAATCCTGCAGTGAAATCAACGTTGAATTAGGCTTCTTAAGTTTAGTATCAATTGATTAATTATTTAAAAGAGCGCCTGCATGCAAGCGTTTGGCATCGTTGTAGCATTAAGTAGTGTTCGCCATGGCTGCTTTGGTTTTGGTTTTCGAAACCTCAATTGTCCAATCGGTGGTTCTGCGAATGGAATTCCAAGAAATTCAGTAACTAATTTTCCATTTTCACCATATACTTCATGGCCAAATAGCGGTGATCCATCATGCAATGTTACATGCTGGTTTATAATTGGCTGTAATCTGACTGCTATGCTGATAAACGTATGCAAAATATAATGTCATAAAAGATCCATACCTGACCTTTAACTGAATTTCAATGTTTAACAAATAATCATCTTATTAATTCCAGAATCTTTCAATTTTTATCCATTTGAAGAGCTTTTGAGAATATTCTCACAATATTTTTCATGAATCATGTCGAAAATGTCGAGAATATTTATTCACTGTGCAATAAAAGAGTGATAAGAAATGATTATACCTTGAGAAAAAAAGTAATGAACGTCAAGAAATGCAAGACAATGTCCATTCTTTGCTATCACACAATCATTATTAAACAACCGTTTTACTTACAGACGATATGCAAAATATCAAATCTTTTGAATAGTAATGTGCCGTCCTAAAAATATTTATTTTATTTCAGAATTGACTGACAACAAAATACACTTAGCGACAAATATGAAGTATTACTTGAAATGAAGGTAATGAAAATATTTTAAAGAATACAGTAACTAAATTGCATATGCATTTTATAAATTTGGAAATATGAAAAGATTGAAAGGATAGAAGATTTAGAAATTGCTGAGCACTATTTGAAAATAGAATTATAAATAATATTGGAAAATTGGCTTCTGATCTCTTATTTTCTTCTGCCATATTTCTCTTTTTTTAATTCAGTCCCATATTTAATTCTTGGTCATCTTTGATGTTTGAAGAAATATTTCAAGCAATTTATTCAAGACCATATTGTTGGTTATACAAATATTGCATTCCTTTTTATTTTATTATCACTTCATCTAGTTACAATATTAATTTTTTAACGTTTAATACTAAGTTTATCTAAGAAAATTTTAAATTGTTGCTAAATTTCTGTTATAAGAGTTATAGATGTCTAAAAAAGAATTTTACATATTTTACTATCAAAATAAAAATCATTTAGATTATCATTAATAATATGCATTAAAATGCTGATTGGAATTTTTCAAATAATAAACATTTTTGTGCCGCCTGATTTCACCGTTTGTTTTTGAGAATTTGCTACAAAACGAGAATGCCAAGTAAAATCATAATTTAAACTATGAATATTGGATAAAGACGATTTTCAATTGCTAACATTGAAAGCCTAATCAATACCGAGTATCATTCTCTTATTTTTTTAAATCGATTAAAGAACTACGGAACAATCAAAAGATCAATCTAACTTACATACAGAAAGCAGTATCAAGATGATTAAAAATTAATAAAAATTTCATGAAATTTATTAACAACACGTTTGCTTTTAATAGAGGTATTATTTATTAGAGACTTATTTTTAGAAAAAAATTACAGCGAAATATCTGCTATTGATAATACAAAATTGATAATCAATGATTCTTTATCCAAATGTATTAAAAATTTTAATTTAAAATGAAATAATTAATAAGCTTCTTTAATCTGATGATATATGTCCCATCTATTTCAATTGCAAAATATCTGATATATATCTCAGCTGCTCCATCTTGAAAAACCATACAATGTTAGTTTAAAATTAGTTAAATAATGGCAGCTGGTGGAGATAGCATATCTCGATTAACGTGCAGTAAACATACGTAAACATACATCGACCACGATAGTATATATCGGGAAGTGATAATGAAAATATACAAATGTATATGAATTTATACTGATAATTTTTATGTTTTTCATTTTTATTTTTTGCTCCATCAATCACTTTTGAAATGTGAAACGATCTGAAGGGCTGTGAAAATGTGAGGTCATGTGAACAGGTGACGAGTCTCATCAGATCAGATCAGATCATCTTATCATCTTGACTTTCCTCATTCCTGTTTCCTTCTTTCTTCCAATTAGCTCTTAGATGTAGTAATCCTTCCATGACGATGATATCCAAATGCCGAAAAAGCAATCATACATTGGTTAATTTTCACCAAATCCTTTTCTTTAAGCATCAAATTCCAAAAATAAAAAATAAACCTAATTTTTGAAGAAATATAATTTGGAAAAATTTTTATTTACAATGTTGCAAACGTTCAAAAAGAGAATTGAAAACTTCAAAATGTACTAAGACTATGCATGCTTGGCCGTGATTTTTCAGATATATTCGCAATTGACGAATGCTTAGAGCTGTTTTGATTTATAGCTTAAAACGTTAAAAAGCTTTCACCTCAGACATAAGTTCGTTTTCTTATTTTTCAACTAGCAATTAATTTCTTCACATGGACTGAATTGGTTGGGCTTATTTATTGAGTATAGATTAATCATTCTTCAAATTAATTTTTATTTTGAGAAAGCTTTAAATCGAGAAATATTTTTAAAATGGCTAAAGCTTAATAAAAGAACGTGTCGAGATATCAATTTCTCATTGATATCTAATTAAAGAAATATCAGAATATGAATTGCTAACTAATATGTAATTGAAGAATTATCAAGATATCAATTTTCAATTGATGAATTATTTTTAAAATATCGCAACCATTAGATCTCGCTGGAAAAAGATTTCTACAGAACCGCCAGAAGTTTTATTGCAGCTTTGAATCATCTTTTGAAGACAAAATTTCAAGCCCATAATTCTAAGTAATAAATAAATGTTTTTTCAACTATTAGTGACAATGAAAGTAATCAAATTTGATCAGTAATCTTAGAAAAATATTTTTATATTCTTAAAATTAATAAATTATTTTTTATGTTTGCTGTCAATGATAAAATGATAAAAATATTTTTCAAATTATTAAAAATTTTTCATGATTTTGAGAAGCCTCATTTAAAAAAAAATGCTCTTTGAAAGAAGGTATGATCGAATGAGATTATTTGCTTAAATTTATTATTAACATTTGGAAACGTAAACCATCAATATTGATTTGGACGAGATCAAAGTTAAACTTCAGTATGATGTCTACGTATAAGAATTTGGATTTGAAATACAAGCTTGATAGCTATATATTTTCAAAAAATCATTTAACCTTTAATTTGATTCATACTTGCCACAGTCGAATCAGTGAGCATAATAAACTAATATTTACATTTAGGTTAAATATTATTTATGTTAAATTTAATGAGGTCAAGATGTTTGATTTGTTGAAGGAATAGTTGAAGAAATTCGACGGCTATTTAAAACGCAAAATTTTGTTCGATAATCTATGGAAAGGATCTATAAAAAAATAAATTTATTTTACAAAAAGCTTAATCATTTCAGTGGCAAAAATTTGAAGAAAAAAGTAATAAATATGAAAATAGTTAACTTGAAGTCCAAAGATCAAATTCTCGATTGTGAAGATAAAAAGAATCAGAATTCAATAGAAATAATATTATTATCCATAACAAGAGATGAATAATCCAGGCGCCTAAATAAATTTACGAATCAATTGGAAAACAAATAATGCTTCATATTATAGCAATCGAATTTTGAAAAAGTTAAAATATTAGTGTAACTGATAGCGACATTAAACTTAAGCGTTCTAATTCTCGAATATTTCCAAAATTTAGTTATTATTATTACTGTAGCTTTTAAGTTATATTCTGGTATGTGTGATTTAATATTTGTAACGGTGCATATAATTTTAACAAATTTTAAATACTGGAAATGAATTAAATTGGAATTTTTGCACTTGCAAGTGATGAATTTTAGGTTAGGCTCTGAAGTACCGATCTAATCGATGTTTGATATACAGTATGCTAACTGATTCTATAGAAAATAAATACATTATGCATGAATAGTATCATATATCATTTATTTTATAGCATAGAAAGTTGTTATCATAAATAATTGCTATTTGAAATTCGACTTTTTTGAAAAAAAAATTTAAAAATATTATTATTATTTGAAATTTAAAATTGCAATAATAATATTTGTTAAACAATCATTCAAGAATGAAATTGAAAATTTTGATTCATGTTATTTTGTAAAGAAGAATTTTGAATTGATATTAAAGCTGAAGTTTTCCAAAATAAATCAAATAATATATTAATAGGAAAAGTAACAGAAGTAATATTAGGTTAGTTCAATAATCTTTAGACAAATGATTCACAATCTAATCACAATCAGTTGGAACGGATCCAAATTTAGCAAGTGCGTTTAATTTGTCCTAAAAATAGAATATAGCGTCACTCAAGGAATCAAAAAGCGTAAAATATTACTTAGTATTTTCTGAAAAATTAAAATTAAAGTGTCTACTGATTGGAAAATTGTAAACAGATGGCATAGGATAGAATATATTTTTTTCTAAAAGTTAAAACAGAAATTATTTTTATTGAAAATTTATAAATAAATAGTACAAGAGAAAATACATTTTTTTTTCATTCTGTGGGAAAAAGTACGTTCACATTTATTTTATTTAAACCATTAGATTATGAAATGCTTTCAATTTATTTAAGAAATTTCTGATTCAAAAAAAGTGAATTAAACATTCTAAAATTTATTTTTGGAAACTACAATGTAAATTAATTAAGTACTGTTAAGATAGCAGGTGGAAAATGTTCCGATCATCGAAAATTTAGTTTTTTATTATTAGCAATTGAAATTAAAAATCATTGAAAAAAAAAACAAAGTTCATTGCAGCGAATATATCCGTTAATTTATGCAAAAGATGATGGAAAAATGTTGAAAATGCGGAAACCATGCAAAAAATGGACATGATTTGACGCCAATTAAGCATATTGCTCCTGTTGGCACGCAAATAGTGTGCAATTTAAGGACAAGGCCTTAAATTAAGGCCTACATATGTATATAGAGGCATTAAAGGCCCGAAAGTACCCTCTCAACGATGATTAAAATGCATACCGGAAAAAAAGCTATAGGATTTGATGGAAGTGCTCAAACTTTCCCACTGTTTTTGACATATCACGGCCTTTCAAATATAATACCTTTTATTCCTCTCTTCCTGTCAAATCCCTTCGTTTCTTTCTTCCTTCCTTCCTTTCTCCCTTCCCTCCTTCCTTCCTCCATTCCTTGCTCCTTCATTCCTTCCTCATTCCTTCATTCCTTCCTTCCATTCCTTCATTCCTTCCTTCCTTCCATTCCATTCCTTCATTCCATTCATTCATTCCTTCCTTCATTCCTTCCATTCATTCATTCATTCATTCATTCCATTCATTCCTTCATTCCATTCATTCATTCATTCCATTCATTCCATTCATTCATTCATTCCATTCATTCATTCCATTCCATTCATTCATTCATTCATTCCATTCCTTCATTCATTCATTCATTCCATTCATTCATTCCATTCATTCTCATTCATTCATTCATTCATTCCATTCATTCATTCATTCATTCATTCATTCCATTCATTCATTCATTCATTCCATTCCATTCATTCATTCATTCATTCATTCATTCATTCATTCATTCCATTCATTCATTCCATTCATTCATTCATTCCATTCATTCATTCATTCATTCATTCATTCATTCATTCCATTCATTCATTCATTTCATTCCATTTCATTCATTCATTCCATTCATTTTCCATTCATTCCATTCATTCCATTCATTCCATTCATTTCATTCATTCATTCATTCATTTCATTCATTCCATTCATTCCATTCCATTCATTCATTCATTTCCATTCATTCCATTCATTCATTCATTCCATTCATTCATTCCATTCATTCATTCATTCATTCATTCATTCCATTCATTCCTCATTCATTCATTCATTCATTCATTCCATTCATTCATTCATTCATTCATTCATTCATTCATTCATTCATTCATTCCATTCATTCACTTTCATTTCTTCATTCATTCATTCATTCCATTCCATTCATTCCATTCCTTCATTCCTTCATTCATTCATTCCATTCATTCCATTCATTCCTTCCTTCCTTCCTTCCTTCCTTCCTTCCTTCCTTCCTTCCTTCCTTCCTTCCTTCCTTCCTTTCTTTCATTCCTTCCTTCCTTCCTTCCTTCATTCTTCCATTCTTCCTTCCTTCCTTCCTTCCTTTCCTTCCTTCCTTCCCTTCCTTCCTTCCTTCCTTCCTTCCTTCATTCTCCTTCCTTCCTTTCTTACAGTTATGTTTAAAAAAATAAACAAACATTCCAATTTAATTGTGCTTAAATTATTTCTAAAATAAAAAAGAAAATGTTTGATATTTCATTCTTGTCATTTTGCTTTATATTTTCATTTTTCTTCTAAAAACGCATGCATAGAGAATGAAAACAAAACTTTTCCAAATTGTAAACAAATAAACAAAACAAAACAGATGAAATTTTTGCTGAAGACATTTTTCAAGAAAATTGTATGAACTAGAATAATTTTATTATGATTAATGTGTTTCGAATACAAAAATAAAAGTTTCTCCATCAGTTCCACTTTGTCTTTGTTGATCAATTCGTTTAAAAAAAAAAGTGAAAAAGACAGCTTTGCAAAGTTAGTTTTGATTCATCGATAAACATATAGAAATGCGAAAGTTTCTTTCATATGATGTAAATAGATTTGAAAATATAACGATCGTCGTCGATTTATACGGTTTTAATCAATTATTTTCTTAATTGCATGTTTAAATTTCGAATGAGTGAATCATATATTTAACAAACAGATATGCTCTTTTGTTATTATTATAATAAAAATTTTTATGAATAATTTTAGAAATTCGTATTCTTTAAGAAAATCTGAAAATGAATGGCAAAAAAAGAAATAAGCTTTCATAGTGTACTAAAAATTTCATCTAAGTGCATTAAAATAAATTAGTTAAAATTTTTGTTAGTAGCATTAAATTAAATTAAGAAATACATTCTCGTGCAAATACTAATTTAGAATATGTGTGCATGCTTGTTGACTACAGAAATAATTGATTAATTCGGCCAGAAAATACTATTTTCATTCTTTCTCATAAATATGGATTAATGTTAAAAAAGAAATTTTTACAAGAAAAACCTTCCTACAGCCTTCAATGATTGAAGTTGAAAATTGAAACTTCAAAATTTCGTTGAGGTCACCCGACGAAACTTTTGATTAACTAAAACAGCAAAATTGAATTTAACATTGATTTTATACCAAATTTATTGCTAAACCTTATTCGTTACAGTAAGAAAATTTCCTGAATTTTTTAGAACCATAATAAAACTTTAAAATTCTAAAATTTCTTCGGATTTATGAGAAATATTGATTTTCAAATATGCCGTATCATGAGATTCTGAAGATTCTAAAGAAAATGGAAAGAAGCATTTAGCGAAGGACATATAATTTTCTCGAATATAAGATATGAAGAAAAGATATGAAAGGCGGGAATTAATCAAATTATATAAATCATTCAGCAAGCATTCTCGATGTCCCATCCATCAACGTTAATCAAATTACCTTTGCATAAAATTATTGACAACTAAAACGAAGAATAAAAAATTTTTGCATAAAGAAAAAGAACGACAAAATGACGGCATCCAACGAAAACGATATAAAATCAAGCAGCCAACCCCTCGAGAGCTCGAAAACTTTCATTTCTGCTTTTCAACCGCTCTTCTTTTTCTCCAATAGCAAACAATAACAGCAAAAGCTTAATCATCGAATCGTCAGCTGTCATCAGTTTCAATCATTGAATCGCTGTGATATGATTATGCTCCCGTAATGTTCATCAATATGCTTAAGAATTATTCAAACTTTTGTAGTAAGAGAAAAAAAAGTAAAATTTACATCGATATTTGAAGTAAGATATATGAGCAATGTAGCATTTTTCAAGAAATGATTTGAGCTTAAATTCAGATTTCCTTATATATCAATTAATTTTTGTTTCAAGAGCATAAAAATGATATATGGAGAGTTTAATTCGCATTTTATTCTATATTGAATAATTATTTTAAATTATCCCTCATAAATGTTTTTATTAATCTAACCTTGGCTTTCATGGAGATGATCCATGCATTACTTCCTAAATATCAACAAGAGTAACAAGAGTAACAATTAATTTTTAAAAAAGAATAATAGATAAGGTCAAGAAATATAAAATTAGTTGAATAACATAAGCAAGGAATAAAACAACTGATAAGAGATATATAAATGATAATAGAATAAATATATATAACAGAATACTAGCAGCAACTGACAAAGTTTTATTAATTGAAACGGAACTTTTATTGATGTCATCATCGTTGACATCGTTAGATTTTAAGATTCATATATTATAAAAACTTTCTAACTTCGTCTTTATAAATTGTTATATAACATTTCTGTTCCTATTAATTAAATTTCTGCGACAATCAAAAACCAGAAATTGATCCATTACGTGATTGATGATTTCAGCGTATGTTGTAGATCAATAAGTGTATATATTTGTGGATGTTTACGTACGTATGCGTGTGTGTACGCGCTTGTGCATGGCTGTAGTTGTTGCGTATATATGACATTGCTTGAGATATTTGATTTGTACCAAACTATTTCCAAAATTCTTTTCATTTCACAGATTTAAATAAATTTAAGCAATAATATAAGAAAGGAATGAAAAATGATAAATCAAAGGAATATAAGAATATAATTGATAAATCAAGAGAATATAAGAATGCAATCAATAAATTAAGATAATATAAGATTATAATCAATGAATCAAGCGATTGATTGATCAAACAATTGAGTGAATATAGTTCAATAATTGGAAAATTACCAAGAAAAATCATCGAATGATTTATAGTTTAAGTAAATTATTTCATATCGAAATAACACTCCAATACGTCCAAAGCTTCGTGAATAGTTTAAAGTTAGCATTAAACGAATGAGTCATTTCTAAAATATATCTAAAATTCGTCAACAAAATCCCTCAATAAATTTATCAATAAATAATAATTTTAATTCAAACGTCATGCTGCTTAGCATTATCCATTCAATTTTGGTTTAGTTTAAGCGAGAAGAGCGCTGCAACTTATTGTCAAGATCTCAAGCTGCTTGATTTAAGATATGGATCAAATATTACGGTATTAAATGGGATTAGGTATTGAGTGTCGTGAGTTCGTTGCAGTATCTGTTAAAAATTGTGGGATTCGCGGAGTATATTATTATATTGCCTAGTGAATAATGATTGTAGGGTGGAATTCGCAAGTGAATGACTTGCGGAAAAGTTTATTCTTTTCTTGAATTCGCGTTCTAGTGACATAGTGTTAACAGAAAAATTTTTATATATATTGAATCTAAATCATTTTTCTCGAACAGCATAAACTATAAACTGTCAAAAAGAAGCGATGGAAATAATATACGTTAATCATTTGAAGGAAAATTTTAAATCAAACTAGGAAATAATAAGTAAATAGAGAATTTCAGCACCATCAGATAATCTCAGCAATTACTAGTTCACGAAATTATGACGGGTTTTATTAGTTTCGATAAACTTCCTGATCCGATGATTTTCTAGAATCATATTCATTTATTTTAAAGTCGTATAATCGATAATTTGCTCAGTGCAGAGTTTATAGCAAGAAGTGAGTGGTTGGATTTTACTATAAGTGCCTGTTATATTGAATAATTTACAAACTATGAATAGGAGAAATTTGCTGAAGCACTGAGTGAATATACGATTAAAATGAAGTTAGTGAAAATTTTATTAGAATTGATTAAACTGTTATTTCAGCCAGGAAATAATGCCCCGTAGTAGGTCGCGTGACCGTAGGCGCCGTTCACGTTCCCACTCACGTGACGAGCGTCGTGATCGTGATAAGCGTTACCGTAAAGATAAGGATCGTCGACGAAGACGTGACTCGGATCATTCTGCTTCTGATAATGAGATCGAATCGCTATTGAAGAGAGAAAACGAGGGTAAGTATATCCAATCGAACTGATGTAAGGTATCGATAATCTGAATTTTGTTGAGGGCGTGTATCGATAGTCTGAATTTTATTGAGAGCGTGTAATTTAAACCCAATTAAGAGTCAGTAACTTCAGTTGAGATATTCTATTTTTACACTTAAAAATTATTACCTTCCTTTAGTGAAAATTGATACTTCACGTAAAAGCTTAACAGCTTAACTGTGTTGATCATTTTTCTTTAATATACTTATCATAAAAGGAATGTAAAGGGTTAAGTTATAACTTCATTGTTGAAAAGGATTTATTGTAGTCTTTACTAAAATACAAGTAGGATATGCACCATAAGATATTTCAATCAATAAAATAGGAAATGCTTTCTAGAATTGCCCGATGCTATGTTGTTTTGAGGAAATATCCAAATGTTTACTTTAACTTGAGTAAATCGATTGAGGAATGTAATATTTGGGAAAATTTCATTTTGGTTGACTTTATGTTATACAAAATTGTCTTTAGGTGGAAAAGGTTTCTCAAAAAGTAGCTTTGCACGCATATCATTTGACATAGTAAGAGAATATAAAAAGCATGAGGAGGAAACCAAAAAATGAAAAGTTTCGAACAACCAAACTGTAATGGTTACAATTTATGCGAATTCAGTCTCTTGAATAACTGAGAATTTTACCATCAAGGGAGGTTAGAAAATATTCAGAGTATTTAATGTTATGAAGTGAAATGTATAGTAGAGCGGAGCGCTTGAAATTCATTTTTGTTAAGCGATATTGTCATAAAATTGATTTTTTCTATTAATAGTTGAAATTACTGGTGTGCTGATATTATGTTATTTCATATCATTTTGCATGAAAGGTATTCAAATTTTTTCAGAACTGGTAGTTCAAATTCACCATCCACATCACTAGGAGCATTAGTAAGCGAATTAGGAGCTGGTGTGAAGTTTGATGCATCGCAATTAAGTCAAGCGGCTAAGGAATGGTTGGATGCACGAGTTACTGAGCAAGTAATGTTTTTTTCTAGATTGTGATCTTTATAGAATACTATCCACATCATTCTCAATTGCATCAATTATCACGAATTAAATTCTCTAAAAACTATTAAAATATCCCTGTTTCCATTTAATAATATTGCTGTAGTTGCAGTTGTCGACTATGTTTTATCATGGAGAAATTGCATTTGATTTACTTTTAAAATTTTGAACTTAAATTAGTGATATTTTTGCATCTCAGATTTTCTTGGCCATGTGCAAGTTTCAAGGGATTTTTTTACGATGACTGTATTCAGCAAAATAAAGAACTGTTTACATGTTTATGAAATTTTGGAAATAATATATTTCTTGTATAAGTCGATAGGAAATAGTTAGTTTGTGGGGTATACTTGTTGCAGATTTATCTTTGGTCCAAGTTAGGAAGAATTCGAATCTTAGAAATTTTCAAAAAATGAGTTTGAAATAATTTTTTTATGCCAGGTCTCTGATTTCCGATATAAGCACTCAGTTTTTATTTATAATTTGGGTTCTTAACAAGTTAGTTCATGCTACATTTCGTATTTAACACCGTGTTAGGGTGTCATACAAAAAAGAACATTGAAGAATGGAGGAAGACTCTCTGTGTATATGCACCTTGCGGCCGCTAATTAGCTGGAAGGATTCATTTATGGAGTCCGACCACATCAATGGTATTTTTAAAATTAAATCTTGATTTTGTAGCTAACATATGTCCATTTCGGAAAGTTTGCATACTTTGCTCTGCTCTCTGGAACAATTAGATTTTGGGTTCAAAACTTTCCTTCAAAATGCGGTTGCCATTACATTGTACTGCAAATTTGCAAATTTTCTGAATAAAAGATAGTATTTCCTTTCTTTTTCCCAAATGCTTCATTGTAGGTGAGTGCTAGAGTGGCTGATTTGGAATCATTGGTTCAGGAACGCGTTGCCAAGGCACGCGCAGACCTGGAATCCAGATTGCGTTCACAAATTGAGCAAGAAATGATGCATGAAGTGGAAGAAAGTCGAAAAAGAGAAGTAAATCAGATTTTTAATTACAGTAGAGAGTATGACCTTTCCGATATCACTTGTAAAAGAAGAATGGTTGGAGGAAATTTTTCTCATGTAAATTCAAGATCAAGAAGTGATAGTTAAAAATATCTGGTGATAAAACAAGATTAAAGTTTATCTTATTTTGATAAATGGCTATTGATGTTGTTAAATACTAAGATGGATTAAATCTAGCTTGTTTAAATATTTGTAGGAGGAATCTAAAAAGCGATGCATGGAACTTGAAGAAAGTTTGGAGAAGAAAATGAAAGAATTGGAGGAAACGGAGAAAAAATTGGTAAAGTGTTAAAGTGTTTTACATCACATACAGAATTAGATTAACATAATAAGTGATGTAGTTTCCGTTATCGCCATGTTTCAGGCTATTGCACAATTTCAGCTCAAATCAGTCGCGCAGCAGCTGTTTGAATTATTTTGAATTACTTGTAAAAATTAAATCAGCTGATATTGACTAGTAACCGCTATTCTTTGTTGATTTAGAATAAATCAATAAAGAATAGCGGTATTTCGGGAGGAAATTATAATGTGCATATTCCTGCACAGTACTTGGACATACGCTGCTGCGTGATATCGCTGGGATACAACAGGCAAGCTACTAGTAGGTGTTCCATTGGCCGATAAACTGTTGCAACGCCAAAGCGAAGTACACGAATTCGTACTACTGACCGAGCAGTATGTTATTCAAATATGAGCTTTTTTAGAATCCTGATTGGACAGTTGTTGGTCTCAGCATATTTCTCATAACGGTATTTATTAGTTACGGATAAAATACGGGTTATTAGTTTCTAAGGCGTTTCCTTCGTATATATATATATGTGTGTGTATGTATGTATGTATGTATGTATGTGTGTGTGTGTGTATGTGTGTATGTGTGTGTGATTTTGAGTTATTTTAAAGCATTTCTAGTGTCCATTAGTTAAAAGTCTTTTTTTTTCAGAAACAGGAACGTTTATTAATGTTGGAAACGAAAAGCAAACTGGAGATGGAACGAAATGCGCTGATTCAGGAACGCGAAATGCTAACGAAAAGTGAGCAACAAGCGATACTGAATAAAGGTGGAACAATGAGGGCGCCAATCAAGTTGAAGCTCGGCTTTAAATGAATAAAATGACGATGATGGAACGACACTACGAAATGTAAAATTAGATTAAATTTGAATAATTCTTGAAGGACAGAGGCATTTTCGAACTTTTCATGTTGAAAGATTTTTGTTTTGGCTATAGCGCTGAGAAACAACTTGTTTTACGTCTTCCTTTTATCCCCTTTAAATTCAGTTTTTTCTTTTTTATAATTTATAGTTTATGTCCATTCTAGTACTTTTTCTATTTTCGCTCGTACATTGTAAATAGAAATTATAAAATTGCAGTGGAGCAAGTCTTTTGCTCTATCTAGTCAGGATAGCAAGCTCATTGCGGTGAGGAGGCACTCTACATAAGTCCCAAGTAAATTTAGTTTGATACTAATTATATCGATATTTGTAGTCGATAACTTAAGTCAATGATAAAGTCAGGATAGCAAGCTCATTGCGGTGAGGAGGCACTGTTAAGTTAGATTTGTTATTGAGGAAAAATGAGTTTGACCTTGATTTATGCAACAAATAAATCGATAATATCGTCTGAAGGATGATTTACTAGCGGATATCGTGTGCTTTAGGCTTATATAGAGGGTTCACGCGGGATCGCCCATTATGCCATTTTAAGTCAATGGAATAAATCTTGTAGACTATTCTCATATGGATAGCAAAATAGTAAAAGTGTTAAGTTAGATTTGTTATTGAGGAAAAATGAGTTTGACCTTGATTTATGCAACAAATAAATCGATAATATCGTCTGAAGGATGATTTTTGTTAGAAAATTTTGAGAGGATAAACGATATGTATTCTACAGTCTTCAATTGTTATCCAAGGTTTGATGATCTTCAGAATTCTGTTACATATCATTTATTTCACAGGTATGAACAATTTATTATAACTGCCAAAATAACAATCAACCTGTTTCACTGAAAAATAAAAGATTTTATACTCTTGTTGCTTTATGGGTATTATCATCAGACTCAATTTGCTACGTAAGCGCAAAAATTTTGGAATTATTCAGTTTCTTATGCAGGAGCTTGTGAACGATAATGGTAAACTTTAAAAATAAAAGTGAAAAAAATGAAAAAGACAAAGATAGGTGTGAATACACCGGCAAGTTTGCACTAGCGCAAGTTGAAAACATTAGTCGGGATGGTTGGCAGATCTGCAGTTATTTAAAAATCTTATATCTAACTTATCCAAATTGGCTTCCTTGGAGTATAAATACACCGTTAATTGAGCTTCAAAATCATCTTTAACATTATTGAAGCGAATCAACTCTGGTTTTCTTCTTGTCCAAAATGCACAAAATAGTTTGAACACTTGACCTGAAATCATATATTACGAGTAAAATTCTAGCATCAAATCTAATCATATATGTTAAAAGTGCAAATAGTTGAAGTTGACCAAATGCAAGTGGTATCAAATAATAACTGACTTCAAGTAACGTACAGAAAACGTGATGAAAATTGTCGATCGTTGGTGTGCCACGAACGGTGTTGTAAAAATGCATCTTCAGTGCATCGCTATGTAATAATCGTCTAATTAAAGCTGTTAAGTTGATTCCAGTTATCGCCATTGGGAAGCTGGAAAAAGTAATATCAAAAAACATCCAAATATGGACGAAGAAAGCATGAAAATGAAAAAAAAAGCCAATTTTTCTTCCGGTGCACCAGAACTTCCTTTTCCTTTTGGTAGGCTCAGAAAAAATCACGACAGTCAGGTCGATTGACAAAGTTCTGATATAAAAGTGATGTAAAGAAAGATATCAACTGATAACTTTAACTTACCCATATAAAGGATGGTTTGAAAGGGAAAGTATTGACTGTGCATGTGCAACATCATATTGGGCCAAGAAAATTAGCTGCTCTAGTGAAAGAACTCCCATACCTCGAAAATCAGTTGCCGGATCGTGACCCTGAAGATTCTTTCAATCAAAACATATGAGAACTCTTCATGAAATTAGTCATCCTTCATAATTAGGACTTTCGCACAGTCTTTAGAAGTTTGATCAAACTAGCCATATTGTTGATTGTATATGTTTTTAGGGTTTCATTTTCAGTAAAAGAAAAATAAGTCGAGCATTAATTAATCGCAGTAAATGAATTCAAGTAAATAAGATCAAATGAATGATATGTTCATCGTTTTTACATACAGTCTATTAATAAAAATGATATTAATTTTACAACCATAATTCCGAAAAATTTTTCACCTGAAAGCCGATTTTCTGCCACTGATCCGTCATCCTACCTTTCAAATCTTCCGTTGGCATCAAAAGCTCCCATAATTTTAGCAATCTACAAAAATGGAAAAAAAACGAGTTGAAAGTTCATATACAACGCTTTAATGAAATATGAAATCAAACCTTTTTTCATGAATTTCATTCTCAGGATCGTACTTCTCCTTGCACATTTTTTCAACATGGTCACACAATTCTCGATATCCACGTATTTGGCTCAATGATCTCTTTAATACACCTCTCATCTCTTCAAACAGTTCATTGTTGACTTCTGAACAGCATTTTCTAATGATTTCTATCGCCTAAAATATATTACGAAAATATAATTTACGTATTAAATAATATCACGATATATTTACATACTAAATATTAAAATTTTTTAAGAAATCAAAGATAGAAATTAAGTTTAAAAAATTGATGAAAATAATTTAAAAAAATGAAAATAATTAAAAAATGCAAATATGTATAGTTCAGCTAAGGAAACATTTGAAATGGATTTTAAGTATTTTTTTGAAAATAGGAAAAATCAGATAGATTTTCAACTAACAAGTTTATCCTCCTGTCCAGCTTTCCAAAATTTTGGCATTGTTAGTAGCTCTCCTTCATTAATGAGTTCTTCCACTTTTATTGTGATCTGACCACGACTATTAGATCTCCAAATTAACTAAAATTATTGAATGTATTTAATTAATGGCTCCACTTTTTTAGTGCTTTATTATTTCGTCCTACTATTAATTCGCTCTATACATACTTCAATTTCGACATATTTTCCAACGAAATTTTATATTTTGATAACTTATATAAAATACGCTTACAATTCTTTCAAGCTCCGTCTTGCCAGTTACCATTAACATGAACCAATTTATCGTAAATCGTAATAGACGACGAAATACAGAGCATATATACCAATAAAAGTTAGAGGAAAAATTTCCATCGTGCCAATCCATGTAATATATTGAATAGAAATTCTAAAATCATAACACATAAAAACAAAGTTTCTACTATTCGCGACTACTTATGAATAATTTAAATACTATAAATATTATCTCTCATAACCGAAACCGTAACAGAAAAAGCGAAAAGATTAAACAAAAAACTATAACTTTATTTAATCATCCAATTAGAAGAAATTTAGAGCGGGCTATCCAAGTTTTTATGCCGACAGCTATATCTGCAACTGAGATTTTTGGATTGTAATGAGCAGTAAACGATTCATACCCGATAAAGAAAATTTCAGTTATCCAAGTCAACAGATTCTAAGAAATTAGCGTCATCAGCTGTACCATTAATTTACTAAAAGAAGCTTGTATGGAAATTCTTAAGATGACTTATGAAATGTCTTTTTTTTATAATACTTATTTCATACATTCATGAACTATGTAAGATAAGAATTGCGGCTAATTGTTTTACTGTCTTCTTTAAAAGCATAGATATACTAAATGAAGTGCACACAGATTTAATACATCAAATACAATAAACAAATTTACTAACAACGTTTCAATATGAAACTTGTTCTTGGCATGTAAAACCCAGGAAAATCATGTAGCACATCTATGAATAAAGATGCTCAAGGTAATAAATATAAAAGCTTAAACATTCAGAGCACAAATAAATAACCTTATTTTTACAAATCATATAAATATATTTAGAATGAGTAAGACAGTGTTTTCTTATCTATGCAATAATGAGCACAGAATTTCACTATGCTCTGAATAGGTTTGTCGTAATTGGGAATACGTCAATTCTTTCGCATTATGCTCCTTAAATCAAAATCACTGGCTAAGAGTTTCGGGAAAAACAATGACGGTATTTGGAACAGTGGAATTATAATGCTCGCCTAAATCATAAGCAAATCGATGGAATGTAATAACAAGAGGTTTTTGTCTCCATATTCTGCTCCAAAAGGCAAAACATGTCCTCCTGGCTGAATTACTTCAATCGGTCTTTCCAGTGCACAAGCTGTAGCTCGAAGCTATAATAATGAAATTAAATCAAATTTCTCAAGTACCAATTAAAAAAAAAAGACATTGGATATAAACCATTCTACATCTAAAAATACAATAATTTTAAGCAGAAATGGTATATCCGTAAAATTAATATGACTTAAGAGTTAGCATAAAAAAATCTTCTCATACCATATCCATATCACTTAGAAAATTTTGAACCTCCTATAAGCATACTTTAATTGTAGATTATGAACAAAAACAACTTAGCATGAAAATGAAAACCTTTTTGAACTGTGGATTCTCAGAAACTGGAGATACTTCCTGTTTCAAATATACCATAGTTGAAAAACTAAATTACCTCCGGTTCTCCACCCCAAACACCACCATCTGTGCAGCATTTCTCAACTTTCATACAATATTCCTCAAATTCAATCTCATTCAGTGCTTCCCCATTATCATTGATTAAAAATGGAAGAAAATCATCCTTATGTGTTCGCATGCAAGCAGCAGCCTTTTGACGAATATCTGCGGCTCTAAACTGAAATGACAATTTCTGTTTATCGATTTAACATCCTCAATGGTGATTTTTTATTTGAATTTAACTATCTTAATAAATTTAATAGATTTAAAAAGATTAATCAAACGTGATTGATAAAGGTAACCTGACGTGAAGTAATTAATGATAACTGATGTGCTATCGCACTGTATAAACAGTCACCATCTGGCTCAATATTATATATTGTAAGTCCACGATCCATTAAAAGTTGCTCGATTGCTTCATTTTCGAATTTCCTAAAATATTTCAGAACTGAACCGAATTCAAAATATATTCTTTTAAACAGTCATTAGTAATTTCATAGCAAAACAACATAGACAAAACCAGTAATCTCCAACTCCATTTTTGAACAGCTCAAAATCTTAAAGCAAAGAAATCCATACGAGGTCCGCTTTCTGCATCAATCTTAGCTTGTACTGCTGCTTCTTCTCGTTTCCTGTTGAGTTCGGTTTTTTCTCCTACATTAAGTTGAAATTTTTTGTAAATGAAGAATGGGAAAATTTTTACTTCTAGAATGCCAAATACGTCGTAAAATTTTTGAAAGTTTGAGACAGCGTGTAGTTTTCTAACATTTAAAAAAGCTTGTAAAAATTTAAAAGGACGTTAAAAAATTTGAAGGTCATACAACATCTAATCTCTCGATAATATAATATCAACATCATGTTATAATATCCAACTGTTTTTTATATTGCGCAACCATCAAAAATCTTTTTATGGTTGCGCAATATAACTTTATTTAATAAATATTGTAGAATATTAGCTGCAAAAGTGTCTCTCATCGAAATTTTTACAACTTACTCGTCTTCTTTGAGCCTTCGAAATACGTGGCTCCTTGTGTTGATATTCCTCCACAACAACTGACCCTACAGATAATTCCGGTGATGGCTTCAATTCAGCTAATTCCTAAATTAATTATATTTTAAAACTCGATAAGCATATAATAAGTGTTCTGTTTTATATGTCAGTTTTGATTGGCAATAATATCTTGATTCAAAATGAAAGAAAAAATAATTCCTAATCCTTGCAAAAGAGTGACAAAAAAATTAAAATAAATTCATTATTTACAAATGCTTTAATTTTGTAGAAAGTATTGAAACAATATTCTAAACATCCTTCCGTTAATCAATCGTTTAATTAGTTAATATATCCAAACAACAATTTTGCATATTTCAAAAGTGTTCTTGAACGTTAAGAACTTGAAGACTTTAAGAATTTTTGGTGAAATTTTTTTTGCAGTTAAATGTGCGAAAAATACTTATAAAAGAGAAAATATATTCATTTCATCAATAGCGTCATTCGAAGTAATAATTAAAAGTGTATTGCGATATCGTTAAGATTAAACAATTATTGAAGGCCTTCTAACTGCTGTTATAGTAGTGTGGGTTTGTTCCATAATTTTTACCAATAAATTAGAATAAAAGACCTTTTCATGGCGTTCTCTCATTTCCTCCTCCATTTTCGCTACCTCTGCAACTAATTCTTTCTTTCTCTTCTTGTCACCTTTCGCAATCGAATGTTTCATACTCATTATCCTGGCTGAAATATGCAGAGTCTTACTGTTATATAATTCTTATTAATACTGATAATATTATGAATACTAACTGTCATTCTTTTAAACTAACATTTAAATATTAATCAGTGCTAATATTTTTATCATAGTGCTGATTGACATTTTTATCATCTATTTAAAATGTTTTATTTCGACAGTAAATATTATTAACAAAAAAAGTTACACAACTAGTTATATTTTCATATGAAAAAATTTACCAAAGTTCAGATTTCTAAAAAAAAAAATAAAGAACATACACTGTAATTCTTTACGTTCACTTCGATGCATTGCTTTTAACTGTCCTAAGAGGGTCACATCTTCTTCCTCTCTCATTATTCTTTTTAAAAGGACAGCAATTAATTATATCTGAAATTTGAGATAAAATTCAAAAATTGAAGAAAAAGGAATACTGATAACGCTGTCTCACGAAATGAAGAGAACAGAAAACAGCTTTAGACAAAAAATTATATTAAAATTTAACACATCACAATTTTGACATTTGCCTGATAATCGTTGAATGCTCAAATTATTAACTGGCCAAATTAATGATCGTCCAGCCCTACTCATAGAATCCCTAGGATAATGAAATCGGAACATTATTCAATCCGAATAACAACAAGCTTTGATATCCTCATAATAAGCTTATCTCAGCCGAGGGTAATAATTTATCATTCTTCCTTGACAAAATTAATGGTCAACATGGTAAGAGAGAAGCACTGAATAGCAAAATATATCACCTAACAACGATATTATATGATTGGAGATTGAGAAAATCCTAAAATAACGTCATATTGTAAGAGAGATAATGAAAGATAGCGTCAAAACAACAAGAGGAACATTGAGCACAAAAGTTTCAAACCTATCGTATTCTTAGAAGTTGCGAGTTCATTTTCAGTTTGTATTCATGATGTGATGTGGATTCTATTTTTTCGGATCGTTTGTTAAAATTACCAAAAGCACGCGGAATCCGGTTTTCCGATTCATCTAGCTTATCCGGTCTATTTACGACTTGCGATTTATTTATCACTGATTTTTTTGGCTGATTTTTATCATTACAATTTCCAGAAGTAGAAAGATGTCTGATTCTGACGTTGCAAGCGATGCGAACAAGAAAGGGCGAAAGAAGGAAACGAAACGTAACAGAGAAGTACTACTCTTGCTTTTTAATTACGAAGTCTCACAAAAGTTTTTAGCACTCTTTCTGGTCTTTTAAAAGTTATCATTTTCTTAAGTTTTAATCATATGTCTTTTGTAAATCAGCTGTTGGTTTGCTGATCTTGACAAATTCATTCCAAAAATGTTATATATTAATCTTCTTTTGAATTATAAACAGTATCGCTGAAGAGGAGACTTTTATGAAGTACATATTATGAAAAATATCTATGAGCAGGAGTAATATACCTCTCTTTTTGGCTTATATAATGGAATAAGTAAAAATTATATGCAGATCAGATAAGTCTGAATTCAAGAACTGAACATCAAATCAAGTAATTATGGAAAAATTAAGTGCGACTAAGCAACAGCAAATCGAGTGATTATAGAAAAATTAAGTGCGACTAGAAATTTAGCAATCAGTATTTAGTAATGTATGGATTAAGGAAAAGTTAATAAGTGATGATATATGAGTAATGACTGATTAAGTAATTATAAAATAATGATCATATATGAAATAAAGATATTTTAATAAGCATGAATTAAATAACTAGGGATCGGATAAGTCAAAATATCCTCTAGAACAAATATGATGAAATTTTAACAGCAGAAAAATTGATTATATTAATCTTTTCTTACCATTCCAAATGATCAGTTAATGAGATCATCAGAATGCATATTTACCGTCTGTTTAGAATAGCTCTTCCGATGAAAGCATTATCGATAAAACTCCCGTGAAGAAAGGTAAAAATAGTGGTGGTGGCTTCAAAAATGCTGACGGTGAAGAGGTATTTTCTATCATTTCACTTTTTAGTTTCAACAGTAGGTAATTATAGATTATGCTAAGTTTATTTGTTAGTAGTATTTTGTAAAAATTTCGTTTTTATTTAGAAAAGATGAATAATTTTTGAAATGCAATTTTGCGGACTGTGGTTTGAAATTCGACACCTTTCTTATTAGAGAAAAAGTTAAAAGCAATAGCACTGTTGTTTACAAGTTTATCAAGCCATATAGAAATTAATTTTAGATGTTCGAATTGGGCAAAATGCGTTTCGTGACTGTCCGATCCTTCAAAGGGAAAGCATTGATTGATATTCGTGAATATTACCAGGATAAAGTAAATTTGCTCTTCCAGTATTAATGTTTTTTCGAATTGTAGTTAAAATTGAAAGTAGAAAGATAGTGCAAAATTATTTTCAAGTTGTAGATAAATTATTTTATCCGTAAATTAAATTCCATTACCCTTTTTAAATTTGTTTACTCTTCTGCACCACAGAATTTGCAACATTTTATTGTTTTCGGTCTAAGAGATAGTGCTGAAAATATATCGATTTACATTTATGAATATTAAATTATCAATATAGAGAATCTCCATATCTGATAATTCAATATACTCGGGAAATTTGTCTCGGGAAATTTGGATTAAGATGGTTGTAGTTCATTTAAATGAAAAAAAGTTAACGGAAGAGGGAAGTCGATAAATGTACTTTTGGATCGTTAACGAGGACTACGTTGCGTTTACAAATATTTAATTTGAATTTGATAGTTGAGAAGCAGTCTTTTCAAAATTTTTGTTTCGTTCTTATATACTATTTTTATATTATTTTAAGACTTTGTTTCATTACATACTATTTTAAGGTGTTTAAAATCTTTTACAAATGCAATTGCTTCTAAACTAAAAAAGATTTTTATCGATACGAAGTGTGAGCTGCATAATTATGCTTCAGGCTCTATAATCTTCATTTTTTTTTGTTTTTGGTGATTTTTATCTTTTTGCTTTTATATCTATTATGAAATATAATCGGCCAAAAGAAACACAAATTTCAGGGTAGTGGTGAATTAAAACCGGGACGTAAAGGTATTAGTTTGTCAGAAGAACAATATCAGCGGTTGAAGATTATAATGGGTGATATAGACGAAAAGTTGAATAGTGCCTAATGTTCTTTATTTATATTGGCATAGTATTTGACCTTCACTTCGAAAAACTTCACTGTTAATTGTTGGTGTTGATATCTTTTAATTTCTCATCATTTTTGTTGTCGAATGAGAAAAGTCATCTGAATGCGAATGGGAGGAAAATTGTCATATGCATCACGTTTATATTTAGTGGCGTTCAAGATTTTCAAATGTTTTCTTTGTCGTTTTGTCGTTTTTATTTCTTTTTTGAAAATATTTCCAGAATAGTTTGCCCATATTAGGACTCCTCATATTTCGAATAGATATCGCAAATAATGTATTGTTCTGAGTGTCCGAAAAAATTGCTTTGCTGTCGAACAATAAGCCATGGCTCGATGAGAAGTGAACAGTATTGAACAGCCTTAATTTTTGGAATTAAGCTTTATGCCGTCTTTATTTGTTATAAATAATTGATTTTTTATTTTGAATTAAAAAAGCATTAGAAAGATACGTAATTTATATAACGCATATCGTTGTTTAAGCTGCATAAGCAGATTTGAAGGATGTGAAAAAATATTTTATTCTTCAATGGAGCGTTTATTGTTAATATAGGTCTTGATAGAAAAGATATTTGTTGGCAGATTGGGTTTGAGAAGGACTATTAGAATATCACTGAAGCGTATGCTGATAACAGTTAATTCTTAGTAAATAATTTTGATTCTGTAGTGGAAAAAATTGTTTGCAATATTCTAAGCGTCGCATATCAGTTTGATTATAAGATTCGAATACTGACACATATTTCCTTAAACATTTTTACTGTCGCATGAAGAAAATCATTTGAACATGATTGGAAGGTAGATTGTCATGAAGTTTCACGTTTATACTCAATGGCTGTTCTCATGATTTTAATATTCATGAGTTGATCATAGGAATGGAGATGGGAAATAAATTACAGAATGTCTTATAATAAAAAATTTTTGGTTGATAGTGAAGAAATGATGTTATCGAATCGTACTGTAGCTGTTTGTAGAAGCATCAAACAAACAATGAAAAATAATCACTTCAATAAGGCACTTGATGAACTTAGTGAATTCCTTCCAAATGCCATGAAGGTCGACGTGCTGGGTCATATGCAGCGGAAAGCGTTACTTTTTCGCAACTCGACCATAGACCTTGCAGATTTTACATTGGGTTGAGGAATTTTGTGAGAAGGCGGGAGTGTTGTAAGCTTTCATGAAGAGAGTCGAGAGGTTCTATTGCATAACCTCGTTGCGCACATTCGAGTTGAAGTCACATTACGGAAAAGGAATTATTGGGGAAAAATCTATTTGATAGAAGTTATCCATATTTATTCATCCTGGAATTAATTGATTTCAGGTGTCATATTTCAGATACATACTTGCTTCTATAATCTGCGTTTTATAGGATAAAACGTGCTTCTATAATCTGCGTTTTATAGGATAAAACGTCAAAGTTGTGTCGTATTAGTTCAAAACTGTACTGTTATTCGGAAATTATATCCTGAAATTGAATATTTGGAAGTTTATTTCCAGCACTAGAATTAAATTATGGCATTGGCTAATCGAGGACGAAATCAAAAATTACCACCGGAAGTAAATCGAATTCTCTATGTCAAAAATTTGCCGTACAAAATTACTAGCGAAGAAATGTATGATATATTTGGGAAGTTTGGAGCTGTACGTCAAATACGAGTGTATGTTTGTTCTACCGTTTCAATTTGCTCTTTTCTTTTTCCAGAATTTAGAAATTGCAAGACGTTTGTTGCAAATTTGGGAGATTCTGAATTATAGCACTTATAAATCAATAAATCACAAGTATAAGTTCATCGTAATTAATTAAAAGATTTCGGTCAAGTAATTCGATTGTAATTATTCCCATCATTATCTAAACTTGAATATGAATGAGGATTGAAAGATTTTCTTCCTGAAAGATTTTCATTCACCTCGTCTTCTGAATAAAAGTGAGAATTGAAACATGATTTCACAATTTTTATTCATCTCATATTTAGCGATATTCATCTATCATGGAATTAATTATTGAAGCTATTCTATTATTAAATATTAATCTGTCACGCATTTTCAGTGTTTCTTGCTATAAATTTTTTTCTTTTCACTTCGGACGTCACGAATATTTCCTTTAATTCAGACCAGTTGCTATTTAGTTGTGATGAAAAATATATGTTATAAGATATTGCCACGCCAGCTCTTTTATGTATATCAAACAACTGACGATATTACATTCCCGTATTTTTTCGCCGCGCATATTATAATATCACTTCTGCAGAGGCAATACAGCTGAAACACGCGGAACAGCATTTGTAGTTTACGAAGATATTTTTGATGCCAAAAATGCTTGTGAACATTTATCTGGCTTTAATGTATCTAATCGATACCTCGTAGTGTTGTATTATCAGGTGCGTCACATTTTATTTAGTATTTTTTATATTAAGCGTAAAACCTATTGAATTTAAATGGATTTTTTTATAGGTTCAGTCGGAATTTTTCAGTAAAATTAATTTGTAAAGAAATTTATTTTGTCATTAAAGAATCACATTTTTCTAATAAAAAACTCTCTTACCATCTGAGTCTGTAGGAATTGAGCTTTCTTTGATAGTGGGATTTAAGTGTTTTTTAAGAATTAGATTGTAAAATTGTTAATTGCAGTATATATAGTTGTGTAATTACTATTTCACTATTTTCTTATACAGGCAACAAAAGCATATCGGAGGATGGATACTGATAAAGCGAAGGAAAGGCTTGAGGAGATCAAAGAGCGATATAACCTGGGTGGTGATTTGGAAAAAGAAAAAAGGATAAGTTAGGTTACACACCTACACCTCGGAGATAATCATTCGTTTTTATTGTTTTATCGATTTGTCCTTGTAAAGTTTTATTCTATAATAAAAATATAATGATAATTCTTATTTTATTCATGATTCTGTAACAGACAAGTGAGAATGATGATATTTATTTACAATAATACTTATCAACTAAGTATTTGCATGTTTTACATTTCACATAGCAGCAGTGAACATATTTGCATTGGCACTGTTCTTCAACGAGCATTTGTTTAGTATAATAGCCACGTCCACAACACAAACTAGTACAACTGTCTGGACCCGACGATGTTGTATTGCATTCTCTGTAAGATAATGAAAAATTGAAAATCGTGCAATCTCTTTAACTCAGATATAATATTTTCGAAAAACTATAATTAGTTAATAAGTTACTGCAAAGAATAGGATTTATATGCCATCGTTCGGATGGAAATCGCCTTCAGTCTTCTGCAAAAGGGAGGGAGCACCCGGATTTGAACCAGGGACCTCTCGATCTGCAGTCGAATGCTCTGCCACTGAGCTATGCCCCTGATGAGAATTCACTTCCCTGACACTTCCTAAATTATTGAAAAATAATCAATTCACCTCATTACTGTGCCGTAAGATCCCGTTCTATTATCCTCTATACAATAATCCGGTGAATTCCGAATATAAACCTGAAATTTATTACGAAATAATAAGAAATATTCCCAGACATTAATTTTAAAATAGTAACGAAGCAGTTGTTCGAAAATACTACGACTACTAACATTTTGTGGAAATGAGAATAAAATCGAGATAATGGAGTCATTTAAAATTCTTCGTTTAAACAAATACATGGATAGAAGATTTTTCTCATTATCTGCTGGAATTTCAGCAGATCTTTATGATTGCAATTTCATTTTAATGGAAGTACTAAAAACATTTGAGAATCTTATTTCTCATTTCTTATTCAATCATTTGCTTTTAAGAAAAGTCCAATCAACAGAAGATATTTTGATTACCAAATGTTGTTTTGACAATTCACCATGCATAGCTTTATCAATAGCATATCCTGATTGCGCTAACAATTCTGATAATGGCGATGCTTCTGCATAACGTTCCCGTAATCTTAATGAAAATTTTTCGTTTTTAAATATTTTCAAATTTGATATTTCATCAAATTATTCAATCTATTCGATAAATCGAGAGAAGGGCTTTCGGTATCATAAAGCTGACATCGATAACAGCAAATTAATCCAACATAATGCAATGTAAAGTTGAATGTGAGGATATTTCAAATATCGCAGGCAATAGTAGTAATAATAGTAATAGTAGTAGTAGCAGTAGTAGTAGTAATAGCAAGCAGCAGCAGCAGTAGTAGTAGTAATAATAGTTAAATGATTTTAATAGTTTGTTGATGATGCTTTGCAAAAATAAAAGAATTAAAACAACAAACTTTAAAGCTATATCATGGACATCCGGTAAGGTATTCCAGCATGTCCTCACATTACAGCTGCTCGATACACCATGACATTTGCATTTTCGAAATAAACTTTCTTGTGTTACCTTGGAAAAAGTTATATTTTAGTGAAATAAAAAATATTTTTAGAAAAATAAACAAGTTTTTCTTTCCTTAGTTTATATGAATGCATTTGAAAGCAATATTATGTACTACATTAATTCGCAATTAATTAATTCATCATGTGGATCAGAGTTCGTAGAAGCATCTTTAAAAGTAAGCAGTAAGAATACTGCGCAAAAATTAAATTAATATCAAAACTATTAAAGTCATTAGTTTCATAAAATAAAATTTATAGATACCTGGCGACCAACTTCATTATTATGCTCGTTCATTCGTGCCCGCGGAGGAAGATCGTTAGTTGATTTACGCTCCGAAAAATCCGTATTAATATAAGCCCAATCATCGAGCAATTCCTATAGAAATACTGATGTGATCATGGATCCTTATTAGTATATAAATCAAAACAAAATAACTGACATGATTTTAAAGGCCTTGTCGTTATCGAATTTTTGTTCTCGAATATTTGTTGTATTTCGGCAAAAAAAAGTTTACAAATTTCACTACAACTTCTTGCAACTAAAAATTAAGCACAAGTAATATGACTAATAATTTATCAATTGTCTTTTAAATAATTAGATGTCTCTTTATTTTTTTTGAAAATCAAGTTGCGAAATTTAATTTTACCCGATGACGTCGCCTGCTACTAGCGGTTGCATTACCTGGACGCCATTTTTTCCGCCACGAAGCATCTGCCCATTCACGGCTTACTCGCTGTCCGTACAGTACATTATCACTACATCCTTTCCACTGGAAACCAAATGATAAATTAGAAAAATTTATGTATTTCCGGAAATTGAAATTAAAATGATTGAGAATGAAACTTCTTAAATGAAAATTTAATGAATTTTATGAATCAAAAACCTTCAAATGTAATAAATTTCATGTGAAATTTATTATGTATGAATTGACGAATATTTCGAATTGATATCTAGCTTAGCGAACCTTATAAGATGCATCAGCAGATGCAGTTGGTGAATTTAGACCACAGGGACAATAGGGTAAATCGCCAGAAACACAAGCTTTGGCTACATGATGGGTGAGTGCTGCAGATGAAAGAGCATACACGAATGCTTGTTCTTTGGTACCTGAAATGTTTCAGGATTCTATGAACCTGTAATTTGTCAGATCAGTCAAATAAATTAGAAACTTTAATAAACTATATCCAAATTTATTTGCATAATTTCGAAATTATTAACAAAAAGTGTAGTGAAAAAGCTTCAATGATTGAGTGAAAGTTAAACAATCTATAAGGACTCTTAATTAATTGTATTTGATGAATAAAATTCTGTAATATCTTATGTGTATTTGTACAAGTCATCAATAACTGCGTTAAAATTAGAGTTCGCAAAATTTACTCAACTTTTGTAAGATCAGATTTATATCGCGGTGCTCGAAGCACCGATGAGCAGTTCCAACGATGATCGGCAAATACTTTCTGACATGTAGATACTGTTGTTTGAGAGGCTCGAATGATAACAGGCATTAGATCTGATATGCGACGACACATGCGAGCCTATATATTTAGTCTTTTTCAGAGACGAATTTGAAATAAATGTACAACATCATTGCACATATTACTGAATTTCTTATAGTAAATCGAGAATCGAGAAATCCGCAAAATATTATTTATACTAGTAATATCATCGCATTTTTTTGATTGGAAATTCCGTGTCTTAATAAAATCGAAACCGAAATATGAATTGGAAATAATGAGCCATTCCTACAATGTCCTTCATTCTTATCGCTATAAATGTTGTAGTGAATTTTCTATTACTTACTTGATAAGCAACCAGCCCATAACTTTTACGCAAATTCTGATTCTTGGGACAATGTCTCGGTTCAGTCCACGTGTTTGTTATAGTATGAAGTGATCTAGAATAAGTTGATCAGTAATAATGCTCATCAGATAATTTTCCAGATTTTAGTATTCGTTACGATTTTCAAAATTACACAAAAACAACGAAGTTTTGTAGCTTTTCCATTCTTTTCATATTGAGCAAATGATACTGATATGTTTAAAAAAAAAAAAGTCATTTCGTTGCATTCATATTACCATATTAATCGTAGAAAATAAAAACCGTATATTTAGTCAGAAGATATCCATCCCATGATGCTAATTCAAAAGAATTGAATTCTCATAGCAACGACAGATAACACGATCGTTACCATATTATTTTTCTATTTTTTTTTCCTGGTTTTAAGCTTTTTAAATAAATTTTCGGACTACAATGTATACAGTCTGTATGTCGAAAAAAGGACTGCTTGACTTTACTAAATTTTTTTGGTTTCAAACTTTGTTGACGAAATTGAGCGAATCTTTTTGAAACTTTAGATTCATTTTTAAAGACAGAATTGAATTTAAACTTTAGGGATTCGATTAAGGAAAGAATTAAATTTAAAATTTTTGTTGAATATTATCATAATTATGTCAAGTGTGGTCTTCATAAAATTGAGAAGAATGAAAAAATGTTAACGAAGGCTTTCTATAGAACGAAAAAAATTCTTTTCGTTATTTTTATATAACATTCACTTATAGATTTAAATTAAGCAATCTCTAGGTCTTGGACAATAATTTGTTTTCGGTAAATTATACAACAACAGTGACTCTTGAGGAATGTAAAATTCTCGAAAAATAATTTTTCTGCGTTCAAAATGGTAATTAAGTTTGCTCAATGCGAAAGATGCGGTAAATACTCTTGGAAATTCGAAACTTTTATTATAAATTAAAATCAAAATTTAGGCATAAAGAAAAAAATAATAAATGAAAACTTACAGCCACTTAATCGAAGTACATCGATTACAGGCACAAATCATTAAAACTAATATAACCAATAATATATGGGATGGTCCCGTTAATGGGATATTCATATTTGATAGGAAGAAATGTGATCAGTTAAATTAATCACTTGATCAATGTATTCTCTGATAGAATCATGATAACAATGTAGTAGAGAAGATAGGTAAGTAATGATAGGAGGAGGAAAAGGAAGGCAAAATTGCTCAGTGAGGCTTAAACGAAGGCTATAAATTTGCATAGGAAGAGAGAAAACCCCGCCCTTGAGCTACTTAGTTAAACGACCTTTTCTCCTAAAACCCGGAACATAAACTACAACTATCCAAAATTTACGAGCGCATTTTACGGCCTGATTTTTGGATGGATAGAAGAGAAGGATTGGGACGAAGTGTGGAGCAAGAAGGAAACAATAGGTATCCAAGATAGCTCTTAGGAGCAGTCTGAAATTTCTCGAAAAATCGTAATTTTCGTTTAGGAAACCATTTCAAGTTTTTAGTATCCGCAGTCTTTCCATTCTTTCGCCTTCTCTACTTTTGTCTTTTTACCTCCTCTTTTCCTTCGCCTTCTTTTATTTCCTTCTGTTTCCTTGAGGACAAGGTTTTATGGACATAATTCAGTACCTTTCGTCTTTCCTAGTTCTTATCCGTTTCAACCATCAAACATAACTATTATAGTCAGCAATTACAAATTTACGTAATGATGATATTGCTATCGATAAATGTTATCGTTTAACATAAACTAAACTATATAAATGTCCTTCTTTAAAGCTTTGAAAGTTAAAAAAATGTCACAAAATAGTAAAATTTTTTTCTTTCCTGTAATCGATCAATGAATGGCGAGTGAAATTGATTTTTTTTACGGAAAAATAAAATAATAAATTAAGTTTAATTTGTTTCATATTTTTTAAAATTTTATAAAAATTACTCAAATTTTCGTAGTTGTTTTTTAAAAATATCAAAAAAGTTGATGAATTTGAAAATAAATTATTAAATTTATAGTCCAATTTCAGTTTTACAAATCGATTATTTTAAGGGAGGAATGCAATATAATGGTTATTTTCAAAGAATTTAAGAAATTAAGAAAATTCTTTAGCTGTTAACAACATTCTTTTATATACTTCTTTATCCTCTTATCTTATTCCTGCTTTTTACATTTCCTCTACTTCGGGAGTTACAAGCACAACTACTCCTGATATATGAATGAAATGCAATGTTAAGTCTTAAAATTTTGATTTTTCTCTGATTAATAAATGATTTCAAATTCTATTGCAAATAATAGCATGATAAGTTTTTATTCAAAATTATTTCGCATTTCTTTTATTGTATTTATTTATGAGTATATAAATATAAACTTTTCATGTATAGTAAATAAATCTGCTAAACCTCAGAGCTGACTACTTAGATGATATCATGGGAGTACTAGAATGGCACCTCACTAGAAGTGGTTGATCCTGTAATTACAGCATTCGTATAATTTTCAGCTATAAACATTGATAGAGAAAGAAGGTAAAAGAAATTCTATAGTGGCTAGCTATTCTTTCTAATCTCATATGCTCATTTTACGTATCTACAAAGGAAAACTTTCAAGCAGTTTAAATAATAGCAATAATGAGTTCGAATGTTATCAGTAATTTTATCAGAAGAAGAATAACGGCTATTGCAATCACTGAAATTATAAAATAAATTTCAAAGAAGTGAGCAATCTTTCAACATTTTCGACATTCATCCAATTGTTGTGAACCTGTAAAGAGTATATTTATTAATGTCATATTAATATAGAAAAAATAAATTCATTTTAAAATTTCCGATCGTTAACAAAAAGTCCCGAAAATTATTATCATTTTGAAAATAATGAAAATAATGTAGTTTATCTTAGTTTGCATTATTGCGTTGTAGGAATAATTGATTTTATCTTAAATAGAGCTGTTAATGATCATAAAATAATCATAATAGTTTTCAATATAATAATAATTACTTTATAATGGCAACAATTATCGAAGTGATAATGATTTTATTGTAGAAACAAATTATAATGATCTTATTGCAGTAGTAATAATTGTCAAAGTAATAATCTTATTGTAATAGCAATAAGTGTTGAAATATGATGGTATTATTAGCATCTGGAAATTCATGATCATGAATTCTCTAGTTATTATAAATAAGCATGTCCTCGGAATATAATACGACAACATGATATGCTATGGTAACAAATTCTTCAATGGTAGTATTCTTTTTCTTTTCTTTTTATATTCATATTATTTGGTTCCCAAATTTCAAAATTAAAAATTCAAATTTTGAAATTATATAAAAGTGAAAAGTTGGTTATTCGTCTATTTTATTTCGATTACTTCTTTATGCAATTTTAGTTCGAATATACGCAAAAAAATATGATAGAAATAAGTTATTGTTTTCAAAAGTTAATCTAAATTTCCCTTACTTTTGCTGCAAATAATCAACGAAACATTTCACGTATATTGTAATATATAAAAGTTTAAGCTATTTTCTGCACTCAAGTATTTAGTGATATTTAAAAATGGACAAACGTTTTTGTACAAAGAATTTTATCCAGGCTAGAGGAAAACTAAAAATAAGCCAAATTATTTTATTTTTAAAAATCTCTACTTCATCTGATAAATTTTATAAAACGAGAGTCAACTGAACTAATAAAACTTAATAATAGCAAAAGATTTCGTCGCTCAGAATTCTCGCATTAGATTTTGATCTCGAAGATCTTCAAGTTTAGATAAAAACTTATGCTAAATTTAAGAATTATATATAATTGAGAAAAGTAGGTAATAATAATATAATGACAGTCGCAGTATATATCAGGCTGAATATTGAATTGAGGAAAAGCTCTAGAAGTTGTAAATAGATAGGAGATATTAAAAAGACTTTGGAGGAAAGGATATCAAAAGTATGAAATTTTTAACTATGCAATAAGTTATTTTTGGCTTAATGAAAATAATCTATAGAATCACAAAAAAATTTGCAGTATCGACTAACATCTTTTGAAAGATACGATATGAACTTCCAATCTAAAACAATGGAAATTGTAATCTCATAAAAGCGGGAAAAGTTACAGTACGATTTTTTTCATCAAAAACTCATTTATTTTTCTGCATATTTTGGAAATAATGTTTCTATTTGGTTGATTATATTATAAAATTGAATTCTAAACATAATTTCCACTCAATTCGGTTATTTTATTCCACTTTTTTCAAATCCTGAGATATACTAACCGAGAATATCGGTCCATTTTTTTAATCACTTTTTCTACATGGTCAATTTTCTGGATATCCGAGACATTCCAAATGCTTGAAACAATACATATATCAGCAATTTCAATATGAAATGATCACTTCTTGTGTCAGAAATGATCAGTCAATAAATGATTTATTCAGATCTTTCAAACATTGCTAAAATAGAGCATTCGTTTATTTCAGAACGTTTAGTAAAAGATAGTACAAAAACTTTTGCATATTCTCGTTGTTCAGAAATAAAAAATGTTTGAATGATAGGTATTGCAGAAAAAGTTACAAACATTCATAGATCATTTACTAAATTATTTTATGCTGTATTTGCTTAAAAATGTAGATAAAGTTCGAAAATCTTGAAAACCAACTAATAGGCTTAATTTACTATTAGAAAGGACGACCTGAAAAATTATTTAGTCAAAATGTTTACTATAAAAATATTAAAATTTGATGAGACTAAAATGTAAACTAGTAGTATCAACTGAATAGTCACTCAATAGTCAATCATTTCCTTTGAAATTTCTGCTTTTATTTTGACTTTCTTCTAAAACTTATGCATTCGATCAAAGAATGATTGTGTTTTAATTATCAAACTTTCTTTTTCGGTCATTTCAAGTCTTTTTTCATTTTTTATTATTTTTTCAAAAGGAATTAATTAATTCGATTAATTTAAAAGTTAACTCTCACATGGTAGTTATTTCATTTGTGATCCATATTTTTCTGTTATTATCTACATATTCTTTTTGTTTGTCGTAGTCTTTTATCCAAAAATTCTCATAAATTTTCTAGGTTAAAAGGGAACTTAATATATTGCAATCTCATGCTCTTCGAAATTTTTTTCATATTGCTTGCAAAAATGAAGAAATGGAAAAACTTATTGCTGAAGTCTTCATCATGCTTGATAAACAAACACTTCAATGATAAAAAATTAAAATTGATTAAAGGAAGCAGGAGAACGAGAAAAGAAACTTGTTATGATATTTATGAAACACACTTATGAAATTAAGAATTTTTCTACATAATTTAACAAATCAAATTATCTTAAAATATTATTGCATTGTTTCTCAAGCATTGATCGTCACAATTAGGAAGAGAAATTTCGCTACTAAATATATTGTTTAGAATATTAATATAAACGAACAATTTTCGTTATCATCAAAGCTAATTTAAAAATAATTTAATGATAAATTTGAATCAAATGTACCATTGATTCAAAACAATTCTTAAAATTCTGCGATCCTGCCATCACTGAAAATTTTTGAATTTAACAGTTCTGTCAATTTGTAAAAATTATTAAATATGGTAGAATTCTGATGAATTTAGAAAGCATCAAAATTCCAATATTTCATACTATAGCTACTGTAGGTAAGTTCAAAAGTCTATATAATGCTTTTTTCAGTCAAAAAATGACGGTTAATTGTTGACGAGAGTAACTACGCTAGCAAAATTTTGACAAAATTTTTATCTTATTTAAATTTTAGTAGCATGATTCATTTGGATGAACAAAATTTAAATAACATCAAATTCGTTCCTTTTAATGGTTTCAGCATTTCGACATCTGTTAATTCTTTATAGAGCTAGCAGTAGGAAGGATTAAAATGTTTTGATTTGAAATGATGTGGGACAATAAACGATAGATGATGATGGGATTCTAACTATACAATCTGATCCAACGTGACCTAATTTGATTTCTTGGATAAATTGTTTTCATTCATTTAAAATAATGTTTGTTTAGGTGTATTACAGCAATACTTTAAAAATTGACCCATTCATTCTTTTTCAATTTAAATTTAATTATTAAATTTATTAGTTCGTTATAACTAAATTTTGCAATTGCAATACGCGTTGCATATTGCATTTTAATTGAATCAGAGATTTTAAATTTTGAATTAAAGTCGAATTAAGATTATAAAATATGATCAATTTGTTGAAACTTAACGTTTCATATGGCATTTTAATCGAATTATAATTTTGAATTATCTATCTATATGAAATACATTTTAGAATTACTATCAAATAAAAGATAGAAATTGCTTGTTTAAATAAATTATTTGAAATATCTGGAAGTTATTAAAATTTTGTTTACAGAATTTAATTTCTTTTCAAATATGATGAGATTATTTATAAAATATCCTATCTAAATTATTGAATTTTACTAATTTAATTTCATATTCGAATTAAAAATGATTTTACAAGTTCGTTGTTAGCTTTTCATTGTGCAACTAATAATTTGAATGAAATATGCTTAAAAATGATCTTATCCATTTATTTATTCATTGAAAAAATTAAATTGATAAACAAATGAAGAAAATGTCTCGAATTTGAGTACTTAAAATAAATCAAATAATATTATCTGAAATTCCCACTCATTCATTTACTCACAATTCAATTTATTCTCAATAACTGGTTTTCTTTTAATTTTAACATCTACGTATATACATATATATATATTTGTATATGCATATGTATAATAGACAGATGAAATGATAGATTATGTAAGGATATGAACAAACATTGTGAGACGAATAAATTGAAAAACATACATACATACATATACATACACACACACACATGCACACACACACATACACACACATACATACACATACACACACACACACACACATACACACACACATACACACACACATACACATATACACAACTACAAGCATACACATACTCATTTGTTAATTCTATTTCAAATTGATGAGAGAAGAGGAGAGGAATGAAAAAGAAGAAACGTTATGTGCTACTATTTAAAGAACTTTTGCATAGTTCTAATTTGATGTCATCTGACTGAGAGCATCTCGACGAGCTATCTTTGCTTCACTTCATCTTATAAACTTATAATATTCGCTTTGCTATTCCTTCCGTATTATCGTATCATATTCTTTTAGCTACTCCCTTCGTATCATATACTATCCATATGGTTAGTTCTTCAATATTTAAAAACTTAACTCCTTCCTTCTTATCTATTTATTATTCCTCTGCTCTTCTTTATATCCTTATTCGCTAAATTAGTTTCTCGAAGCGTTCCATTTATCTAATCTCAAACAAAAATTTGGTTATAGTTTAGGTTCTGGTTTCATCTGATTTTTATTTCAATTTTTTTAAAAACAAGTACATATTTGAAGTATGCTGTCATTTTCAATTTCTCTTCTTTCAAATATTTATTTTGCTTCTCATTTAATATTAAAGTTCACATGCCTGTGCGCTGTTTGATTTATAAAATAGCGCTTGTGCCACCACTAATAATTCACTGAAAACTGGAAGTTTGTGAAGGAAATTCCTTTTCCCTCTTGCAAAGATACCAAAATAACAGACTGAACAAAAATAAGAAATCAAATATGATCGATGCGGAAACTTGAAGGAAAAAGTGGTAAGAGGAGGGAAAGGGAGGAAATTGGTTGTTAATAATAAAAATCTTGTAAAGTTAAACATCATTAACTTCTCAATTTCTCTATATATTGTTGTTGTTGTTTTTTCTTCTACACAAACATGATTGCTTAACTTCAGATAACCTTCCGATAACCACGATTAGTTTAGGCTTCAGATAGTAATTTCTATTCATCCATAATTTCTTCATTATCATTGCCTAACGAATAATGACGTATTGATTATTTGCAACATCTTTTTGCTTAATTCAATTAAAACAAAGGAATAAATTATTATAAAAGATTTCAGTTATCGAAATACCGAATTAAAACTTCTTATGGGCGATAAATTAGATTTCAACTCTTTTTTTAAATTTATTTCAATTCCTTTTTCTGCATGCTGCATGCTCTTCTCTGTGAGTTATTTCAATTTTCTGCTTCTGCATGCTGCATGCTCTGTGGTTTATTTCATTCCCCCATTTCTGCATGCTGCATGCTCCTTTAAAATGAAATCATTCAGAAAAGCTCACAGCAATTTTCATTGATATATTGTAACATTGTACTTTGTAGTTAGTTTTCTTCCTGTTTTTCTACCACATTGGTTTACTTTTCCGTACTTTTTTGCATTACAAAATTTATGGTCGAATTGCTTCCGTTATGAATGCATTTATTTACATTTGTAATTATCGTTGCGATCGCCGCTTCTTCATAATCGTTGATATATAGAAATTTAAAGATTTCCATAAATTTCTTCAACAATTTCTTGTCTATGTTATTTTTTTTCTTGCAGTGATTGTCTTGATATTATCAAAAAATATACAAAGGAATAGACCCATTGTCAATCATCTTTTCTGTTTCTTTTAAATATGACAAAATTTTCGATATCTTCTACTGCAAATTCCTTTAGCTCTTCAGTTATAAACTTTGACCCCAGATATTTCCAATCATTTTGATGGCATGAGAAAGTGCTAGCTATTTTCCAACATTTTTTATCTCCAATTAATTAAAATGTTCGCATTATTTCAAAAATTGAAGTTTCTATTCTTTCTGTATCATATCATTGTCATTAACGAATTAACTCAACATCAATTATTTTTGCATTTGAAAGTGATAAATTTAATTTATTTTTAGTTCGAAAAATAAAGCTATCAGCGAAATATAGGTAAATCACGGACGGTCATAACGTTTTCTCTTATTGTTTACTTTTGTACCTTATTATGGATCTGTTGATACAGCAGAATAGTAGAGGAATCCGATATGATGGCTATGACGATGATTTCATACAGTGCATTTTCGAAGATGCCAATGTATCCGGTCGCAATGAGCGGTACGAATTTAGGTGAGGAATTGAAATTGGGAGAAGTGAAATTTAAGAATACAGCATCCATTAAGGAATGTAAACTTCATGATTTAAAAAATTCATTTCATGATTTAAAAAATTAAAAAATGTTTTACATAAATTAATTAGCAATTCGAAAGATTTATGGCAGCCACTAATTAGCTAATTATTTCTTTTCATCTGCAATAAAAAATAATCGTTCTAATTACCGTCATTGATATAAAAAATATGTAATCAGTGTAGTACGCAGTTATGAACTTGGAAAAAGCGTATAGAGCAGATAATTTAAAAAGTCAAAAATTATTCAAAAAATCGAAATTTTTCACTTTTAAAAATGGTGTCATTCATGCAAGCATAATTTTTGTAAATTTATATAATCAATCTTAATTTCTTTAATGTGAACTACAGATGCCGACCTGATTTAGAATGTTGCGGACGAATCTGTTGTATACCTCAAGAAAATATAATTCCTCTCTGGTACTTTTTCATCAATCGATTTTCTTAATTACCAATTTTATATGAAGATTTTGTTAAATTTCAGTATTTGGCTATTTCAGATAATTATTTATCCGTTTAACTTAAAATGAGTTTTTCAGAAGATTGCAAAAATCATTTCTTATTTCAGGTTGATGATACTGTTTATATTATTAGGACTATTTCTTCTTCTGGCTCTTCTCAGTACCATGGCCTGTTTTCTTAGAAAAATCGCAAAGCAAAATAAATCCTTTGACAAAGAAAAGAAAACGAAAAGTTAGTTTTCATTTGAATTCAAAATTCTCTTTTCATATTTGTTTATTCTAGTCCATCATTAAAAGGACACAATAAGTCATTTCTTAAATATAGCAAAATTTCATTAATCTAATGTAGTATAATAAATAAACAATGAATTATACACTAAAAATGTTATGAAATAGTAATTTTTCCGAGGGACTATGACTTCTGATAATATTGCCTCTTTATCTGAATCTTTGAAATGCGACTTAGCGAATAATTTGAAATATTTATTGGCATTTTAATTCAAAATTACTGTAACATTTTAATTCAAATATCAGTTCATATCTTTTTAGCGCTATAGAAATTTTCATAAATTTTTCCTTCCCCATCTGTTTTGGTTTTATTTTTTTAATTGTCACCTTCATATTTTTAAGATTTCCTCATCTTAGTGCCACTTGTCAATCTCGGATTAAATTTTTGAATATCTCATACATTTTAATTTTCCTGGCTAATGCGTATTTTTATTAAATCCGTTAGGGAAATTAGAAAAGCTATTCATCTAATTATTTTATTATTTATTAAATGGTAATTTGCTCGAAATTCTAATATTTCATGAAATTCAATTTTAAAAAATAATTATTATCAAATTATGACACAGATTTGTATGAATATTAATGCATGTGTGATATTCTTCTTCTTTCAACAACTTATACTGACAAATCCGCTCGTTTTTATCATTCTATTAACAGTTTTGAAAATATTTTCAATCACATCAAGTGCTCATTTATTGGCATTATTAACATGTATTCAAATATGCGATTCATCATTGTTATCATAAAAGAAAATTGATGTGCAGATGATTTGGGCATAATGCGTGCACTCCGTTCTTTAAATGAAAGCTTCAAAGTTTCAAACTTTGCAACCCAAAATAACATTCTCTGCATCCATCCTTTTACCTTCATAATTTACTTAATTTTCTATTTCAGTGGATTATCGTTCTTACAAGCAGAATGAATCACAAGAAGGGCTTGGTACGGAAAATCTGATGCGGAAGGAAAAGAAAGATTTATTGGGTTCCATACGTGGAAGTGGTTATCGTAATCCAGTGTATACCACTACTACTAGTACAGTAAAAATTCGCGAAACATTCGATCGAACAATTGATGATGGTAATGCATATGATAAAGCCGGGACTGATACAGATATAGCCATCGGTACTGGTGGTGAGATGACTGGTCGATCAGAACTGATTAAGGATAGTGATGGCCGGAAGCAACTAAATACAACAGGGATACGACGCAACGGGTATCAGGTGGCAGAATCAACATCACTTCCACATACTGTATCCACTACTCATAGTGGACCACTATCATCGGAACATTATTCGACCCGGGAAACGTTCGAGGAGCGATGCGAAGAGAATTACATTGAGGAAAAGAAATCAATGTCTGAAGGGAAAGAATTATTATCAAATTAGTATACAATTTCACTAGTTCACATGTATATATGTTGAAATTCAAAGAGTAATTTCGCACCTCTTTCAAAATCAAAATTATCTCTAAAAGATGCCTATCAATTGATTTACTTGAAGTATGCACTCGAGGATTGGAAATTATCAATGTTGAACCATACTTGATTATTAGTGCTTCCATTTAATAAGATAGGCACAATCGTCTGTGATACTAAAATTTAAATTTATCTGGAGATTTCAATTTTGTACAAAGAAATGAAAAAAATTACGAAATGTAAATATTTTCATATAGAGTTATTTCAAAACGAACTCTGCAAAACTTCTTCTGAGAATTATAGCTATAGAAAATAGCATAACCATCATTAATTAGAATATTCATTTTAAATCCTCATATATTCAGCTAATAGTATATAATTTACTCGTCGAATGTTTACGTTTTAGTATCTCAATTTGCAGAAAAAGATAATTACTAAATGGGTAAGGCCTAATTAGAATATGGGCATTTATCTAAGTTTCATAATTAATTTATTACAACAGAATAAAAACTTAATAATAATGATTAGAATATTATGAAATATTGTTACTGATGATGAATTTGTGTGAAATCTTTCTAAAGAAAAGATGAAACCCTGTTCTGCATGTCAACTCTTTTTTCTTATTGCTTCTCATTTTACACATAATTATTATGCAGCGAAAGGAGAAATATAATTTTTAAAAAATTAATAAAACGCTATTTTCTAACAAAAAAAAGAAAGGAAAAATACCATCCTAGAAATATTTGTAAAATATATGCACCTGCAATATTCATAGTGAATGAAAATTATCATTAACTGCGATAAAAACTATTTGTTATGTTGATAAGAAATGATAATAATAGTAATATCGTATAAAGAGCTTAACTCAAAGTTCGATTTGATGATTTGGATAAACTGTAAATATACATATGCCAATGTTGATAAAATTCTTTTGTATATTTAAATATTTAATTAGCAAATAATTAATTCGTCAATTGAAATTTCTGATTACAAACAAATAAGAAATTTTTTAAGATACTGAAGAAATTAATGAATTTTCTGCAAATTAAACAAAAATAATGAAATAATGAAATCATTGTTTCCCTTGTGGCCTATGTGCAGCTACAATATTCATAGTGAATGAAAATTATCATTAACTACGAAAATTCATAAAAAATTTCTCACTTGCTTTGACTTCCTATTTTATGAAGAAGAATTTTTATCGGTCTAGCACAACTGACGGCTGCTAAAAGAAGGCTAATGAAATCTGAGATTGAAGATCTGTTTAAATCGACGATGTATTATTGAGAGAAATATTTGAACTGTTTATAAGATCTCAAGAAGTTTCTGAAATTGATCAAATTTTAAAACTCTTTCAATTTCTTTATGACCAATAAAAATTTATATTTTAAAGAAAATTTTTCATAAGAAATCTCTTTATGACATACATTTATTCAGAGTAAGTCAATCCGATACTGTTTCAGAAGTTGTGCCATTAAAAAGAATATCGCAAAAATTAGAAGGAATCGAAGCTAACAAAAAACACTATTATACTCAAATAGAAACCGATTTTTGATTATATTTGGGTTTACTTTCAAATTTGAATATCTTTGCTTCATGGATCGACCGGTTATATATGATATATTCGAGAGCAATACTTTTAATACAGAAAAAAATGAATTTGAATTGTTCTTGTTACCTCTGAAAGATTTTTTTAGAAAACTCTAATATTTCACTTAAAGCTTCTTATCTGATTATTAACGTTCCTAAAAGCCTTATTCTTACAAATGATATTTTATAATGATTTGTATTAAACTGATTTGTAAATTAATCATTTCGCTGTATTTTGGCTTAATCATATAATTTACTTAAGTTGGTACGATCAAATGCTCATTTTCACAGCATAACTATAGTATGCCGTGCATATTTGCTAAAGGAAACGATAAATGGAACTACAAAAGTTCTAATTGTGGTTCCAATAAGGCAGATAGATATTTATTGTTTTCAGAAAAGTCAAAATTTGTGCCATCACCAATGGAAATGAAAAATTTGATAAAACCGGAAACGAAACGAATCATCAAGCATAGCTGTGCTGAAATATCATCAGCTTCCCTTCCTGAATACATTGATCCACCGATCGAGCAACCGCAACGAGCTGAAATTGCATATTACAGGTGTCAAACTGGTCAGGTCCCTGCTTATTAATCAATCAATTTGTCTTATATTATATGTTCGTTTATGTATTTTTGCAATATCTCTTTAATTAGGATTTTTAATGGATACCATTAAGGAACAATTCAGGATTCGCTTTATCTACTTTCTGAAATTTCGGAAATTATTCAGTGCGAAAGTTAAAAAAATAATGAATCAATAAATCTATGCTTAAGCAATTATTTCGTATGTTTAGAATAATTTCGAAATACAGTTAATCAAATTTTTCATTTCTACAATTTTGATTAGACTATCGTTATTACTATTTAATTCAATTTTAACTTCTACTATTGATTTTCATTTTGCTTTTGTTAAGATAATGATAAATTTAATCACTTTGCAATATTCTGAAATCAAAACTTTTCACTTATTATTTTTCGCTCTTTTCAAATTTATAATTCGTACCACTTTGAACTTTTTTTTATATGACTATGAAGTATTAATTATCAGCTTTTGTTATATACTATATCAATTATCGGTTTTCGTTATTTTCCATCACTATTAATCAATATGAATTGAGTAAAACAAGTGCAAATTAATGCGATGTTGATAATAATGATGTTAATAAATTAACTGCAAAATTAAATAGCAAGAAATCTTTCCTGTACCAATTAATCTCTGTTTCTTGTCAAGATATTAGAGTCGGAGAACCCGAAAAATTGTGTGATCCGCAAATGACACTCAGATTTAAGTTGCTTTTTACGATCTTTAATTGATGTTAAATTTAATTTCTGTTAGAATATTACCGACCGATTGTTACTGCTTACATCTTTTACCGCCATTATATATATCAACAAATATAACTATGCACGGGAAAAATGAATTGCGTTTTTTCTGATTGGTTTCGTCCTTTTCTTTATGACGCTATATGCCATTGATTCATCTCATGTATGTTTAGGTAGTCTTATTTCTTTATCTTATATATCTCGAATGATTACTCTTTGCTTATGCCTTGTTCCACGAAAGGCAGATAGTGTAATACTAATCAAAGGGTTTTTTTTGGGCATTGCTCAATAAGACTCCAGTGGTAAATGATCAGTCTACAGTCTTGTAACCAGTAGAAACGGCTGGATTTTTTCCTTCTTTTTTTCGCAACTCGAAAACCTTTAACAGTCGATCCCCATATGCCGAACAATTTCTCCCTGTTGTCAATATCAAAACTTCCGATTCAATAAACTTTACCAAATATAATTGTCTATGAAGCATCAATTCGCTCTCCTATTGAAAAAGAAGGAAGTTTTCGTTTTTCATGATAATTAATGATATCGTTGGATTGTATAGACAACTATAGCATCAATTTTTCTAGAAAATAAAGAGCAGAAATTATGTATTGCAAATATGGTCTCGACAATATTTCAGTTGTCGCTTACATTAAATGCAAAAGAAAGCATCAATCCTAAAAAAAAATTAATTTAGTCATTAACCAATCGATGAAATTTGCATATTTCTTAGCTAAGAGTTTAAGACTTTTTCGATTAAACGCATTTCAATAAAATTAAACATTGTCCCCAAATTTAATGATTTTCCCCTTCATATTCTTTCACATAATTCGTTATATACGTAGAATGTGTATCCTTTTCCTATGTTTAATTCCACGAATTCTCAATCTGTTTTCAAATAAAAAATTTTCGTATGACTAATAAATTTGCATGTAATACATTAATTGAAATGAGTGAAATTTTGTTTTTGCTACTCATTGATAGATTCATTGGAGGCAATTATTGTGTGTGTCATTCTTATTGCGAATAAATCATTAATATCGTAAATGATATTCAGTTGTTGATCATCATCTCGGTATGGATTCATTTCAAATTGATAAAATATTTGCAGAAAGTTTCTGGAGTATTCCAATAATTTTTCATTTGTTCGGCGCAGCACTTATATTGCTTCATCCAGAAACACGAATCCTGATACGGTAATTATTACGTTGTCTAATGACCTGTTTTTACTTAACGATGACCTGTATTAAATGGCCTAGTGATAGCATGATTGATATAATTAGTATTTAAAACTGATTTATTTATTTCAACGAATGATTTTCTCGTATTTTGTTAGCCAATTAAAAACTGAAAATGGAGTAAACTGGAAAAATAAAATTAAAAAAAAGATGTAAAAATAAAAAGCAAAGTATTTTAAAAACTATGAGAAAAAGAAAACAAGAAGCGATATAAAGCAATATATTTTAAAAATCTTTCCGTTAATTTAATGTCAATTTCAGTCTTTTTTTTGCTTTATCGTTTTTAACATGTTCGTCGAGTTTTTATCGTGATCAGAGAAAAAAATTTGATGTAGCATTTATAAGTTCTACAGTCAGAAATAGGAATTCTAGCATAATAATTAGGTAATATTTGCTTTTTTATCATAAGATGTAGTCATTGGTAAGATCTTCGAAATGTAAATTTTATTATTTGCAGGATATTTTTGGACAAGCATTTATTCTCGTATTGACAATGATAATTTTGATCGAACAACTTACAAATAGTATAACGGTGGTTAGTTCTTCATTTTCTTTCACTTTTTATTAAGTAGAAATTAATAAGTCTTAAAATTTTTCGTCAAAGTTAATTTTATTCAGTGATACGATTACCTGAATTGTATTATATATCTTCAGTATCTATGATACAATATCTACCCTGACAAACGATTTCTTCGTCAGATATTTTATCAATAATGTATAATAGCATTTAATGATATATGTAAATAATATCGCGATATTTATGAGACATATATTAAGTGCAAATAGTTGAACATTGAAACGACCGATTAATATTTCAAAAAAATCTTACTCATAACTGGTATGTGAAACTAATAGATATTCACATTCATATTTCTAATTATTTTTATACAAATATGTAAAATTTTCAGGAAGCAATAAAAGAAGCAGTTATACTTCGGATATTAAATTTAGTACATTTTTTAGATATGAAGACAGATGAATTTAATAATTTTATGCAAGCATATCCTTCAGATATCTCGAAAAAAGTTGTAAACAAATTTTCATGGTCTGAACAGCAAAAATATAATTATTGCCACAAAATATAATCATTATTAAAAATATTTCTTTCTCTTTTTCCTTCAGAATGAGAAAAATTTTGATATTCTCAAAACTCTTGAATGTATAAATAATGATCTTTCATTACAATACCACAAAATTTTCAATATTTCTCAAAGTTTTAAGTATTATGATATATTGAAATAAGAAATAAGAAATTAAATTTGGATTTCATTAAATCTTTCATTAGCACCGTAGTGAAAGTTATTGGTTAAATAAAACAAATTGACTACTTCATTTCATTAAAAATATAAATAAATTTTTCAAATACTTTTGATCGATAAGTTAAAAATACTTCTTTACCTCAACTATTAAATTGATATTTACTATTAGCAAATTGACTATCAGCTCCTAATTGATGTTTTAATGACCATTTTTTCAAATATCTAAGTTATCAGCACTTTATTCCTCCATATTCTTATCATTTTTCTCGCCTCATTATAACTTCAGTGTTATCATGTTGATTCACTACTAATTTTGAGTTCTGATTTGCAGAAACCTCAAATGATACTACAAATAATTCTATTATAAAACAACGTCGCGTCGCTATGTATGTTTATTAATTATATATTAATTAATTAATGAACTATATTTTCATGTATATTTGTGACATAAATTCAATAAATTACCGGTATCGAATATTGATTAATGAAAAGTTGGATGAAATGAAATAGAATTAAAAATTACTGGTCATGCAAATGATGTAAAATTAATAATTCGAAATGATTCGCAGATAATAGATCGTAAAAATTTTGCTTTATAGACCGAATATCGGTGATCCACTGCAAGTGAGTTACTTCTTTTTCGAAATTAGATATATTGTGTGCACGATTCCTCCAACGGATTTTGTGAAGTCCAAACCTTCCGAAATTAATTCTTTTCAAGGCATGAGATAAAGCGGTTTAGCTCAAGAAATAAATTTTGAATTTAAAGGCAAAAATTAGGAGGAGAGATAAATGTAGAGGTTCCTCTATCAGTTTTCTTATATCAGCTCTCAGTTATGGAAATAATTGAAGATATTTTCTAATTTTAAAAATTTCCATTAAGAAAAAAATTCAGGAATCATAGATAGTTTGAAGCATTATTTTTAAGAAAACCAATTAAAAAGACTAATTGCTTACAAAATGAAATTTTATTTCTTACTAGTGAACTTCGAACTTGGATAATCGAACCATACAATTGGATGTTACATAAGTAAATTATTTGTACAAAGTCCAAATTACGACAATCGAAGATAATCATAGAATTAGCTTTTTACTAAGTTATCATTGATTCAACCGAATAAGATTTGATGAGAAACGGATGCAATATATTGATATCATTGATTTTCCAAACAATAAATTTAAGCAGTTTAATTTTATCATACATTATTCCATCTTCCTAATTCATCATGACAATATCAATATTTCCTTCCGAAAAATTTTCTGTTCTTTCTAATTGCTTTCCTATAGCTTTACTTCTGAAATACTAATACGATACTGCCTTAGTGGGATGAACTTCTAATCGCAATGCTATTATTCGTTATCGCATTGATATTATTTATCACGGGAATGTATATGGTAGATCAAGTACAGCATGGAAAAGATCGTTCAATCCAGAAGTATATCCATGAACGAAAAAGATCTAGAAAAAGTATAATTAATGATAAGATAATACTATATTTCATAAATAAAAAATGTCGACTGCTGTGATTATTCATGTCTCGATTAGTTAATATGTTCGCCATACAGAGGATTATTATGATTTGTAAAAGTCAAATTTCGATATTTAAAAATCTCATTTATATCTATAATTAACTGTTGATTGAATTAAATAATAATATAAGCTTACGGAAGCATTTCTATTTCTGCAATAATTAATTTCAATCAGTCGTATGTTTCAGAAGAACAGAAAATGGAATCGGTCCTGAATGAGTTAATTAATTCCAGTTACAATGATGCTATTATGGCATCTACTTCAATAGTTCGTTTTTATCCTTAAATTTTTAGTTTGGATTTTAATTCCTCCTTACTTTGAGAAGTAGAAATTGAACTTAATCGGAATTAAAATATAAATTTCAATTTAGCATTAGAAGACACTGAACAGAATTTCTAAAAATTTTTTTGGACAGAATTTTTAGCTATTTAATTTAATGGATTAAATCATTTGTTGGGAATATAAACGACTAAAACAAAATTTGAGTAATTATCAAGCTAATATTATGCAGCCAAATATTTCAAACCATTCGATTACAGGATAGTCAGTAAAATAAGTTCGTAACTTCGTGCTCACAATTCGTTGTTTAAATGTGGATAAAAATGATTAGGATAGATCAGAAGTAATCATATCATATCAACATAAATTTATTTTTTCGATAAAAATTTCAACAGCAAGCACATGTTGTTAAATTCATTACAAATAAATATCAACATGATAATTACGAAAGCGTCAAATAACAAAGAGGCGACTGCATCAAGTTCTGTTTATATGATTCGATCAATGATATCATATTTTATTATCAATGCCGGCGAACTGATGGTTTTGCCGAAATTCAGCACCGCGTAGCATATATTTTAATTAAAGAAGTTGAAGAAAAATGAAGGTGAAAATATAATAGCGAAAGTCAATCAAACTGAATTACCATCATTCCGAGCCAAAAAATGGAATATTTGGTAGGGCGATAGAAATGGCCAAGTCAGTTCAGTGGCTAATATTGCAAAACGAGGAAGTATAGAACAGTGATTAAAGAACTTTGATAACGTGTATCTATCAAATCATACCCCTTTTCATTTCTATTATTCAGTTGCTGATTTTAGTAATTATTAAATGAAATTGATTATGAAAGATATCACGGATTCTAACGACATATTCGATTGAGTAGTGGTGCACTGGTCAAAGTTAACTAGTAGTACCTGATCAATTCGTCATTGAAAATAGGTTGTTAAATATCGCATCTCTGTATGCATGTATGTGTGTGTCTGTGTGTATGTGTGTGTGTGTGTGTGAGTGTATGTGTGTGTATGTGTATGTATGTGTTTGTGTATGTATGTGTGTATATGTGTTACTCTGTGTTTTGTGTAAATCTGTAAATCTTTGTCTATGATAATCAGTATATGTTGTAAATGGATGAGTTCACATAGTGTTTATTATTAGGATTTCTCAATCTATCACTTCACATCACCGTCGAACAAATATAACACAAATCGACACACACACACACACACACACACACACACACATGTACGCACATACATACACACACATACATACACACACACACACACATACATACACACACATACACACACGTATTCTAAGTTTCAAGAGAGGAAGAAAGCCCAGGTTACATCAACAAGCGTCCGGTGTTATTCGAGCTAATATTTTCAATTCTAACATTTGATGATTACTTTCACTCGTAGCTATCCTTTCAATGTCCATTTCATTGCTGTTTTTATTACTCTTACCCTGTGATTATTTATCTTTGCCAATTAGCATTATTACCTTCTTTTCTTTTCAAACTTTTTTTCACTTCAGTCGACCAATTGATCAAAACTTTCTGCTTCGAACAGATCAGTGGCACGTTTAATTTTTATAACTTAATTAAAGCGATCAAAGCTTAATTTCATTTTCTCTCTTATTTATAATTTTCTTTGTATATAAATTTTTATTTATTAGAAATGAAATCCTCACTGCATCGATTAGCTAATCAGTGATTATTCATCTGTAAGTGTGATAAGTTAGACCTTGCATCGCTTTTTTATGCTTAATTAAAAATAGAAAAAGAATCAAAAAAAAACTAATTCAACTGGTTTCTTTTTTCATCGTTTTTATCGAACTATCTTTACTGACTTTAAACAGCTGTTGCTGCTATTTATTTTCTACACTCTTTTAACAAGAATCGATATAAGTGTGCTGTAAAAAACTCAAGAATGGGTTGTATATTCAAATATTTTGACCTTTAATTGATTTGAACCAAAACGAGACACACTTATAGTTCCGATTTTGATCATCAATTCATTTTTCCTCTCAATCTTCTCGAATGAATTCTCAAAGTTTGACGATTGTTTAGAGAAAACGACTAAATTTTTGTTATTATTTTTTACAAGACCGTTTATTTCTACAACTAATTCTTTTTACACCAAAAGCTTTTCGCTTTATGCATCAAATTTGGTTAGAATTGAAAATTAGATTTTTTTTTTTGAAAAACTTAATTATGCTATGCAGTTAAATTTGTTGAGAGACATCAAAGAATTTTCAATCATTGTAAAAAGTAGTCTTATATATTGGAAATTTTATACAAAAGAAGTTTTGCGAATTTTATTTACTAATTAATTTAGCTAAAATCAAAATCCATTCGTATGCATTTCAACCATATATTCTACAATCATGCGTTAAAAAGTAATTGGACACGGCTTGCATTTCATCCAATTAGACTCTCGGAACTTTATTTAAGAAATAACACAGAACAAGGATTGTATATATATAAGATTGCGTATAAAAAATAAGCAGTAAAAAGTTGGCACAAATCAAAACGCTATCAAATTTCTTTTTGTCTCATATATGTCCTTTAAACCGTGCATGAGATTTCGGAAAATCAGATTGAACACTTTTTACGTCAATGATCAAGTGCAATTTCCATCATAAAGCGTTTCTTTAACACATGCAGCGGTGTCATTACAAAGAAATTTTTGTTCCCGATGTAAACATTCTCGTCGATTATTGCAATAAATTTATACGAAGATGTTAGTTGAATAGTTTGTTGCTGAACATAACTTCGTAATTGCTTCACATATGGAGAAGATTTATGGATAAATGTGCTGCGTCTGTTTAATTTTAACACCATGCAGTTAGTTGAGGCATTGAGCGAATTATCTGTCGAGATCATTCGAATGAATGAGATACGAATATTTTAATGCTTATCAGATTATTCAATCAATTTCAATTTAAGTTCATATTCCATTTCAAAATCATTTACCCATTTATCCATTCATCTATCCATCCATCCGTCTAACCATTTCCCTCATCCATTCATCCATCTGTTTAACGATTTAGACCTAAATTGCCATTATATATTGAAATCAGTCTTGGAAATATTAAAATGTTGAAAACATTTTAATTTTTTTCTCATAGATGTTAAAATATTGCAAATATTTCGATTTTTTTCATATATTTTTTGTTCTTCATTTATACTTTTCATATGTTGCACAATCAACAAAATTTTTGCATCAAATCTTACTATCAAAATTCTCGTCCAGAATCTCACAGTTAATTTAATACTTATTTAATTTAAATGCACTTTTTTATTATTGTCTTTATAACTATTACCTGTTGTTTTTCAACCTTTTTAACCTTAGATGTTTTCAATTTCCATGATATTGCATTAAGTGTTCCTACCATTGAGATGATTTACCATTTTTTTCTCACAATCATTGACTCTTGAATCTCAAATTCTAATATTTTCTAATAGCTTATGCTTTTGTTCTAATCAGTGCAAGAGATTAATCAGTTTTCTTAACAGATTGATATCCAAGATATTTATATCAGATGCTTCATAACATTGCATTTATGGAACGTTTGAATTTCACTGTTAGATTAGTCGTAGGATAACAATTATAGAAAATTTAAACACATCTGACTCGAAATTCATTTCAAACTTTCAGACTAGTAGAAAATCGGAAGATAGACAACTTGACTAAAAAAACAAAAAAAAAAGAATTGTTCACATTAAATATCTTTTAGTCATAGCTTCTTATATGTTAGACGTAATATCGATTGCTTCAGATCTTAGTGGTTATGAATTAAAATCAGAGATAAAGTTTTACCTGATTATAATGTAATATAATATATGAGTATTAATATTATGAAATGAATCAAATATAATTAATTAGTTGACGCACAATTTATAGCAGTTAAATCAAATATAATTAATTGGCTAACGTGTACTTATAATCAAACAACCTAGGCTGAAAAAGATGAATTAGTGAAAAAGAAACAATAATAATATTGGATATGATATATTTTTTTATACATTTTTTATTATACTAACATTTCTTTCAATTTTATGAGTAAATTCAAATTTTTATCAATTTACGAGCATTTTTATAATATTAATTTTTATTCGTTTATTCGATAGTATTCATTTTTCGTTTCAAATATTAAAATTTGAATAAAATCTCAGAAAAATTATTCGGCTTAAATACTTATTTTTCGTAGTACAATTATGATAAATGGAATGAATTTATAAAGATATCACCAGCTGAAATAACTTTGAAATATTTTGTCTACATTTTGTTGCTTTTTAAATCTCTGATAAAACTACATATTATTGATTATCAATCTCAAATAGATTGATGAAAGTAATGAGCCAGCAGCAAGGAAGAAGTGATCAATCGGTGATAATTTTCAAAGAAACTGAAAAACAATAACTTTGAGATATTTTATCGATATTTTACCTATTTTTAATTCTCTGACCAAACTAACTCCATATCACGGAATATTAATCAGTTAACTTCAAATATGATGAAAGCAATGAATCAGCAGCTGAAAGAAGTGATGATTTCGTGATAATTTTCGAAGAGATCCGAGAAGTATTAAACATTATTGTTGATGGAATTTTTACCTTTCGAATACTAATAAACCATAAAACGCTTTATTGCATCGCTAACATCATTTATAATATTATTTTCCGCCATATTCTATGACTGATTTTATTATATGTAAAAAAAACAATTAATATTATTTTATTAAATTAAAAATGAAATATTTGGTAAGGAAAACGTATAAATAAATAATCTAAATTGAAAAATAGTAAGCCAATACTGAAATATTAGAACCAGCAATGAAAATAGGTTAGTAACAAAAAGTAAAGCAATGAGACGTCGTATTTTCAATGTGGTATGGTTGTAGACATAACCAAGCACGAAAGTGTATACCAAATTTTTACTTCACACAATTCCTATCAATGCTTGGAATTACCGTCATTTCTTGTATCGGATGATTAGTTGTTCTGCTGATGTAGTGATAATGAAATCAACTTGTTTCATCATAAATAAGGTTATTTCTTACCCATTAGATTTACTTCATTGACATGGATCTGTGTTACAGAAAGTTTTTTTGAAATTATTGATTTTTTTGTACAATTTTCATAGAAATATCATAATTGAATTCGGAAGGAAGGAAAGATAAAATTATTGGATTATATCGATTCCAATGATGCTAATTTTGTTTAGTTAAAAAATTTATAAAATTCAATTATCATTTTTCTATGTATAATCCATAATTGTTTGTTTTATTACGTTGCTTCAAAATTCAGCTAACATTTCCAAATTCTGCCATTTTTATATGCTTAATATCCCGAGGAATCGTTTAAATTATCTATAAATCATTCATGTCTAGATTGAATCTAAATAATAGAATTTTTAAATAAAACGGTTCCTGCAATCACTACAAATTTTGATTAAAGACATGATTTTTACTTGCCATTTATTTTGCCTATATTTGAAGAAAAATTCAAGTCATATTACGTTGTTGCTTTTGTCGAGAAAGGATCAGTAATAACTTGTTTCGGGAGCGATTATTATAAAAATATTTAATGCTGAAATATTCGTGTTATATAACACTATTCATTTTATTCAAATCATTTAAACTCAGTAATAATATAATAAATAATAATAATAATAATCGTAATCGTTCTTGAAATAAGTGGGAAAAATATTTCATTTTAAGATGGGTGGGAACGACGTAAATGATTTACCAAATGTTGAACGCTAAGTTGACAGTCTGTTTCATTGATTTATCTGAAATTCAAAAGAAATTTCACTTAAAGGAAGACTAAAGTTTGCAACGAACAAACTGTTCGGGAATCTTTGACTCGAGAAAAGCTACCACATTCTTGCATTATTATCATGAAGGAAAAATAATAAAATGTTTTTGTCGTAAATTTTTTTGGCTAAATTAATAATTTGATTATACAAATACCAACTAATCCAAAAAATAGTTCAATACAAAAATTCTTTTACAAATTTGATGAATCAAAATGATTGAAACCAAATTAAGTTGGTTTGACCTTTGAAAGCAATAATATATGCATTTGATATATCTAATAAATTTGTTAATTTGCAAAAAAGTAGCAACTATAAAATTTATAAGGTTAACCTGAAACTCCAATCTATTTGTTTGTTATCGTTTCTGCCCTCATTATTATTTTCCATCCGTCTATTCATCATCCATACTAACATCCAATCATCCATCACGAATAATATCTTTGCTGTCAATCGAATTTACGGAACCATATCGTCGAAATAATGACGATTAGGCAGCATAACAATAACATAGCAGCTGTGCAGCACCGCAATATTCCAGCGCAGATCGACGAAATTTCGAGATTGCATCACGGAACGCTCAATAAGTTTGCCTGCCTTCAAAACTTTTTCCACTGATCCATTTTTCAAAGCACCAACATTTCTCGCTATTTTTTTAATGCAAAAATTTCATTTAAAACTCCCTGAAATTTACAAAATTCCGAAAGAAACAAATTAACCGATATATTCTAATTTCACTATCAATTTCTGTATATAAAACAGAGTAAGAGGAGAGAAATGAATTCATCTATTCCATTAGCATTAATCAGAAAACTTTTTGTTCGAGATCATTTTAAAAGAAGATTCAAAATTGATCTCAACAATCACTTTTCTGATTTTCTGTATGCAATCTTCTGATGAGAGACATCAATTATAATTTAAGTTTGCAACGGATAGGAAATGATTTGTTTATTTGTTAAAATAATTAAGCATCATGATATTGACTACTAATAACTGCTATAATTCTTCGATAAAAATGATAAAATATTATTTCAAATTGGCAAACTATGATTTACGTTACAGAAATCTGAATTAAGTTACATACAATGTTTAATAATAAAATTAATTATTCAAAAATCTGAAACTTGATAGGTGTTAAATAAGTAAAATAGTTATTAGTTTATCTATTATTAGATTTAGACAGATCTTGATAAAGATTACCTCTAATTATAACTTCAATAGTTCATAGCAAATCGTAAGCTACGCGAAAAGATTGAGACTCAAAAAAAAAGTTGCTATTGTTTGGAAAGTATTCCCAGTTTTTTCAAATCCTGTAATTTCTGAGCATTCGTAACTTATGCTTAAAACAAATATGCAACTTATTTTAAAAAAAAAAAGGATATATTTCAGCTGTAACTGTTCTTGAGCGTGCTGTTTTACAACCAAAATAATTTCTTTATTGGTATCATTAATTATGGCTTTTCCAGTTTTAAAAGTTTCTTAACTTCAACCTCTATATAACATTTTTACGATAATTTACCTTTGCATTTCTGAGCAATATTTGGTCATTCGATCTTTTATTTACAAGTAAATACTTAAAAATATTCAAAAAAATAAAATAAGATTTTAAAACAATATTTTAGTATTTTTAAATAATTATTAAATGAGTGTATGTAATTATGATAAAATATAATCAATATTGATTGCACAGCGATTTACAATATTAATGACATGGAGTGATGATATTAATATTTTGAAATTTTCAATCAGGTTTCTCTTAGCACATATATCGCGAAAAGTTTCTAACTTTGAGTGACATACTATCAACATATCGATCCTCTAAGTTCCATCAAATATTTTCAAACTCTTTTTTCGTTTTGATCTGTAAATTTTTAACTTTATTTCATTTGCTGCAGATTATTTTTACTTCTGATGGTTTTTGGCACTTAAAAAAATTAGTTTAATTAGTTGTTCATTCATCTTTTACTGGTTCCTTTTCTAACTCCAATAAGTCCTTCCTCCTCGATAAAAACTTATAAGAAATCATCAGCATAGGAAATATGAGCACTATTTGAAACAGTAAATTTATTTCAGTTAAAAAGCATGATTTTACGAGTTTCTTGTGTTTTCGATTTACCTCGATTTAATTAATTAAACAACTTATTCTTTAGTTATTCGATCTTTTATGTCAATTATCTACTTTTCAGTTATATGTCCAGTCTTTTATGGATCTACTTCCCAAATTTTATTCATTTCAATTTTCGAAATTTGATTATAACAATAATTTTTGAAGTTTCATCATTAAGTTTCAAAATGCTTAACGTGCTTAATAATTTTTAAAATTCCCAATTAATCGACAATTTATTGATTATATTGATTATAACTACTCATAATTAATCACGATTTTCGGTTTTATAAATTAATGTCGGAAAATAAATATATGATTTTTGTTAATGCATCATTCCATATATACAGTATTTTCTTTGAATAAACATTTTGTATAAATAGTTCAAATTCTTAATATATATTTATACATACATATGTATATAGAATGATTAATTAAGAATTTCAAAAATTAATAAGCACATTAAGCGTATTATCGTACTATAATGATAATTTTCTAATTAATTTCAGGTTTCAAAATTTTGATTGAAAGTATTTATGATGAATTTTTGCTAGAAAATGGAAAAATTACATAATTTTTGTTCGTCATAAGTTTTTCTACTGAAAAATGATTTAAAAAATAATGGAAATAGTTCGGGAAAAAATTTTTGATTGAAAATTTTTATGCTATAGATAACATTTTCCAATCAAAATTTTGAAATGTGAAATTAAGTTAACATTTTGTATCAAAAGTTTTGATTATTTGCTGATTCGATTTCCGAAATCCTTTCTTTTTTTGGTTTCCATTTTTTTGTTATATATGTTGTGCTAGCATTATGCAAAATGAAGAAGATTTTAAATGAAGAGGGTGTTTGACTTTTTAAGATATAATCAACGATTGATTAACAAATTTGGTGCTAACAAATCAGCCGAATAGACGAAAAAGAATTTTTGCCAATTATGCCTTTCATGTCTTACTCTCATTTTCATATTAAAACTCTATTTTTTCTTACTTCATTAAATGTTACTTTTATCTTTGTAGGCAAAAGGCGTAACAAGGATATTTGGTTAGTAATTGGCCAAGAGTACATAAATTTGTCACATAACGAGAAGCACTCCCCGTTATGTGACAAATTAGCGAAAATTGTCGAAGAAAACGGACAAAAAATCAAAAATGATGTAGAAGTTCAGTGGTAAACAAATTGAGTTTACTTATTCAAGAATAATGAAGCTCGGAGGGCAACAGATTTTAGAAGTAAATTTAGTATCAGATAGATGATTTTATCGGATGCCCCGGATACTAACTGATTATTGTTCGATGCTGATTAGCAGCCCATTATGCCTTTTGTTGAGATTTTACGTTTGACCAATTCAAAGCTTTGCGGAATTTTGGCTACAAAATTACAAATTATAAAGCTTTCTTTTTGATTAATTCAACTTAATATATATCATTACACAAAGTCAGAATTGCTAATTATTAAAAGCTATCAAATGATTCAATATTTTATAATAAATTTTGACAATATTGATTTGAATTAGAATATACTTCAACAAGTTGCAAGTTCGAATTACAACTTGTCTCGACTTATTCAGTTTTTGGCTTCAACACCTGAAAATTTGGAATTACTTTGCACTTAAAATTGGTCTTTAGCATTCTGGATAATGCAAAAGGTACTGCTAAGATTCTTCCAGTACATAATTCTTTAGGCAGCATAGCAAGCGGTATCTAGAAAGCATTTTATAGAGAACCAAGGATTAATTAAAAAACAGAATGATTCATGTGATTCCAATGGAAAAATTTGGAGGGTTTTATGGAACAAATTGTAGCGTATATTTCCTTCTTTAAATTTAGATGCTAATTCATTTTTATTAAAAAAGTTAATTAGTATTGATAGGTGATGAAAATTTCTCGCAGTAATTTATTTGTTTTTGTAGTGATTATAGGATTTCTTATTATTTTAAAATTTAGTTATTTTTTAATTTTTGTCTAATAGCTTTGTAAGTACATGCAACATTCTATGCTTCAGATTCTTACAATTATCAGAAAACTTTCGCTCATATCTGAAAAAAGGCTGCTTTTAGAATTATTAATGAAATATATACACAATGTATAATAGTTACTGATGTTGAAATAAACACAACATCGCCATGAAGAAATTGCTTATCGGTTGAATTTTTCCTAACTATTTTTTGATTTTTATCTTTCTACTTCTTTATGATATCCTTCAAAATTTTTGCATGATGCATGTTTCATGCTATCAAATGTAAAATCAAATTTTATTCCATAAATTCAGAAAATTTAACTATTTCGCTTATGAAATTCTTTATTCTCTTTGCGTGTGGATTTATAATTAAAGCTAATTTCTCAACTTCCAAGTTTAATTCTTTTACATTTCTCAAAGCTTGTTGGCAGGAAACTTCAAATTTAATTCAATTTATTATCACGAAATTTTGGAACTTTATCCATATAGGATATGCTATCATTCTAATAGTTTAGAAATTATTTGATACATAGTTTTTGCAAAATATTCGTCTAAGTCATGCAGTAAATCACTATTAGTCAATTTTGTTCATTTCTCATTTAGAATCAATCCATTCTTTTTTTTTCAATTCTGTTCTCGAAGAACTATGATTTTGATTGATGCAAAAGAATGTAATATTTTTAACAAATGACACGGAATTCAAAGAAGCGTCATTTCATTTCATCTGAGTTCCTGTGAGAAATATGGTTCTGATTAGCGTGGAAGAGTGAAATATTCATTATAAATGATGTGTAATTAATTGATTGAAGCATCATTTCATGATAAATATTTGCAGGAATTAATGAAATGACCTGGCTTAATGTCATTATTTCATAGCCAACACGGCGACGACAATAAAGCAATCGTTCAACTAACGAAAGCTTCTTTAATAGTGCTTTCCACTGCTGCTGGTGCTACAATTTCTGAATTTGCTATCTGCTATTTGTCAAAAATTAGTTCAGATTGGGTGAAGTATTACAGGTGGCAGTAACGAACGGCTCAGTGGTGTACATTATGAGGAACACCGAATCTGAGCAAACAGCGATATGCTTTTTTGAGATCTCAGGTAGTTCTACATTCTTTGATATATAATAAATATATTTTTATCTTTCCGACATATGTTGATAGTAATTGATAGATGCTTTTTATTCTTGAACTTTTCAAAATCTTCTTTTGACCTTTTCATCCTTACTAAAACTATTTATTAAGAGGATATCTTAAATTTCTCTGAGACCATAGTTTCCATTTCCTTTAAATTGAAGCATAATCAAATTTAATTTCGCAACTATTTGATTGTAGAATTTTTGAGAAAAAATTTCTGCATAATAAAATGGCAAACTCGATTTGATACTATATTTCATTTAATATATTTACCATCAATATTTTTTACCGGTGATTTATCCAGAAATCTATAACAAATATCTAAATATATCACTGCAATTATCATTTTTGTTTTTAATATTCCAAATGGTTATGATTTAAGAGATCCGGTCCTTACCTTTATCTTTAAATTTCTGTAAGTTATCGATTGATTTTTTTATCTGCTCTTCTTCTCGATCATTTTTTCTCAATTTTGAGGAAACAAAGAGAAAATAATGATACTTTTAACATATCATCGCTATCAATCAATATATTTATTCATTTCATCCATAATTAAGCTTACATATTGCTATTGCATGAGCATGAAATTGGAATTTATATTAGAATTAAAATTTTGAAAGTAGATATATAGCAGCAATATTAATAAAAATTGCAAATCTTAAATCTGAAAGAGAAATTAATTTTTTTAAATCAGTTAGTTTGATTTTATTCATTTAGAGTGGCTATTGTTTGATTTATAAGTTGATAACATAGATGTAATACCGAGTTGATGATAATATTGTGACTAACATAAGTGACAACTTATTTATTCGATTGATCGTCTTGATCAATATTGCACGTTTATCATTTTGAATATATAAACGATGATTTCTACTTTGATGAAGTTGCTGATAGTAATTTGATTTTTAATTTATCATCATCTTACAGTTAACTTATTCCGTGTAATCCCATATCTCGAGATGCTAACCAGAAGATAAAGTAAAGAATGACGCATTGCTTGAAGTGTATTTTACGTTTGTAAAAAACTGTTTTGCCGATAGGATGATGAAATGCTAACTGAATGATTGGATGGATCAGAAGCAATTCAAAATTGCGCGGTTTTGGAAATTTTTATCGAACTTTTGAACAAAGACATCAACATATGTTTCTTCTTTTTGTTTTCTATTTTCTTAAACTTTTTGATTCATTTACCGGAAATTCGAAATGTTTAATATTTAAAATTAATCAATCAATGCAAATCTAATTCATATATTGAATGGATGGAGAGTAATAGAAAAAAATGGAGACAGGCTATAAATACGGTATTTGCAAAAATCTACAATATGTGGAAAATGCTTATGGCATTATCGCAAGAAAATTCGAATATATATTTAAATTTGCACAGCGGAAAAATGACGCAGCTACTGTATTGAATACTATGATCGTATATGATGACGATGTGATCGTATACAAATGAAAAATTTCTCTAGTTTGGTATCTGATTGGATGAATTTCTATTATATCTGAAAAGTCTAATAAATCACATTAATTTTGACTGTAAACACAGATTAATTAATAAAGGAGGGATAGAGGGACGCCTTTGCAATATAATTACATTTGAAATAATGTAACTATTTTGGATCAGTAGAACAAGGCAAATGTAATTTGGATTAAGAGATGAAATGCTAGCACAACTAATATTTTTTCAATTATGAAAAGATTGTAAATAAGGTCAGCTCAGTTTAATGAAAAAAAAAAGGAGTAGTGCTTCTATCAGTCGATAATAACATTTCATTTATTCTATTCAATGTTTCTTTCTACATTACTTTGTTAATGAATGATTAATTAATCACAGTAACTTGCATTAACTTTCATGGGAATATGTGGGCATATTTTGATTTTTAATATCAAATTATATATTTGATAATTTTAACTTCAAAGCATAATTTAACAGTTGAAAACTTTTATTTATTAAAGAGAGCAATATTAAGAATTACCTCAATCCTTATTTTGATGACATAGTTTATTCTGAACTAATTTTTCAAAATAGAATCATTGCATATTATTGCTAACAATCTCAACATAATAAAATAGCATGTAAAAAATTGATTGATACTTTACAAAAATTGCTGTTGATATTGATAATGGTCATTTCATGATAATCGTATTTTTAGACAAATTTTGTAAATCAATAGATTTTTTTGAAATCCTTATCCTAAATTTTAAACAATTACAATAAGCTTGATACATTTAGCTCTGTGCTCATGCTTGTTTTATTTTTTTGAGTTTTTGAGAATTTTTAAATTTGCATCATTTTATTCAAATAAAATTTTTCTGTCATAATTAAGTATATTCATGTAATTAATTTCAAATTTACTTCAAGTTGATATTTAGATGGAAGTTATTGGAAGAATAATTGTAACAGGTCACATGTTTACCCATATAAGTGACATATTATGACATTTTGAAGAATATATGAAAGAGTTCAAACTATAAATATTTTGGATTAGATTAATTGTTGAAAAACTTATAAATGTAGCAATGCGAGAATTACGAATCGATAGCAAAGGAAATCTCAAAAATCAAATTTTGTGCGGCATCTAAAGGAGAAAAAGCAAATTTATGATAGCTAGAATAGCAGCACAAAAGTGGTTGAACTTTTTTAATTTTGGAAGATAAATCAAATTGAATACAGATTCAATACTTTTGCATCAACAATGTTCAAATTCATTACGATTGTGTTTGTGAACATTCGTCATCAATCTGGAAATTTCGAAAAATATCCAATCATCTATTAGAGTAATTTTAAAAAAATATTGATTGGTTAATAAATAATATTTATTAAAATATGATTAATAAAATTTGCCAAAACAATTATAATTCTTATAAAAATATGAAGCATTTTTCGTCTCATTTAAAGAAATTTGTTATAAATTGAGTATTTAATTATGTAATTCACGAAATCAATGATATAAACAATTTTCGAATTCCTCTTGCGAAAATTATTCATTTGAAATTTTTTCTGTTTTTTCTCATTGATTGCTTGCATGTGTTTGTGACTGCTATTTATTTGTTTTGCTTTTTCAAAAATATAATCAAAATCTGTTTTGATTTATACATAATTTTAAATTAGAGAAAAATTAAAATTTCCCATTATGTATTCGCAGGAAATTATAAAATATTTTTCAAGCAAAAGATATAATACAAAATATTGTATAATTTTATTTTGTTGTGTTGTTGTTTTTTTAAGTGAAAACTGAATTTTTGGTACTTGGAAAAAGTTCATCATTTTTTCCTTTAAATGAAATCTAAAAATTTTCATAATTGCAAGCCGTATTTTTCCAAAGAGACGAAGAATGAGATGTAAGAACTGTCAAGCGGAATTGCATATAACTTTGATACATTTTATCATATTTGCTTAGTTTGGCTAATAAATATTCTTCCAATACCAACAATAATGTTGAAAGAATATTTGTTTCAATAAAAGACATATTATTCTTTGTCTGATTAAAACAAAAATATCTCTCTACTTTAAGATATTAATTATACTAATTGCTTCCTTCAAGTCGAATCATAATCTTTCTCTAATTTTCTTCTTATTCCTCATACTTTCTACTAATTCTCCTCAAAAAAATATTAAATTTTTTCATCGCTAAATTATGACCAAAATTGGTTGGAGAAAGTGATAAAAGATAAATATGGGACATATTTCATTTCTTACTTCGGCTCTTCGATGACATAAAAATACTTTTTCTCTTCGTTAAAATTTCCACTGAAATGCTTCAAGTTTTTCCTGTTGAATTGTCAATTTCTAAATTATGACATATTTTTATAGCTCACAACCAAAATTAGTTTTTTTTATTACAAATTAGAATTTCTTGCATGGAATATAATAGCTTTTGTTGTGTCTTTATGTTTCCAAAAAATATTTCATAAAATTATTCAATTTCGATTAAAATTTAATTCTTATTTGTTAAATTTTGATTTGTTTAAAATTTGCAATAAACTACAAATCGATAGTGAAGGAATAATTTCTAGAAATTTTTTTTCATTAATTTTTTCTTACAATTTCTCTTCCTGCCATTTATCCCGATCACTAACAATATATTGGGAGATATTAACTAACTTCTGAATCTTCTGGCCAACGATTTTTAAAGTAATGAAGTTAATAAAAATAATATCAAAAGATTTGAGGAGGAATACTTGATATTTGAAAAAAATTTTCAAACACAAAATGATCGAGCATCAAATCTTCAAAAATGTTTACCTGATTTCAGGCTTCCTGCTTTATAAGCTTTATAAGATTATTCATAGCTGTTTATAGAAGTGCTATCTGTTATCATGAAGGTTAAACAAAGTCATTTGTCAATACTACATTGATTAAACTAAGTTCATTATCTAACTCTTTTTGCATATTCTTGCATTATGTTAAAAATTAAAACATTTTTGTTATGAAATATTTATTTCTAAAAGAAATGAAAAAAATTTTTCGAAAATTTTTGATCTGAAAAGATTTCACTTATCCAATGAATTGCTAAATGCATTCCATAACAGTTGCCACTAATTATGCTTACAGTAATCAAATCATACTTTGTTTTTTTACAAAAATATTTTATTTGAAGAAATTGCAAAAACCAAAATAGAGCGAATATTTTAAAAACGAATAAAATGGTTATTTGAAAAAATTACCTTGAATTTCAGAGATTCTTATTAAACCTAAAATTTGATAAAACTAGTAATATTTCAATCTTTGAGCTCTATTTTTGCATTTATAATTAAATAGTAAGTAATCATAATTGAAGTCTTTGAAATTCATATTTTAAATTATATATTTATAAATTGTTCATTTGACCCCACTTTCCATTCCTTACGAATTTTGTATGCTATATTCATTTCAAATTTAAATTTCATTTTCAACATAACCAATATTCGTAAATTTCAATTTTTCTGCTTAATTTTTTGCTCAGAAGATAGATAAATATTTATTTTTTCTTTCTTTTTCTAATTTCCTTTATGCGGTCCCTTTTCGGCCATTGAAAAATTCCATACAAATTGAATGGAAATTAAGAGAAGGAAAAATGATTCACATCAAAATTTATGTTTACCATTTTTTGCTCGAATTTCTTTTCTTTAAAGTATTTGCTTTACATTTCAACGATTCAATAATTATTTATACTTTAATAACTAAAAATAAATCAACCCTGCGAAATCTTCCATTTTAATTAATAATCAAAGCTTATCACAATTCAGATTTTAATAATACTGATTTCTGTAATTCAGTGCTTCCTTTCTAGGAATTTTCAGCTTAATTGTGATATTGATAAAGTAATATGCACAGCAATACAAGTATTCCACTAATTCAATTTGTCAGAAATCCAATGAAAAATTATTCAATTAAATTAGCTTATCGATCCTCAAAATTTTCGCCAAATTATTTTTGCATAGAAAATCCGCACTAAGCATAACCGATTGTGATAATTAGCAGGCATTTCACTGGTCTAAAATTCCTAATTCCATCCTTTTACTTTTCGCAAATCATTCAATTCATTCAAGTAAATCATTGGAAGCATAATGCGATACACAAGAATTTTAGTGAATTTGATTTACTAAAATCGAATCTTCTTGATCCAATTCCATCAGATAATTAGATTTCCTTGAAGATCCTGCAAATTTTCGTCCAATAGTAGCATAATAATAGAAATTTGATAAATTTGATGATATTGACAAAATTTCTCGAAAATTGACAGAACTTCATATTTATTCGTATTTCCGACATTGAAACATATTTTTAATTTCGAGAGCAAGTGCTATCATTTCAACGATTTTCTCATCTTCGAAAGCCAACATTGTTATACATTTACTTATCGTGTTCTGTTAATCAAATCATATGACCTTAGGTATGGTAAAAAATTTATTACAGAATAGAAGTTATTAATTTTTATGATTGCAACGGGTTATAATTAATTTCTAATTACAGAACAAATAGAATGCCGGGTAAGAAGAAGAATGGATCTTATGATATAATATCAGAGGATCTGTACGATTGTCGTATTCCGTTACACAATGAACTCGCCTACCAACATGGCATTCACTTTGATGCAAAGGTTTGTCATAAAGTATAATGTTGAATACTTTTTCTTCGAGAATGTATATTCAGGAAGGCAAGTTAGTAAATACTGTTTCTCATTTCTTCATCTTTTAGCCGATAAGACCAAAATTCTTCTCCGACATTCTTCAACAATTTTTCGTTCTCCTTCTTTTCTCTGCTATTTTATTATTCCTTTTCCTCCTATTTCAGATTAAAAAATATTTTTTTTTGATGTCAAAAGGATAAAAGAATTTTTAAGATCATATTTTTCACTTTTCGTCTACAATTAATTTCTCGATTCTTTTACCACTTTTGCATATCTAAATTAAAATTATTCGTCTACAAATTCCCTACTATATATTAATTGGGAATAGAAGCTAGCGTCAGTCAACCTTTTGCACAGTTTTACAACTTTCCGCCTTTATGCATACATTTAAAGATAAGAGACATTACGACATTACCAACATTACCATTATCAATCATGACCAAAAATCCCGAAGCTAATAATTTTCGCCAAAATTTAACTAAAAGATTTCTACAATTTTGTTTTATGACACTGTTTTATGCATGAAAATCTTACATAATTTTTAAAACAAAAATTCGAGATTCAAATACGACATAATTTTTCAAATATAAAAAATTATAGCACAAAAAAGCTGCAAAATTCCGAAGAAATTTATAAGTCTTAAAATTAAAACAAATAATATGTGTTCTTATCTAATAAGTAAGGATAAAAATTCCATGGACAACTTGGAAAATGCGCTTGTCGCAGTAATTAAGTTTTTAAATGTATGGATAAGTTGTTAAAAGAGATTAATAAATATATCGAATAAAAATTTCAAAATTTTTTCTTCCATGTTTGTAAAATTATTTCTTCCGATAATTTATTAGCATTTTTATTAAATTTTTTTTCTGATTTCTTTTTAATTTGCGAAGCAATGTTTTATTGATTGATAAAATCTTTCGGCTTTTTCGCTAAATTTTAATTCAAAGGAAGATGTAAATTGCAGTGCAGAAATTTCTTCAAATAATTTGAAGTTAGCAAAGATCGTTTTGTATCTCAAACAAAAGTATCAATTTTATTTTATCATTAAAATCTTAATATATTTAAACTGATAATTATAAAATGAATTGATATATTCCTTAAATTTTGAACTTAAATTTTAGTCGTAAATATTTTCAAAAAGACAAGATTAGCTCAAGACCAAAGTATCGTAAAATTTTTTGATCAAACAGTTTATTGAAGTAAAACATAATCACTAAACGATTAACGTAAAGCGAATATTACAACAAACAACAATGCAACGGTAAGCGAAAGGAGTGAAGTGATGAGCGGGATATCTCCCGATCGATGAAGGTTATCTTTACCAAACTGACTGGCCAGGGCGGGTATGTAAACTTGACAACTGGGCTACAGTTAGAGAAGGTTAAGTATCAAAAATAAGAGAGAGAAAAGGGAGGAGATCTATAATAGTAACAATGATGAATCAGATGCTGATAAAATTGGCTCTATGTGCATGACCATACCATACACATAGAGGATGGACTGTGATATAATATGAAATCAAGTACTGGAACTATATAAATCAATGCAAAAAAACAAGAAATAAAAGCGTGGAGAATTCAGGATAACCTGAAATATATTTCTTAAACTTAATTCAGAATTTTCCGACACAAATTACTTATGATATTAGCGTAGTTATAGGCATAATTTTAATTATATTCTTTGATTCTGACAATTAACTTTTGTTTTGGAAAATGCCATTGTCTTTCGTTTGTTTTTAAAATAATTGTTATCCGATATTTGGTTATCAATTATTTGATTTAAGATTATCATATTTATCTAATGATTAGTGCTATTTTATAATTCCAAGTTTTACACTGAAACAAATACAAAAATTTGATGTAAGATGAAGTTAGCCAGAAGACAACAAAATTTCAACTCTTTAAAATGAACAATAAGCATATTGTATTTGCGAAATTAATTTTTATAATCGGTGAAGTTAATTTTCGTTTCCAATTTCAGTATGTAGGAAGTATGGAAATACCGCGACCCGGCTCACGTATTGAAATTGTCGCTGCAATGCGTCGAGTTCGAGTAAGTTCATTTCTATAAAGTAAGTTCCAATATGTAGCACAGGGTTTTACTTTTAATTAAGCGAAATCATGCTACATAGAAACTTTGCAGTGCTATATATTTGAAAAAAAATCATTTGATTTTTTTGCGAGAGATCAAGGATTGATCATTGTGATCACTTAGATTAAGTTGATTATCTTATTGATTGGTAAATTAAAATTAGCTTTTTCTTCTTTTATAAAAATAATGTATTCAAAAGGATGATTGCAATGATACGTAAGAACATAAGAATCTTCTACGTTTTATCGCAATTAACATACTAATATTATTGCAGTATGAATTCAAAGCACGAGGGATAAAGAAACGTCCGGTAGATATTACTGTCTCTATTGATGGTATTAAAGTTGTCCTACACCGGAAAAAGGTCCCTTCTAATATATTTTTTCAAAAAATGCTTGACTCTTTACATTAATATTATAGCAAACACAAACTTATCAGATATCATATTACTGATAAAGAATTCTGCAAATTTCAAATAAATTCTGAACTATTTGATCAAATATTTATATTGAATGATGGAAATAGTTACAATTTATTATAAAAACTAGCATTTCAGAAAAGTCAAAAAGATGCAACTTGGGACGAAAGCAAACTTTTGGTGATGTTTCATCCCATCCATAGGTTTGTACTGTCCATGTCATTTGTTTTCTGCTGAATTCTTAAATAATTATCCGTCAAATATACCTCTTGAAATTGATCAATTTCCTGATTATTCGGGAAAAATTCGATTGGTGAGGTCACTTCAGGATCGAACATGATGACCGAATCATATAATGTGTTCCTAGTTCGTAAATTTTAACAATATTTGCATACGTTGTATCGATTTCGATTTCGGTTTGATTCTATTCGAATCTGTTCGAAAGATAATAGTATATTTAAAACACTAGATTAGTAATGGGTTTAGAGCACTAGCTTCAATCGATTTGGATCACTATGATCATATCTTACAAACTTTGTATAAAAGTACAAACAGACAATGAATGAGGTATACAAAATAGTGAGCAGTTACCATTTATATTATGAATGAATCAAAAGTAATCTCAATACGCAATTTTTTTTTGTGAGAATAATTCGAGAATATTATCATTATGGATTTTTCTCCAAGAAGGAAAGCCAAATTTAACAAAAGCATCAGAGTAAATTAAACTTACATAAAATTGCTTCTAATTTCAGGGTTTTTATGTATCTCACGATTCTCAGGATTTACAAATATTCTCTTATATTGCACGGGATGGTGCATCGAATACATTTAAGTGTAACGTGTTTAAATCTTCCAAAAGGTTTGTTTTCTCTTATAGACTTTCAATCATTTTTTATTGGTTTTCAAAAAAAAAAAATTGCAAAAACTATGCTAATTTAAAAATGTGCTCTTTAAAGAATGGAGAAAATATACTTAATAATTATTTGCCGAACTATTTCTACTGATACAATAAGATAATACAATAAAGCTTATCATCAGTAATAATTTGGAATAAATTGTCGTATCTAATTAGAAATGCTTAAATAATTATTTAATCGATAATAATAAGCTATATCCTATCGTATTTTGTATCAATAAAAATACTTTGCTAATTATTAAATCCAATTTGTTCAAATAATATTTGCTAGTATTTCAGTATTGGCGTAATAACAAATATTTCTTCATTTTTTTCAGTATAGCAAAAATTTTGATGACTTCGAAAGTTTTGATTTTTTCAAAGAATTGTTAAGAGCAGACTTTTGCAAAATATCAACAAATATCACTTGTGACCTTGTCTGCTGTTTTAAAATAATCATTAATAAAAAAGTTGTGTAATAAACTATCGAATTCCATAAATCTCCTGAGTAGAATTTTTTCTTAACCTGAATCGACAAATCGAATAGCACTTCGTTCCTTTTTTCAATAATTTCTTAAGGATATATTGTAATAAATATTTGAATATATTGGGAGCTATGTTAACAGTTTGCATAAGCAATAAATATGCTGATTTCTCGACAAGAATTCAGCAATTTATTTTTCAATTTCAGTTTGAATACTTTTTTCCTCTTGCTGTTTCCTATATTTCCGAAGCATAAATACGAGAAATACAGAAGAAATTCTGAAAGATTCTGGAAGATATTGATAGGCAGAAAATGATTTAATGAAAAGATAGACATTTCCAGCTTTCTTCTGTTATCTAAGCTTTATATTAAATAGAAAATACGTCATGGATGATATATATTTTTAAACATATGATTTTTCTGCATTCAAGTTTCAAATTTATTTCAAAATTCTATTGTTTCATACCGATTACACAAAATCTTTTATTTTCTTTTCTCTGTCTTACAGTTTAAAGTTGTACTTAACTTTAAACCCTAATTGTTCCAGGAAGGTATACGTGAAATGGAAGTAAAATTTTAACAAACTTCGATTATTAAAACAATAAATGAATTATTCAACAAGTGACTTAAAGTATCTAGCGTCGAAAACATGTCATTTAATTCTTCCTAACATTTGTTGTCTTCACTAATCACTCATCACTTTGTATCTATTCTGGAAGCATAATATTTCGCATAGAAGAAGTTAACCGAAAATTCGATTTTTTTTTTTATATGACAAAAATAATGATGCATTGCATCAGATATAATAATGATATGTGTAGCATAGTTAAAAAGCGTTTTGTAATATTTTTTTTTGCTGTAAAGTTTTGTTCATTAAAAAACCTCCTAATAAAGGGAAAAAAAAGATCCCAATAAAGGATATATATTAACTGGCTTTTTTTTCATAGACAGTACTAAATTGATTTTTCTAAAAAAAAATAAAACTATGTTAGAAATTAAGAAAAAGTAGTTCTTTACAAAAGAGTTTGGGAGAATAATAATATTTATTTTGACTTATTTTCTGACTTTTTTATTTAATCATTTTTTCAATAATTTTTGAGTTAAATTATGAATATTTGGAGATTTTGCAAAGTTTTTCAAATATGACATTTGTCAATTTCAGCAAATAGTATGATATGCTTATAAGATTATGTGATTCATTTGTTTGCTATAGAGATTTATATCATTATCAACGATTACTAAATGATTTGTTTATGAAGGTAGATTGGATCATTGCAATATGATAGCCCAAAGTTCAAATGCTGTCTCGCTTAATCATCATTTGTCATCATGATACTGCTGATTACTGTCAATTTAATACATCCAGTAATTTATGTAATGCCAATTCATATAAATATTGATTGTTGTAGCTTAAAATTTCCAATCATTTTGCAATTTACTTTCTCTATTTAAAAGGGAAGATATTAAACAAATATATTCAAAATAAATGACGAATTAAATTTTAACATTATTAGCATATTAGTCATTACTGTTATTTATTTTTTTCGCTATTGTAATCAAAACTTCCAATATTTTAAATGAATGAAACTTGAACTATTTGTAGTAATATGAATGATTCGATCAAGTTGTTTCAAGTTTGATAGGTGGTGGAGCAATACAAGAGATTGAAAATCATTTGTATAAATGTCTCTTTCATCTGTAGTTAACAATATTATACTAATATAAACAAAGCGAAATTTTTTATTTCAAAAATAATCATTTCGTCATAGTTATTTTAAAACTATAAAATGGATTAAAAGAAAATAACTGATATTATTCGATTTGAAATAAACGGCTGATAATAATTTATCAAACATTTCTCGCAGTGTTGTTGTTAATTCTTTGATAGTAACACTTCAAACACTCAACAAACAAAAATGCGGTAAATTTGTCGAAAAAAAAATTAATCATCCGCTTTAATTTTCTCATTAATTGGAACTAAAATATTCTAAACTGTCCTAATGCTATATTATATCGATTGGAGAAGTTTTTTTACAGATATCTATTCTTTTCTATTTATTCTAATTATTATCAATCTCGATCCCTATCCTTGCAGCAATAGAGTTTATATGTAGAATAGGATGATCATTAAAATCGATATTGATAGACTATTAGTTTTTTCTATTTGATTAGGTTTTTAGGAGATGATAAAAATGATGACTGAAAAGCTCAGGTTAGTTAGTTTTTTTTTTTTTTTAAGTGAATTGGATTAAAATGGATATAGAAATGTTTAAAAAAATCAATGGAAAAAAATTTTTAGATTTCTTAGACTTTTTGAAATGTTTCGTCAAATAATTGTATAACTTTTTCATACTGCAAATGTATTTTGTTTACGATATCAATAAAGCATAAACGGAAAGCACGTCTCTAAAGCAGTTAGTGGAATTATTTAATTAACGTATTTTTATATCCATCAATTTTTAGTAGCTTCTTTTTGACATTGATAAAATTTTAAACGAATGAAAGATGTATAGTTTTCGAATTTATTGTATACTAGATAAAATTGTTTTTTTTTTAATATAATTTGTTCTATAATTAAGCTAATTAGAATACTATTTTTATTTTTAAAGATGTAAATGTAACACTTTTTATATTTGTATTAATTTCATTTCTAAAGTTTCTTTTCCATTACTTTATTTAGTCCTCTTGCGTATTATTAATTAATAATTAATACATTATTGAGATTAATTCCTATTCATTTCAGAAAACGATTCAACAGTGCTTACTTCATAGCACTGTTTTATTTTGTTAAATTTTTAGTAAAATAACACTTTGTTCACTTTAATGATTTATTATAACTCCTTCGTTTGCTTTTTTTCAACCCCAATTGCTGAAATTTTGCCTTTGGAAATGCATTTTCTATAAAAAAAAAGTGATAAAAGGAGCGAACTGATGAAATCAGAATAATCTTAATGGACCATTTTTTTGCTTTTCTCATTAATAATAGTTTAAAACAAATATTTTTGTTGTATTATCTAAAGATGTTGAAGTCTTTTAACAATTTTGGCATTTTCTGATATTATTCGAAATTTTTGAACTTTTAAATTTATTCAAATGAACAAATAAAATAAAATTTAAATTATAGATTAGTAAATCTCGATTAAAAAAGATGTGCAGAAATCGTTTCGTTTAGTATTATGTTTACAATTATGTCATTCTTCAATATTATCGAAATCATTATCGCTATGATAATGGTATTATTCATCAGCACAATCATTATTATTATTGTGACAAATTGATTTTTATGCAATAATCAATTATCATCATTATTTATACTCATTATCGCAATGGTTGCCATGAACACTATTAAACCTTAGTCATGCTAAAATTTGTTTTACATTTACAGATCACTAATTTCATTATTCTCTTATCGAAATAATGTAATTTCTCGCTCATTGTAATTATAACACCGTAATCATTATCATAGCTATCATGCTAACAGTAATTTTACTGTACTTACCTTATCATGATATTATGCTGTCGTCATGGTATTATCAACGTTATCTTTATTAATTTATATATATATATATATATATATATATATAAATATCGATATACCGATGGTAGTTGAAGAAAATAAGCGATGGAAGAGATGCTACACGAAATAATAACAAGCACTAAAAAGTTGCTTTGCTAAACAATCACTGATAAAGTATCACTGTTTCAACTTTTACTAACTTTCTTCATTGCAGCTGTAATTCTTTCTACTCACGAAATTTTGTCACTCATTAGCTTCTCGACGAATTTTTAGCTTCTTTTATCATTTTCTCTTTCTATCTCTTCATGCTTCTTCTCGAGACCAGCATTGTTGTCACAGCTATAAACTTGTTTCTCTTTTGCTTGATAATTATTCTCGATGAAAATCTCAACATCAAGAAATTACAGCTTTTTTCATTTTTCTGTTTCTTCTCTCTTTCTTTCTCCCTATGAAGTAAAGGATAATGATAGACAGAGAGAACTTTGATTTGCTTAAATGATTGAGTTGAGTTGGATTTGTGGATATCTACTTGAAGTTCTTCTCTTCTTCCCTGACAGCTGCGCCTTTCCGAATTATCGTCATCGTTTTCTTGAGTTAAAATTGAAGAATTGAAGTGAAGAAGATAAGGACGAAATCACACTTAACATGCATATACACTCTCTCTCTATTGCCTAAACTTTTTCGTTTCTTTAGCCTATCAGACAACAAATATTACCTCACTTCGGATCGCATCCATTCGTTTGCCACTTAAAACAACCGTATAGTTTCTTCGGCTAACTTTTCATATATTTTTGAGTTATTTTAATTTCCACCCATTTCGCGTCAAATCCTTTCATTTTTAGATCCGAACATTAACACTTACCTACTTTATCACCGGGTTATTCTCAAGAGTCATATCGTAATTATAACATTTAAAAGTAAGTATACGATATCTCAATGATGAACAGAGTCTAAATTGATTTTTTCTTGTATCATCCAGAAATTTGATCTTTATGAGAAGTTTTAGCAAACATCTCTTATTCCCATTTTGCTAATCACTGCTCATTGTATGTATGTATGTGTGTGTGTGTGTGTGTGTGTGTGTGTGTGTGTATGTATGTGTGTATGTGTGTATGAGTATGATAAAAGTTTTCAATAGAGAAGAAAGGATACTGATTACAGCATTCTCCACCCCTTGGTAAACTGACTCCCTGAACATTGTTACGGATCTTTTTACCTTGTAAATTTTGCTACTGGTAATCATATTTCATTCTATTTTTACTAAAACTTTGCTATTGTTAGTCTCGCATTTGGCTTCGCTACATCACTAAACTTTCCTATTGATAATTTTGCATCCAACATCATATCACTAAACTTTGTTATTGATAACTTTGCATTCAACTCTACTATAATATCACTAAACTTTGCTACCGATAATTTTGTATTTCACTTCATATATCATTGAACTTTGTCACTAACAATTCTATTTCAGTTTATCTGCTACTAAACTTTGTTATAAACAATCGTATTTCATCCATTTATCACTAAATTTTGCTTTCGCAATTTTCACACAAAACAAAGTTTTGGTAGTGATAATAAAATAATCAGATAACTGCTTATGTTATGAGGAATTTATATACTCATAAGGTAGGAAAATTTAAAATTTTTCCATTATCAATTGTTACATAATTATGAGTAAAACAAATTTTTATTTAATTCTTTTTGCTATTATTTGTCATTTTGTCGATATTTTTCTCGCAGTTGATACTGTCATTGAGAACGGATGACATTTACAATTTTAATATTCGTATTGGATTACTCTCAATCAATGATATGAGTGAAATGATAAATTCGATAGTTGATAAACGGAAATTTGAATTTTGTACTTTATCTAGAAGAAATATTTAGAGCTAACTATATTAATCGAAGAATCAATAATTCACGTCATCTTGCAGAAGAACAAGTTTCTCTGATAGAGATAAAAATGTATAACTTAAATTGACAGATCTCTTCTGTTTAAGAAATATCACGATAATGAGTTGTAGTCAGTGTCTGTCCTAAATAAAGTTTAAATCCCAATTAAAAGCGTTTATTTTTCTGAGTCATTGTAATTTTCTTGTAGATATGCAATCAGTCGATAATCAATCTAATTTAATAAAACGAAACATCATTTTATTTTAGAAAAGACAAAAGGGATTTCATCAGAATGAAAATTAAAGAGCAACATAAAAGTTCACAATATTGCGGATGTGAAATGTGATAGAAATTAAGTATTTCATTTCTTTATATTATGAGAAGTAATCGCTAAGAGAAGTAAAACGATGTAATGATTTAAGTAAACTCATCTATAAAAGCCATTATTTCATTATTTCGATTCATTGGAACTTTGAAACAATAGTCGTTTTCACGTGTAATTTGACATTTATATGCTGAGATTTATCATTTCTTTAAATTAAAGTTTAGCTATTTCTAGCCGTATCTGATCACAATGATAAAACTTTGTGTTCGAAAGCGGAGTAGTTTTATTGATGATAAGAATATGAAATTGTCATCATTATTATCACAGAGACATAAACATTTATTATTTTAAAAATTATTTGAAGATCTTTAGCGGTTGAAAATTATCCTTCAATCTTATATTGTGACATAATTTGACTATTGGTATGAGAATTCTCTTGCTATTAACTTCATGTATCAATCGCCGATTTATAATATTCGCCTAAAATTATCTGATGATTACTTCCAGATGATAAAATGCGACAGCATTATTATAATTTGAAAGACATACAAATTCTTTGAAATACAACTATTAATTTCTGTGAAGTGTGAAATTTCTACTAAGATTATTGCTACTGTAATACATTACTGTTAATTTGCGAAAAAAAAACAATGGCGTAAGAAGAACTTATGTGTAAGGCAAAGAACGGATATATTCAATCTGTTTATTTTTCATTTTGAAAGTTTGCTTTCTCACTGTAGTATATCTAAAAGATTGCAACTGTTCTTGCGACACATTCTGTATTACTGATCTGAAGAAATTTATTATGCTAATAAAACTTGCTGCATTATTTGCAGATTTGTTTTAACTAATCGCTTATGTTTTTGATTAATTTCTTGAATATTTCGCAGATCTCCCTTTCGTTTATTGTGATTAAATGTCGAGATTAAATTGATACGAGTTAAGACGTAAACAAAAGCCTCAATTATTCTGAATTCATTCTGTTTTCTCCTAAAATTTGAAATTAATCCTTGCAAGAGTTTAGATTTATTATTCTCCCTTGGAGTGTCTACGCTATTTAGAAAAAATCTGCGTATTTTACCTGCTATAATCATTTATAGCAGTCTTCTCTTTATTATACATGAACCGAATAATCGTTCATTCACCAGTTGTCATTATTATCTACACTACTGCTATTATTATCATTAACAATAATAATAATAATAATAATAATAAGATAACTGCGATACGAAATGTCACGATTTTCGGATACAGACAAAGACGACAAAGCTCTTTCCGAAGAACAACGATTCTACTACTTGCGGCTGATGGCCAAGCCATCAAGTGGCAAGAATGAACCAATAAAAACAAAATTTGTTCGCTGGTCATCACCCTACTTTCAACAAGAAAGTCTTGAAAGTAATCATGATCTCGAGGTATGTTACATCATTCACCTATCGAGAAGACTTCATCATTTAAGTATTACATAGCGAATATTTATCGCTAACAGTGTCGCATGTAATTTTTAACAATATACAATAATTGACAATAAGAATTGTTATAAAAAACCTAACTTATTTTATGCTTCGATGCGCAAAATTTTGAATAATTAAATTTTAGATTTTCATAACACAACATACTGAAAAATATGAATTTAAATTTATTATCTCTAATTTCTCTATCTGCCGACTATTGACTATTGCTAATAAGAATTATCATTAATAATTTATAGAGATTTTCTAGTCTTTATAGCTACTTTTAATTATTTTCTTTGCTGGATGGACAATAAAATAGTGATTACTAAAATAAATTATTTACGACTCTTTTATTTACTTCAATTTATTACTTGCTGCGATCAGTTAAATTAGTCATCTAAATAATAACAGAATACTAATGAATGATCTAACTTAAAACGATAGAATAAGTTGTATTGAGTGCTTAGACCTTTTATACTTTGAACTTAAATATTAGAATTTCCTCCTTTCTCGATACAGTATTTTTCGATTTTAGTGATCATAACTGCAAGATGAATAAAGAAGCTTACGATACTTTAACTTTTTTTCAGTTTGATTTCAATTTATCCATTACCCATTTCAATTAATTTGTGTGAAATGATAAGCATTTTATCATTTTTATTTTGTAAATCATTGCATATCAATCAATAACAGTTCGATCAACGAATGAACTAAAGCGTAAAGATAAGTACTCTATACATTTTAAATATTCTTTTGACTCGTATGGATTCAATCTTTTGTTACTTTTAAAAGCAATAAATGCATTCTTACGTTTCTCGAACATTTAATGCTATCATATTCATCTTTTCCAAAATCTTTTAATATAAAATGATATTATTATTGATATATTTAAAATATTAAATTAAATTAATTGAAAAAATTCTGAAATTTTACTTTCTATGCGAAAAACATAAATAATATGATATTTTAGCTATCAAATTTAACTTATCTTTAAATTTTATTTATTGCTTCCTTTTTCAATTTTACAGTTTTTGCAAAAATCTTCAATGAAAATAATGAACGATGGCGTATAATAAAATATTATTTCATCTTTTAAAGTTTTAAAGTTCATCTATCTGTTTCATCTTGCATGCTTCGATTGCAATATTTACGTAGCTCATTGAAAATTTTCCAAATACATCAGAAGAGGATTACTTTATCAAAGTATCACATTTCCTTTTAAAAGATGTCATTTCATTGATAGCAAACAAAATATTAAAATTTCAACTCTTTGAATAGCTAAATGATTTGCTAAAAAATCTAAATTTTATGCAACCATGTGATTCTATTATGTTTATTATTGCAATAATGAGATATAGTATATATATTTCCTTTTTTTAATTAATAAAACAGCTTGAAATACAAAGAATAAAAGCAGAAAATAACGTCAAATTTGCAGGAAAATTTTGATTTAATAATTTTGAAATTATCCGTTTTCATATTATGAAAAAAATAAAACTTAAGAATATTAATAGAAAAGTGAGATATTACTTTAATCTGATTTAATATCATTTCACATCTTTGAAAAATAAACCGAAATATACAATCTAAATGAATTACCAAGTATTTTCAGCAAGCCATTCCTAAATATTCACGACTAGATTTTTCAGATTTCAATTAGAATTCTGAAATAATGATTAAATACTTTATCTAATATATTTTGTTTTATTAATAATCTTACAATAGTTAATTTTTCTTATTGAGAAATTAAAATAGCATTGGTATTTCTCGCTTTTCCTACGATTATGCTGAACGTCGTCTAATTCATTTAAAAATCAAAAATATAAATTTCGTTCAAAGTATATTTTTTACGTTTTTATTATATAGTTAAAATGAGTTTAATATTACAAGTAAGATGAGTGGTGTTAACTTTTATTTTGAAATTATTAACAAATGTATTGTCAATGGAAATATCATTCCTTATGAAGATAACGAATCTAATTCCATCCTCAGTTCTTCCTATCATTCTTCAGTTTTTCATTGCTAATAAAAAATAAGTTGTTTTCAAAATCAACAATTTTAATTTATTTCTCTGTTTTTATGAGAAAATTCGATTTGATTTTAAGAGAAGTTTTTATAAAAAAATATTTGCAGAGTCAAGCAATGCGTGTTGTACGAACAATTGGACAAGCATTTGAAGTATGTCATAAAGTAGCGCAGGAGCAGATGCAAGAGAAGTATCAGGAAGATTCAGAAAGTAGTTGTAATGTAAAGTTAAAAGTAAGTTTTCTTCTTCATTCTTCCTACCAATTGTTAGAAGTCATTAATCGAAGTCGTAAACCTAACGAATTAATTTAATTAATAAAAAAATTTTTTTGTGGGCAAAATGAATCTTTAGATGAAAGATTTTATTTAATTCATTTCATTTAACACCGTTTCTCTTCTATATATAATCATTTTATTGCATGCAAAAGTTGTAATTTAAATTTTCGCGGCTTCACTTTTTAACTTTTTTTAATTATCTTCTTAACAACTTCTCATACTCATTAATTTAACAATTTTAAGAAATGCTTCGTTTTATCATATATTAAAATACGATAATTCACTCTTTTTAATGTGTTGAATATCAAATTACAGTATCGCCAGATTGTATCATAAACAAATATTGTGAAGAAAAACATAAATTATATTATAGGCAAAAATAAATTAATTTAGTGAAAGAATAGTAGTAATTTGCTGTAATTTATCACCAAATATGCGAAATGTTTCGATGTAAATAAGAATAAAAAATAGAAATTTTAGTGGTCAATCAGTTCAATATAATTTCTAAACTGATTAATTCAGCGATGATTAATTGATAAATATAACTTTGGGAAGTTTTTTATTAATTAGCTTTTATATGAATCAAATGAGTTCAATAATTGAAATGGATTAATTCCTATTCAAACATTAGACAGATAATTATTAACTAAGCATTTTTTCTTACAAATTTTCATGAAATTTTAAATTATAATTAGTTTGTGTAATCATTAGCTGATCTATAGTCACTCATAAATCATTTATAACAAACTCTTAGTATTGATTTTTCGAGACTTGATCAGTGCTCATCTACATAATTCGCCCATCATTCATACACTTTTAGTTTTTTAAAAATACAGCGAAACAGATCAGTCTTTTTCTCACATCATTTAAAAAAGTGAAACTATTCTACGCTGGAATTTTCTTGTCTTTCTATTCATTTTATCCCATCGATTTCAAGACAATTTCTTAATCTTTATTTTTCAAATTACTTAAAACTAGAAGATCTGATAATAATTTTTAATTTATTGCTTTTTTTTCAAAATATTTTTGATTATTTAATAGAATTGAGATGTGTTATTGGATGATATTCATGGGTCAGTGTAATAAAGTCATTTAATGAATAGTCTTATTTGAATATATTTAAAAGTACTTCTATTTATATTGATGTCTTAGGTCATCCTGACTGCTTGGAGTAATTATTCATAGAAATTATACGTTTAACAAAAGTTCAGAAAAATAAGAATTTAGCTTATTTTTTTTTGTACAGTATATCATACTTTTAATTTCAATGATTAGTTTGCATGCAAATTTAAATAATTGAATTTTGTGCTATATAGAAATAAGAACAGTAAAGAGTATCATGGAAATGTAGGTAAAACTTCTTAAGATTTAGTGAATAGCAATTAAATAATCATACATTACAGAAGGCTTGAATAATAAATGATTATCTGGGATGGAATGATTGCCGGATATTTCTGAAGGCAGTTGGTGCTAGCCTATCTTCAAATATCAAAGCTGTTAAACAGTGATTAGAAGATTTCATCTCAAAAATTATGCCAGCATAAGAGAAAAAACCGAAAAAAATTCGAAGTACAGCTATACATTTGATAAATAATAATAATAGTCTTTGCACTATAGAAAGAACAGAAATAAATTCAGCGAAAAATCTGATCTTTAATTTACCCCTGTTTAATTTATATGATGGAAATATAATTAATTAATTGTTACTAGTATCCGCCACAAATTCCTAGCTTCACTTGGTGAGAACATTCCCAGAAGTTTAAAGTAGCATCCGTTTTCAATGTGGCATATCATTCTTGTCGATTTTTGCAGACATCACTTTTTACTAAATCTTCTCGCTTTTTACTAGTCATTCTTATTAATTCAATACGATTAATATATATTATTGCAAGAAGAAAGACGAAAGACTCATCAGAGATGTCTTATCAAATTTCAACTTTAATGCTCCCTTAGCTCTGTTCAAACAATTTCATCATTTGCAATCATTTCAAATTTCATCTCTGCTGTCATTTCCAAGGATCACTTTACGAAAACGCTACTCGCAATATCACCGAAGAATACATTTCATCTTTATCCTACTACTTTTCAAATTATTTTTAATTTATATGTCAACGATGGGATTCTGACTAGAAATTTCTTCTGCTTCTTTTCGCTTAGAACAGAATCGATCTCAGAAGGAATGCTTTACATGTTCATATCAGTATGATCATTTTATATTTTTTACATTATTATTATTTTCTACTGATAGTGTAAATTCTTACATAAATTTAATTTAAGATTTTACATATAGGATCAAGTAATATATTTATATATATATAAATAAATCAATATTGTTTGATCCGTAATTTTTTGCTTTTGTTTGATCCAAAATCTGAGATTACGATTTTGTTTTGAAATCCAAAAATTCGAACTGTTAAATAAATTTTTTTTTAAATAAATAAAGAATAAAGATTTTTTCATATCACTAAAGTGTCTGAGATTTTATAACTCAGTTTCCTATCCAAAATTTTCTACAAAAACCATCTAAAAATATTGTGGACTATACAGAAGTCTGGTTCTTTCAAAAAGCAGAAAGATTGGAACGACCATCATTCAAAGCATTCTCCCAGAAAGTTGAATATAATTTCAACCGAGAATGAATCTGACGATGATGGCATTGATGCTAGAGATGTTAAGTTACAACAAATGATTCCAGGAAGCAGAAAGAAGCGTTACAAATTTTTTTCCATTAGCGATAAAATTGATAATGTAGCTGGTAAGTGAAGACTTGAAATTTTTTCAAAACTTCTGTGCATCCTAATTTTGTGTAAAATTGTATTTCTCTTACGTCATCTATGTCAGAAGATTAGGCATCAAAAGTTGCTGAAATAGTGCATTTCTAAAAGAGAGAATCCGAAATTCCGCGTAACACATATATTTTCTAAGTGGTACTTTCTAAACGATTTTTTTAGAGAAGGATGGATTCATTTGTTCGAATGAAATAAATGAGACGATGGAAACAAAATGCATCTAACATATCATTCCTTCTAATCAATTTCATTCCGTTTGAATATATCCCTATCTGAACTTAACATCTGCTTCTGTACGCTTTATATCATCTATATTAACTTCCATCCGATGCTTCATTTCAATTTCTCATCCTTTGTTTTGCATATAATTTATAGCTTCTTTCTTTTTAGCATGCTTTATTCAAGCTTTTCTAGTTTTTTTATTTTTTTAATATGGGAAATAACGAAGTTTTAACATTCATTGGATGCTTCATTTTCAATTTCTTCTTTTTTTTTGTTCATATAATTGATGGTTTTCTTTCAGCATGTTTATTAAATTTCAAGTTTTTTTTCTTTTAATATAAATGATGAAAATTTTTCATATGATTAATGACGTCCTTTCAACATACTTTATTAAATTCTAAGTTTGTTTTTTTTAATATGGAAGATAAAAGTTTTTAATACCTTAAAACTAATAAGAAATCCCGATTTTTCTTCCATTACTTTCAATAATATTATCAATTTTCTAACAGCTTTGAGAGCATTATAAAATTCTCTAAAAACTTATATCCAAAGGTCCTTTGACATATATCAAGAATACGACAAACTTATTATTAAGTCATGATTTATTTAACAATGAATGTTTCTTAAATAATTGAAGCTTACAACAAAATCTTGAAGCTTAAAATATTCAGCATATTTTATGGGGTCCACAAATATGACTCATGATTCAAATAAATTATGAAAATCAGATCATAATGATTCTAAATATAATAAACCACAGAATACAAATCATTTTGAAAATTTAAAATTTACAATTTTTGAATCAAATCAAAGAATTATTTGTGGGATGATTCTCGCGATAGTATTATTGAGCAATATTATTTTAATTGCAGATTCACTCACAAGCACTGAAGGTGATCACGTTGAAGTAGAGGAAAAGTTAGCAAAAGTAAGTGAAGCATCACATAGTCCATCACCAACGGATGAACCACCACCGCTTGCGACAACTACTACACCTGCTTATTTGCAAAAGCATCATTCCATAGTATTTTATTATTGCTATTTCCATTACTATGTTTTATTAGCGATTATCATATTCGTTATGATTAAAGAAATTTATTGAAGGTAATAGTACTGTATATTCAGTAATTAGGAGCTGTGAAAATAAATATACTTACTAATCTGAATATTGAATATACAAATTTTAGTTTGTGCCACAAAAACCTTCTGATGCAGTTTTAAATTCATCGACTGCAGTGGAAGCACCAGCCGTGACTACTGCTAATACAATCAGAGATTATGAGCAATCAAGCACTTCTATTGAGGCGCAAAATTGTCATCCACTCCGGTATGTCAGGCGCAACAGTCTGCTTCCACTTCCGGAAATGTAACAGTCGCTACTAGGTAGTTATTCGTTGCTTTCTTTCCAAAACTTGTTACCTTTTAAACTTTCCAACTAATTTTTGCAAAAGATCAGTTGTGAAACTTGGAACAGAATCAGATTCACTATTGAAAAATGAAACCTGGAATGACTTGACTTCAATACTTCTTCTTGCGTATTCATTTATTTCCTATCATATTTCGTAAATATTTAGTCTGTAAATTGTTGACTTTTTGATTTCAATTAGCTGAATCGTTATTGCATCATTACAGTGATCCACTGCCATTCGTATCTGGTTCCTCAACTTTACCACATTCAATAACATGGGGACCACAGATGACCGCTGGTCAGTTCCAGTCAATGCAGACACTCGATCAACGTGGTTTGCCGACTATGCCTTATTATCCTGTTTGTTCTGTTTCCCCTACTGACTCAAAATTACTGTTCAATTCTTTAACTTTTGTCTGGAAATGTTTTCCAATTGGCTTTCTGTGATACATTCTTCTAAAAATACAAAACTTGACAGCAAGTTTAATTGCTGCTATGCTAAATTATAATTGGCGCCTGTCTTCTGATAAAGACTATTCCTAACAATCTGATACAATCAATAAAATTGATTATCTATTTCGGGAATATTTCCTTTTAAATTTTAGGATTTAGAAATCTTTTTTTAGATGCCAATTATGGGTCCATCAACATCTATGCCATATGGACTCAGTTCACCATATTTATTATCACCTTATGCAACTCTGCCATTACCGGGGAATACTTCCGAGCAGCAGTCCTCTACTACCAATCCTAACATTCCCGGAAGTCCTCTTGAAGGACAAGATCTCACTACCTATCAGCTCAGTTTATCATTAGATCAGGTGTGTTTTCCCCGATAATTTTTAGATATGATGCTAATTATGGTTTTAAAATCTGAAAACATTTTAAAATCTGGAAAGTAGATTAAACTGAAATAAGTATCGCATAAAAATTGAGATGCTGCGATCAATTTTCCGACTCCTAAAATGTTTATTTGAAATCAAGCTGATGATTGACAGATTGCTGATTTATTATAAAAAATAATCTAATCTTCATAATATTGCATATGCAAATAAAATTTTGTTGAACTTTTGTACAAATAAGATACTGATTTTTATTTTATATTATTGCAGTATAATCAACATTTGATACGTTCGCAATTGGATCAAGCTCAACAAACCGCTCAAGTGGCAAGCTGCCAGGTTCAGTTATTAAGAGATCAGTTGACAAGTGAGACAACAGCTCGAATAGAAGCACAAGTTTGTATTATTTCATTTATTTTCGAACTTCATAAGTAATCATTCAAAAGAAATTCATATCTATCGTAACTATTCCGTCGTTTTTGATTCATTATTTGATTGAATGGAATTGTCTTATTTATCATTAATCCAGTCAATTTTTTAAATAGTCAAACAATTTTCTTCGTGTAGTAATAATTCGGTGAAATTAATTAATTTATTAGTCGAAATGATAAGAGACATTCTCTATCACTAGAACGTAATCTAATAATGAAGAAATTTTTATGGAAACATTTGTACAGTTTCTCAGTGAATATTTTTCCACCTATAATGTCTTTATATTGGAATGTCCTTCCCAGAAAAGCCCTTGTAAGCATTAAGCAATTTCATATCAGTTTTGCTCATTAATTAATCAACGAATTATTTTATTGGTTTGAATTATTTAAAATTCAATCAATGAATCGATTCATATCGGAATATCATAATGAAAGCTGCTAAATTTAAATTTATATATGAGATGTGTAAATATTGCCTTTATCAACAATTAATATTATTAAAATAAAATTGGAAATGAATTTGACGTGAAGAAATTATTGTCTTAATGGTAAAGTTAAAAATTGTTTCGTATGATTTAATCTCGAATTTATAGAAAACAAATGTCCAATTTCTCGGAAGAAATCACCTTAACGTATTTTGATCAAGAAAAGATTGAAAAACTTGAATGAAAATAATATTCCTAATAACTGATTATTGTCTTCCCTTTATTTGTATAATTTTATCATTTTAGATACAAAAATATATATGCGTATCACATCATATTTCAGTCTCGAACACATCAACTGTTGAATGCGAATCGTGAATTGTTAGAACAAGTGCAAGCACTCGTCCTCAGGCTTCAATCGCTCGAAACAAGGCTTGCTGAGGAAATTCAAGAGCGAATCACTCAGCCAGTAAAATTTTTTCTTTTCTCTTTTACTGATAAAAAAATGATAAAGCATTCCGTCTTTTTCTTCTATATCTTTTAGTTTCTAATTCATTAACTGATGAAACTAAATTCCAATTGCAATTTTTTCTTGAGATCCAATTTTATTCAATTCAAACACAAATTTTCAGTCAACATCAAAAATGAAGCCAGAATCCGCAACATTGCTAATGAGGGCTCCTGGATCAAAGCCAATATCACAACTAACTAGTTCATTACAAGAACAATTTAAAAGTGAAGCGAAGGTTCCTGGACCACCTCCAGTTGATCCTTCAAAGCCATATCAGGTCGCATAATTTCTCTATCTTTCCGATGGAATTTATCATAGTTAATTTAATAGAGATTTTATACTTAGTTTCAATTCGATCTTAAATTTCATTAGTTGAAGATTTATAAATTTGATCTTTTTTCCGAAATTTAAAAATTAGATTGCTAGTTTTTTTAGCTACAATCATTAGCGGATATACGTGCCGGATCATTGCCACCACAAGGAATTCAATCGAAAACTACTAGTACAGCAAAAAATTTACGTATGTCGGATGATTTCGAAGCTCGAACGGAACCAGAAAGCGGAGCTGAGGTATTCTAATTTAAGCTTTCAAAATAAATATTTGATGAAAGCAGCTGGAATATTTATTACATTAATCAGTCTGCTGATCAAGACGTCAACGTTTCAAATCATTTGACTGTAGGTATTATTGATTTTTGATAATAGTCTTATACTTAATCAATGATCTGCCTTATTGAATTCACATATTTTAATTCTTGAGTATTTCGTTGTTTTCTTACGTCGAAAATCATTTATTTAGAAAAATATCGCAAAAGAATTTTTAATGAAAAAGCTTGTAACAGTGGATATATTTTATAAATTTTTAGGATACGACAGATTATAGTTCTTCAGACCAATATGAGAAAGTACCATTTTCATTAATGTCACAACAACGACTGTTGTCACAAAATCCTCTACCCGGACCACACCTGAATATATTAATGTCCAACCCGCAGGTAAATAAATAATAAATTTCTAATAATGATTGATTGATTATCTTCATTGATATATATTCTATCACAAAGCATTAAAAGACATAGAATAAAGAAATTTACTATCATAATATCGCTCCTTCGAAATAAGACCGATTATGGGATTTTTGCATTACATAAGATTCTGGTTATAAATAAAAAGTTAGAATACAAATTCAGATAAGAGCATAGATTCAGATGCTTAATGAAATATTTCTACTCACAATAAATTGGCAAAGCTGAGTCCTAAAAAGTCAAAAAGAAAAAATTAAATCTCATGGTCTGTTTTTCTGTAAATTTAAATTTAATTTATCATTTTTTGAGGTATTGCCAAATTTGTCGTCATTTTTTCTTCTCAGCCAACGCCTTCCGACAACTATGTTCCCAGTTATTTGAATTATCCAACACGAAGTCAAAATTCCGAAGCAAGCAAGGTTGATGAATAATTATTTTTGACAAATGAATGTGTGATAAATCATAACACTGAATCAATGAAAAAGTTACGGTAGGTTATTCTTTTCATTACATCGCTTAAGATTGCATCCCAAAGATAGTGGTAAGCCTCGTCTAAGCTAAATACGACCACGAGACCGATAGCAAACAAGTACCGTGAGGAAAAGTTATAAAGAACTTTAAAAGAGAGAATTCAAGAAAGCATGAAACCACTAAGATGGAACCGGCAGGGTTAATGATATTTCATGATAATTTCAATCAGTATTCATAATAAAATTGTGGTAATATTAATTATAACAGTAATCATAATACATTGTATCTTCTACTTCATCCTCTCACTAAAATCTTTTCTCTTATTTAATTTTTCTTTAATGTACTAGTTATTTATATTTTAAAGTCATCGATCATGATGAGCACCAATATCATTTATTAGATGATAATACAAATTAATCAATTAGTAATCACCTTGAATGAACATTAATTTTTTGGAGGATGATGAGGAGCAGCAAAATCCTTTATCAACTTCTCGACGTGCGAGAGAACGATCAGGAGTATTGAGAAGTGGAACGTTATTTAAACGAATGTCATTCAATCCAAAACTTTGGGAAACGAAACGGAAGGATGTGGAAGCAGGTGGTGGTGGTGTAATTGTAGAAAACATCGATGAAAGCCAAACAATGACAAAAAGAGCTATGAGTTCGATTTTGACCAGTTATCATTGGAATACTTTATTTCATCAATTATAAAATTTAATTAGAACAAAATTCTTTATTAAAGCAAATGAATTAATATAATTGTACTTCCTCCGCTTTTCTGATTTAACATGCTTTTGGCAATAATTCTTGACCTTGTCTAGTTTCTCCACAATTTTTAAAATGTTGAGTCATTGAGATGATCTAAAAGAATTTTGATCTAAAATACAAGCACTCAATTATTACAGAAAACAAAAAGGTATGTCGAAAGATGAAAATGTCGACATTAAAAGAAAAATCCGACCGACTTCAAGCAACTGTTTCAGTGGAACCTGGAACATCGGAAGTGTTATCGGATATGTAAGTTCTTTAAAAATGTTCCTAAATATTTTTCTAATAATTGGACAATTTTTTCCTAACCTTGCAAACTTTTATTGTTTGCATCAGTATTTAAAAATTATTTGAATTAAAAAAGAAATGAAAGTAATGAAAATGAATTTAGTGGAGAAATGGAAGTGCAGAATAAGATAAATTCATCAAGACGAAAGTCGCTGTTTTCCAGTGAAACAGTTCAATTGGAACCTGCTTCATTACATTTAGCAACCGCTATGTATCCACCGAGGCGAATGGAAGCAAAGATTGCAACCAAAATACCTTTGCATAACGTAATTTATTTATTATTGATTGTTTGCAAATATAAAAATGATATACCAAGCATTTCATCCAGCAACGAATGAGTGGGTCGGTAAATTTATTTGAAAATCAAACATAGTAATCCATGGAATCCTTGAATTTATTTGAAAAATCGAACATTAGTTGATTTGTGAGTTGTTGGATTTTTGAAAACGAATGTTAGTTAATTTATAGATCGTTGAATTTATCAAAAAATAAAAGTCTCACTTAATTTATGGATCGTTAATTTTTCGGAAAATCAAATATTTGTTAATTTACGGATCGTTAAATCTGAAAATGAAATGTTAAATAATTGACAGATCAATTTATCTCAAAATCGAACTTTTAGTTAATTTATGGAATGCTGAATAAGAATCTACTTTAGAGGACAGAAAGATCGTGTCTTAGTCTAATTTTATAGCAAATAATTCTTTGGTAATGATAAAGTGTTGAAAATGTTGGTAAAATTTCCTATGTTAAGTTAAGAATAAAGGCATAAAGCTTTCAAAATAATTTGATCGCTTCAGATTCCTCACTTCTAGATACTGTATATTTTTTTGATTTCAAAAGTTTTGCAAATCACGGAAGCATATCAAACAGTCATTGTCACTGAAATCTCACATAAATAAATCTAGAAGAAATCAACGAAGAAGACAATTTCAGAAACTTCCGCAAAATGTCCGAGAAGAGGTGCCTACATCATCGTCATTTGTGCAGCAACAACAATCCACTGCACTCATCGGTAATGGACCTGTTTCATTGTCACTTCCCGGTCGACCGCTGTCAAATCATATCGGAACGCTAGATGAGAAAGAAAAATTACGAAAAACTAATAATAGTGGACCGAGGCAGATATTGATACTACAAGAAGCCTTGAAACATAGCTTGGCTAGCACTAAACAACAGTTAATGCAAACCAATGAAACTCTCGATGGGATGCGAGGGTAAGCTTCGATTTTTGAAATTAAGATTAAATAAGATTCGATGAGATTTATCATTTATCGAACTTGTTTATTTAAAATAGAAAGGTTCTGATTAAAATCTTTGCTTCTTTAAATCAAGAATTACCGCTGTTATCTGAAATTATTTCCCGTTCGGTGCATTTTTGATTTCGACTGTTGATTTCCACCTGGTATACTTCCGATTTCGACGATTGTTGATTTAAAAAATGAAAATTTTAATAAGGGATCTAGTGAGACAATATATTGCTTAACTTAAACAATGAATTACTACCTTTTTTTCTCACGACTAATGGTCTTCATTAAAGGATATTTAAAAGTTTTATAATAATAGTACTTCAATTTTTTTATAGTTCATTACGTTATATGGAATCAGAGAAGCAAAAATTGGGTGATCCGATGGTACTTGCAAAACTTACTAAATTACCGACTTTTATGTCGACAATTGATTCTTCTGATGAGAAGCAAGAATCACCCTCACTTTCTGGTACATCACTGAAGTCAGCAAATGATTCGAGTATTATCTTAGAGCAAGATTTAGAAGCCCGGAAAGGTGATGCTGGAGTTTCTTAAGAGGATTATTATGCAGTTAACATAAAAAGATTGATTGCATTAATATTTCATATAAAAGATATTACTTCCATTCATTCCATTTTTGACGTTGTCAATTTTTTTTAGTCTGAAAAAATCATTGCTGAAATTTATTTGATTTCCTACATATCAGCAATATTAATATTAAAGTGAAGTTAAAGATTGCAAATAGTTTCAGGAAAATCTTTTGTCATTCCCTATGAATGTAAACTTTCAAGAATATTAAATAATAGGAATTTGCTATTGATTGATTAATTCCTCATCCATGTAAATCAAGAAGTTTGGGTACAGCCTAAATTTCCTTTTGGAGTACACTTTTTAGATAGTATGACACTAGTTCCGAAGCTATATTACGATTTGATATATGACAAGACTTGAAGTAACGGATAATGTTAGCGAGAAAGTAAAATTAATTTGATTATTAAAAGGCATTTGATAATAAGAAAAATTAGTGTGATATAACGGATAAGGTTTTAAAATTGTTGCTATCGTCTTTCTCAATTTTTCTCTAATAATATTATTATTATTATTATTATTATTATTATTATTGTTCATTGATATATAAAGTTTCTTTTAGTTGTTGTAAACATGAAAATATTTGGAAATTTTTAATATTTATATATTCCATATAATAATTATATTTTAGCATACTGTGATAGCTTGCCAGAACACAATCTATGATCATTCAAGCATCAAAAAAAAATCAGATACTTATTCATTAATCATTGATTTTCTGGAATTCGTTTTAATTTTGGTCTATTATTTCAATTTTTTAATATAAAAAGTTAGAAGAAATTGTAATTATGTGACTGAGCAAGCATTTCTGTTTTCTTCAAATAGCTTCGAAAATACATGGACTTTTTTGTTTGTTCGTTTGTTTGTTTATTTCTCTTTTTCATCTTCTTTTCTATGATGAATGTAAGAGTAAATGAAATGATGAAAATGAAAGTAATTTCATTAATCTTGATGTATTACACGAAACAAGCCAACATATCCATCCATCCATCCATTCATCCATCCATCATTTGCATATGATAAGTGTGAAATAATTTAAGGAACTATTACCAATTAATTATATTAATTCAAATTATATTCATTAGCTTACTTAGTGTCTTTTTTTTTCAATTTTCATATATTCTCCTTCATTCTTTGCTTAACCGTTGTTGAATTTTCATTTTTTTTTCTTTTTTCGGAAAAACAATTCAAAAAAAAAGACAAAAAACAAGAAACTCAACATTTATCATTGGTTCCGCTGCTTCTATAAACAAAACAGAAAGAATGCTGAAACATATAAATTAATTTTCGATAAAGGAGTAATTTTCATCTTTCCAGTAGTTGAATAATGACGGCTGAATTCTTTCAAACAACAGTTGAAATAAACGCATGCTTATTTTAAATGCTTCGCTATTACCACCTTACATCGCTATATTGCAGTTAAACTTTTCAACCGCGAAATAATTATTGAGAAAAATAAAAAGAATAATCTCTCACCAATAAGGTTAAGATTATGCTTCCGATTATTTGATGATACGTAATATCTATTAAATTTGAACCTAAGTTTTAATTATTATTTATACATTCTAAACATTTCGGTAGTCCATTAAAATTTTCAAACGAAGTAAAGGATGAATTTCCTTTTTCATTTTCTGCTTTTTATTTATAAATAATTAAGAGTTATGTCAAAAGGAGTCAAAAGATTGAAATTAACGAAAAAGATAATAAAATTCATAATTTGATGCATAATTCTTATTTTAATGCAAAATTCATTTTAAATGAAGAAGCTTAAAAATTTAATATTTTGTTATCTGAGTTAGTCATTTTATGCTTTAAAAGAATTGCATTTTTAAAATAGCATTAATGATAATTTACTAAAATAGGAAATGAAAAGAAAAGTTGTAAGATTTAATTAGAATTCGATAATTAATGAGATTCATTAATTTGTATTCGAATATTGAACGAATAACCTCTAAATGAATGACCTCTATGTTATAGTCATTTCAATAATCTTGATAAAACGTTGCTGATTTCTTGATTCTGTAATATTAACGGCTGCTATTGACAGTTGTCATATCAATTATCCAAAATATTATCTTCTTACTTTTTAGATAAAACATTCAATAAACGATAAAAACAAGGAATAAAAATTTTTTCTACCTTATCAGAATCATTACTTAGCTTAATGATAATTCTATAATTTTAGTGTTCAATACATTTCATCGGCACAAAAGTATGAGTGTTATTTTTCCTCCAAAGTATTTGAACAAAAGTTTGCATATAAATGAAAATATCACTATCTTCAGACAAACCTTTTGTTTCTACTAAGATTTATGGTATTTGCATGTATTATGATAAGATCAAATAGCCAAGAATAAAGACAAGTGATAAGACACATACGGAGACACCATGTATAGCAAGAAATGCATTAATCCAATCTTCCTGATAACTATTTGACGGTGATGATTTATCATGCTCATTCAATGATATGCTATTATCCATTGCATTAAATACACAAATACACCTGTTGATGACTTCTGATGTCCTAAAAATTTCAGTAGAATAAATAAATCAGTGTGGAAGAAACCAGTCCTTCGAATTTCGAATAATATTAAACAATGGAATATATCCAGGATGGAATTATTATAAGAATAAGAACATTATGCGAAACTTCTGAAGCATTTCAATGAATCTACAACAGAAACTGAATCATTAATTTTTTACTCCGTTGATTAATGAGCTTTATTATTTAAGTTAAAAATTTGTGAATTGAAACTGACCTTATAAGCCAATTCCATGGTGGAAGATTTCGACGAATTTTACTACACATCCATATAATGGTGGATACAGTAATACTGAACATATTAATTATTGTAGCGAATTCCAAAATTGCACTAAAAATTTCTAAGATTTCATTATATAGAAAAGTAAAAATGATCAAAAATTTGTTACCTTCAGAAATCGTTAGCAAAGATATATATATATATTAATTATGTGTATATCGTTGCTAGCGATTTCTGACTTTTCTTTAAAAATTTCCGAATATTATATTTATTTCAAATTTAACAAATTCTAAAACACATACATAAATTGGGCGTTTCATCGGAAGCGCCAAAATGTGAAGAAATAAGTGCGGAGAAAAGTTGAAGAGTTGAGAATTGCAGGAAAAGTACGAACATTTTTGCAAATATTTGCAAATGAATTTGTCCCAGCAAAGGTGTCAAAAGGAAAAGGATAGATGTGATAGTATTGGGTAGTGACAATTCTATGTGCAAAGTTTTTGCCGAACGTTTTAAATTTAAGCAGAAGCCAACCTGAAATTAGTCGGTAAAATTTTCAATGCGTTAGCTAAGCTCTAACAATAATACCAACACTTTATCAATAGTTTTGCTATTCCAAACTTTGATTTGCTCAAAATAGTACCTCAATGGGATTTAAAAACAAATTATTGGAATAATTTAAAGGTTATATTTGAAATTTCGAAAACTGTAAATACCTACCTGTGGAACCTGTGAATCTTGTATTATTTGAACAGTTGGTGTGCTACCGGATACATACCAACCATAATCACGGAAATATTTCACATCCGTGAAAACTGGTCGACCTGAGGTGGTAAATTCTATTCCACCCTGAAAAGCATATCTTAAGAAATTTTTAATTTCTGCAAGTTCTTTACCATAATATATAAAAAAATTAATTACATTTGCTGAATAGTTATTTTTTAAGTTGTTGCATTTAACTATCAATTTATATCAAAAATAAATTATAATTAGATTTTAATTGATGGGAATGTAGCATTAAATGCGCTAGCATTGACTACGATTACTTTGACTTTAAACTTTTTGCTTCTTTAACTAAAACCTGATTAACATGAGGTTCGATTTGATAGCAACATTTATACATATCATTTGGAAAATTCTTGAAATCAGAATCATCACAAAATGTTCGAAGTGAAAAATTGATGATAGCGCGAACAGTGCCATTGCTATTTATTGACAAGCGTCGTATCTCCATCAGATCACCGTTGCGGACTGCTGTATCAAATCTAAACAATACGTTGAATTCAAGAAGTTTTGAACTGATTCAGACAAAATTCTTAACAGCCACAAATCATTAGATCTTGTTTGAGAATTTATACAAAAAATATCATATATCCATTGTAAAAGAATTATCATATATCCAATGAATCCATTGTAAAAGAATTACTTAAAATATCTGAACTAAGTTTAATCAATTTCAAAGCAATCAAAATTCAAAAATCATAAAATTTGAATTGATTTTAATTACGTTTGTGCTGTGAGCATTGGGACCCAGACGTGACTAACGG